>CM046433.1:38125985-38614449 GCA_025506505.1 Flaveria sonorensis
CATGAGGGAGGAAAATTTTGTCTTCCAACAGAGAGGGGCTCTACTATGATAGGAGTTGGTTGAGAGTCCTCTTCATGCACTTCCTCAGGATGTTCTGACTCATCCTGAGGTTGGGAGGAGGATGCCTTTCTTCTTTTCTTCTTTGAAGAGGATCTTCTTTTGGCCATCCTTTGTTTCCTCCCTGATGATTTTAACTGAGAGGGTTGGTCTTCAGTACCAGGTTCTTCAGTAGATTCCCTCTCAGTTGGGATCTCCTCTCTCCCAGTTTTAGAAGGAGAGGGAGGAGAACCCTGCTGTGGGTTAGAAGATGAAGTTGGCTGTTGTGCAGCTTTAGGTGCAGGTGGTGTTGTCTCTGTAGGTTCAACCTTTACCTCAACTTCAGGTTGAGCTTGACTTGATGATGAATGAAGGTCCATAACCTCTCCCCTTTTTATCTTCTGCTTGATCACCCTTATGTGCTCATCCATTGTGGATAGAGACATGGGATCAAGCCTCCTTTTGGAGAACCCATACAGCCTCAAGAAGCTCATCATCCTCTGCCCATCTGCAGACTTTTTCTGACTTTTTTGGATGATGGCTCTTGATTTTGCAGCTTCTTCCCTTTGCCTCTTCCTTGCAGCTTGCCTTTCATTTTTGGCTTGCTCTTCTAGCTGCTTATTGTATTCAAATAATATATAATCATAAGGCAAGGGAAGGAGTGTAGGTGCCTGATAGAGACCTGTTGCACTCAGGTAGTTGATCATTTTTAATCTTTCTTATTCATCAACTACCTGAGGTTGTTCAGCAGCCACAGTCTCTGACTCAGGACATTCTTGAATTAGGGAGAGGACAGGAATGTTCTTGTAAAGCCTTTTTCTCCTCATTTCTTCCTTGTGTTTGAGGGTCAAGGCTGCATCCTCTACTTCCTTCCTCTCCTTTGACAATTCAATGTCGGACAGTTCATTTAACTCCTCTAAGGGGAGAGAGATGAGTTCATCTATGTTGAAGTTCTTGGTCCCCAGATAGTTGAGCCTGGCTACCCTTAATTCATCTTCTTGAGTGTTTGGTACAGGGGCAGCAAGAATTGTAGCTTGCATGAATCCTGGGGAACCACTTGAACTCTCTCCCCTTAGCTTCCTCTTCCTCTCTCTCTTTTCTTCTTCAATCTCTTTAGGAGTCATCTTCCTTTTGCCTTTGTCAATTGCAGATCTTGATGACTTAGCCTAAGGAGAGCTTTAGCCTTCATTGCTTGATTCAGCAGTTAAGCTCTAGCCAGAGTGAGGTTGTGAAGCACCATCACCAGCTGGTGCCTCACTGAGGGTATGGGGTGCTGGAGGAGATCTTGTCTTAAGGTTCAAGTTCTCAACCTCTGGGCCTTCAGTCAAGGCTTTCCCTTCAAAGCTAATCTTGGGGTCTACCTCAACATCCAGTTGACCAAAGGCTTCATCTGCTAGCCTCTGTCTATATGATGTTGTTCTCCTTTTGAATTCGGCCAGCACCCATTCTTGAATTTGATTGGCTAGTCTGATAGCTTGTCTGTTATTGTTTGGGTTGACAAGTGCCAGATCTACCAGATTTATACCCTCATAGAAACTCAGGTTTGAAGTGTTTAAGATTTCTAGTTGACCCTAAGCTCTAAAGAGTACAAGAGCTTTCCTATCACTGTCGTAACCCCAACCCATGATTGGGTTCTCAGATAGGGCAGACATTGCTCTTGGTACTCCCTCCTCAAACAGTTGTTGAATGAGCAGTTCCAGATCACTGTCTAGAGGAGGTTGCTGAGCATGGACAACTGCAAGATAGGATGGTGAGTCCTGTATGTCCATACTTGAGGAAGAACTCCGAGGTTTTGTGGCTGTCAGAACTTCCTCCCCCTTTTTAGTAGCATCACCCTCATGCATAGGTGAGCTGGGGAAGTAATCCATAACATCCACAAGTTCTTGTGGACCTGGATGAGTTTGTCCTATGGGTCTCTCAGCTAACTGGCCCTTAAGATCGGTGATCTCAAGTTGCTGGCCATGGACCCTCCTTTGCAAGATAGTCACCTATGATTCAAGGTGAGCTATCTTTGAAACTAGTTGGGTGTAGATGTCTTCGAGTTGGTGCACCCTGAGTTTTAGACTCCCCTCATCTTTAGTTGAAGAATCATTGGGGGATGAAGGAGGTGAACCAAGGTCTGCTCCTTCACTACCAGCATGGGGTTCTTGGCTGCTGGATTTCCTCTACCCTATGACAATGTCAAGAGGCTGGGTTGCCATGGTTGAGGTCTTAAAGATGTAATCACAGGCAATAATGAGAGCCTCTTCCACATGGGTCTCCTGGACAATCACAGAAAGATCCACCTCAGTTTGGGTGTCTGATGTGGGCTAGACATGGGTGAAGCAGGAGTACTCATCTCCCCTTGAGTGTGGGTAGAGAGGGGAGATTCATGGTACTCACTGAATCCCAAATCTTCATCAGAGTAAAAGTCAAAGCGGGAAATGGGTTGGTTAAGATCAAGAGGTTGGGGATGGTAGCTTCCCCCTAAAGGTTGATCACTAGAGTGTTGAGACTTAGAGTGATGGCTTAAGGCTGTTTGTGGAGTTGTGAGTTCATCAGGCTGAGCATGAGGAACCTCAGCAGTGATCTTTTGAAGAATGGGAGTGGTTTGCTCCTCAGGGGAAGTGGGAGCTCGAGATTCCACTTCCTCCTATATGGGTTGTGATATGGGGACCTGCATATGCTCAATAGCAAGTGAAGGGGTTCATTTGGATTTTCTAGTGTAGGTGAGGGTAATTTTTGGCCTTGGTGGTGGTTGAGAGGTGGAGGATGTTAGTTCATCACTAGTTTGTGCAGCTAGGATGTCACCCTGAGCAATGAGCTCAAACATTTTCAAGACAAGGATTGTTTCTACCCCTGAGAACCCAACAGTTGGCTTTTTCAATATCTTCAAAATGTCGGGCCTCATGTGTGCATGTTTAAGAACATTACCTGTTCCCCTCAACTGTGGTCCCAATTCACAGTTGAGAATGTGTTGAA
This sequence comes from Flaveria sonorensis, assembly GCA_025506505.1. NCBI lineage: Eukaryota > Viridiplantae > Streptophyta > Magnoliopsida > Asterales > Asteraceae > Flaveria > Flaveria sonorensis. The sequence continues at coordinate 38,128,983 of CM046433.1, forward strand.
CATAGCAGGGGAACATGTAATATTCTAAGGAATCCAAATTCGCTAGTAAATTTGTAAATACAAATTGAGAGTACCTGAATTTGACCCCTTAAACCATCCCATGGACAATGAAGGAGAGGTCTTCTGGAATCTGGTCCCATCCTCCATGTTTGTTGGATAAGCTGTGGATGATGACATGGAGGAGGTATTTCTATTAGAATGAGACCTTCCCCTTCCTGAAGGTCTTGAATGAAAAGTCACCTTCATATCCCATCTGCTCAAAGGATTGGTTGACTGCAGCTTTTGGGAAAGACAGTTCACCTGCTTCATCATCCAGCTATAGATGGGTGTTGATGATGGCTGGAGTGATGAAAACCTTCCTCCCCTGCACTGTGGCAGATAGTGCCTTCTCCCCGTCCATGGTGACCTCTTGACAGGTCCGCCAGAACTCAAGCAACTGATCCTCATAGAGAGAAGGATTGATTGTAAGGGAGGTGAAGTAATGAGACAAAGAAAGATACCTACAAACGTCTGAGAAGCTTGGATCCTTCTCAAAATTTAACAGGGCAACTTGATTATGCTGCCTGTGTAGGTGTATGGTGAAATCCAGGTCGTTACGACGATCAAGATTGGCCATTTGAAGAAGCTTTGTAGTGAAGGAAGGAAGAAGAAGATGAAATTAGGGGTAATTTTAGGTTAAGGAACAATGAGAGAAGTTAGATGAAATACAACCATTTGGAAAAATATACTCTGGATTTTAGATAAGTTATGACAAAAAGATAAACTTTGAAATCTGCAAGTGGGTCCTACTTCTGAAAAAGGCACCCAAAAAGTTAGTTTTCTTGGAAGTAGTAAAAGCTTCCTAAGGAAATTTTGGTTTCGAAAGCTTTGCAATCAAAGCTTCTGAAGGCAATTTTGCTTCGGAAGATATTTCAAAGAGTTTTGAAAATTTTAGCTTTGGAAGAAATAAATGAGTCTTCCGAGACTAAAATGCTTTCGGAAAAATTTGTTCCTAAAATGCATTAAAGTACTTATACCAAGATTTAAGCTTCGGAAGATACTTCAAGAATTTCTTCCGACGGTAAATCTCAGATAAGCTGTTTAAACGATTTAAAGACATAAATTTCTTTCGAAGGCAACTTTTGCTTCTTCCGAAGGTAAATTTTCATCATTTTATGAGATATCATTTTAAATGTTTGTTTTTTCTTCCAAAGAGAACTGGGCTTATGAAGTGATCTAATAGACAACCTAGGACACAGTTTTAGGAAATAAAATTGATTAAGTTATTAAGAAAAATCTATTCAAAGTTAATCATCCTAATAGCTTATACAAGATACTTAAATCTTTGTTCATCAAAAGCTTTTGTGAACAAATCAGCATATTATTCATTTGTGTTAACTTTGATTAGTTTTATCCAACCCTTTTCAAAATTATCCCTAATCAGATGATACCTGATGTTGATGTGTTTGGTCCTTGAGTGCTGCACAGGATTCTCTGTAATAGAGATGGCACTGTTATTGTCTATGTGGATGGGAGTCTCTTTGAAATTGAACCCATAGTCTAGCATCTGATTCTGAATCCAAAGCACTTGAGCACAGCAGCTGGCAGCAGCAATGTATTTAGCTTCAACAGTTGATTCAGACACACAGGATTGCTTCTTGCATTGCTAAGAGACTATCCTTCCACCCAGGAACTAACACCCCCCAGATATGGACTTTGTAGTCATGTTGCAGCCACCATAATCACTATCTGTATAAGCATACAGATTAAAGTCTGAATTCTTTGTATACCAAAGGCCCAGATTTAGAGCACCTTTGAGATATCTTAGAATCCTTTCGACAGTGATTAGGTGTGACATCTTAGGGTTGGCTTGATATCTTGCACATATGCATGTGGCAAACATGATATCAGGCCTGCTAGCAGTAAGATACATAAGTGACCCAATCATATCCCTGTAGAGATGTTCAACAACACACTCCCCCTCAAGATCAGGACCAAGGGAGTAGTTTCTGGCTATAGGTGTCTTTGCAACTTAACAGTCAGTCATCTTGAATCTTGTCAGTATGTCCTATACATACTTTGACTGGCTGATGAAGATGCCATCTTCAACCTGCATCACTTGAATTCCTAGAAAGAAATTGAGTTCCCCCATGGCACTCATTTCAAATCTATTCTTTATCATCATCTCAAAGTCTTTACAGAGCTTTGGATTAGTTGAACCAAAGATGATGTCATCTACATATATCTAAACTAGCAATGTGTCATTTCCTATTTCTTTGATGAAGAGAGTCCCATCAATAGTCGTCTTGTGTATCCATGTTGATAGAGGTATGTTGATAGTGTCTCATACCACTTTCTTAGAGCTTGATGCAGTCCATAAAGGTCTTTATCAAGCTTGCAGACATAATCAGGATGATCTGGGTCTGAGCCTCTGAGCTGGAATTTGAAGACAATTCATTTGAATCGGCAGTATTTGTCATGCTAGTGCTGATGGGAGCTTCAATTGCAGGGTTAGTCACCATTGGAGCTGAAATAGTCTTTTTGTTTGGTCTTCTTAACTCAAATCTTGGATCAGGATCTTTTGTTGACCTGTTATCTGTAGATCTTGCAACATTATTACAAGATTTGTTAAAATAGTTGGTAACTAAGTCAATATCAAACAGCCAATCTGGACCAGAACCTTTTACACAGGGTGTGTGTTCATTGAAAGTCATATTAGCTGACTCCTTAATGATTCTAGTTCTGAGATTGTATACTCTATAAGCCTTAGCTTGAGAAGAGTACCCAACAAAGTGTCCATCATCTGATTTCTCAGCAAAGTTGGCTATTTGACCTTTGGTATTCAAATGGTGCAAGGACATCCAAATGTTCTGAGGAAACCAATGAATGGTCTCCTTTTGTGCCACAGTTCATAAGAAGTCTTACCATGTGTCTTAACTACCAAAACTCTATTCTACACATAGCAGGCTGTGTTGACAGCCTCTGCCCAGAAGGTGATAGGCAATTTAGAGTCAGACAACATGGTTCTTGCAGCTTTAATAAGTGTCCTATTTCTCCTCTCAGCAACACCATTTTTCTGAGGAGTCCTGGGAGCACTGTATTGTCTTGAAATACCCTTTTCATCACAAAATGTATCAAGGATGTAACCTCCTGCATCTCCTCCAAAAGCAACTGGTCTTGCATCAATTCTTTCAAAGTTTTGAAGTAGGGACTCATTGCCTGTCATGTGGCTGGAGCAGCCACTATCAATGATCCACACATTTCTATTTGCCTTTGGTTGTCCCTGCATAAAAGAGATGATTTAGTTACATTTGGAAACCCAAGCCTCATTGGTCTTGGGCATATAAAATTCAGATGAAGGCAATGAAATAGTAAGTGATCCTTTGTTCAGGCTTTGAGGATCATTTCCTTTTGCTGAAGAGGTGCTTTCAGTCTCAAGGTCTTCCTTCATCTTCCACACCACCTTTGGAAGATTAGGCTTGACCTTCAATACTTCGAAAGCTTTTGTAGCTTCAGAAGCTTTGGAGATGGATCCTTTGGAAGATCTTGCTTTCACTGCAGCAAGCTTCAGTACTTCGGAAGCATTCCTTTCTTCCGAGACCAACTTTTCTTCCGAAGGCAATTTCCTACTTGCCTTCTTCTTCATTTTGGAGCTTCCGAAGGAAACAGATTTTCCTTCCGAAGTTGTTTGTTTCTTCTTCTTCTCAGAAGTTTTCTTCTTGATCATATGGATAGTACTCATGGGATTGTATTGACAATCCTTAGCTAGATGTGAAGTACTACCACACATAACACAATCCAAATCTTTCCTTCTGAGAGTCTTCTTTCCCAAAGATGACTGAGCTTGAACACTTTCCTTTTCTTTCTTAAAATTTTCAGATGATGTTGTAGGCTTCTTAGGGTGAAGCTTGCTCTTTGAAATGGATGGTTCAGGCTGTGCAGTAGTGACACATAGCTTATCAGTCTTCTTGTTGTTGTTGGAGTGAGTTGAAGCTGAAGTAGAACTCTTGGTACTAGAATTCTTGACAGGATCTTCAGCTTTCATCACCTTGAACCCTGCAGAGATAAATACTTGTTTCTTTTTGGGATCAAAGGTGGTCTTGATATCTTGAGCTTTTTTGGATCTTCTCTTTGCTCTTCTGATCAAGTTCTTTCTCCTGGTTTTGCTCAAACCAACTTCTTTTTCCTCCATAGGAGCATGGTGACCCGTTTTGGATTGACTCTCTTCACTCGCCTCAGAGTCATCCCTCACCTTCTCCACTTCATCATCTTCATCACTGGGGTCTATGGATGGTAGCTCATCTTGACCAGTTCCACACCTAGGAGATCTGACTGATAGTAGAGTGTGTGGAGGAGCTATCTCACTAGATCCCAGTCCCTGCTTATTCTGATAACACACTTTTGCATGTAGAGATGAGGATATTATGTTCTTGAAGGTCTCTTCTTCAAGAACACATTTTTCTGCCCTGGCTTTGCTGATCACAAGCTCAGCCTGACATTTAGTCAACTTGGTAATGAGATCCTTAATTTGAGTCCTGTAGTTTGTTTGCTAATGTTTAAGAGTTGAAACTGTTTTCTCTAGATCCTCTATCTTAAGTTTATAGTCATTTTCAGCTCTTTTAAAATCAGCTTTTAAAATATTTAAAGACTCAATGTCAGATCTCATTTCCAAGTTGTAGGACCTATATCTATTTACTTTAGCAATACATTCAGGAGAGCAAAGATGTTCAAGTACCTTGGCTTTATCATGATCAGCCATGAGTGCTTGGTTTGGAGATGCATCTTCAGCTTGAAAGCTCCAGTCAAAGCCTCCTTCTTCAATAGCAACTGTAGCTTGCTGTTTTGGCTTCTCATTCTGATGCCCTCCTTCAGAGTGGTTCGGCCTGGATGAAGCTTGGCCACCATTTGACTTAGGTGCCTTGCATTCTCTAGCAAAGTGTCCCATCTGGTTACAGTTGTAACACTTGACTTTGCTCTTGTCTAGCCCAAACTTCCCACTGGCAACATTACTAGGAAACCTTCTCCCAGTCCTCTTGTAGAACTTCTGGGATTTATGAGTGAGAAGAGCCATTTGCTTGACTATCTCCATGTACTCCAGATCATCTGGATGGATACAGTCCAGGTCTTCAAGAGTGAAAAGAAAGTTTCCTGAATTTTCATCAGTAGAGACAAAAGCTTGAGAAGAAATTGTCTCTTGGAAGGGACTTTCTTGGATGTAGCTCTCTCTGGGTGTCTCTGGGAAGGTGATGAAAGGACCCTTTTGTGAGTTTTTAGGGTAGCAGATTAGATGATACTATGGTTCTCTGCTATCCTTTTCAACCACATGAAGGGCTGAACTCTGGTGAGTGTTGGAGTTACCAGATGAATTTTGCATGTTCATCTCCATCTGGTATCCACTGAGTATCCCATACAACTCAGTGAGAGTAAGGGTCTTGAGGTTTTCAGTCCTCTTAATGACCACATAGTAGTGTGTCCATTGTCTGGGAAGAGAGGACATGAACTTCCTTACAATATCCCTATTCTCAATAGTTACCCCAACATCAGCCAGAGTATCCATAATCTCAACATACCTGAAGTATTGTTGAGTCATGGTCTCACCTGTCTTGAAGGTGAAGTTTTCAAACTGCTGCTTCAGGAGATCCTTCTTGTTCTCCTTAGCTTCATTTGAACCCTCATACATCAGTTTCAGTGCATCCCATAGTTGTTTAGCAGTCTTGCACTTCTTAAAACCACTATAGATGGAGTTTGGAAGAGCAGTTTAGAGGGCTATCATGGCTTTCTGATCAACATCAATTCTTTTCCAGTCTTTATCAGAAAAGTCAGCCCTCTCCTTTGGTATCATGCCACCATCAGCAGCAGCTGAAGAGGTGCATGGTACATGAGGTCCATTGACAACAGACTCCCACATCCTGGAATCTTGAGACTTGATAAAGCCGTCCATTCTTTGACACCAAGTGTCAAAATCCTCAGGAGTGATCAGTGGGGACTTTGTCATAGTTCCAGTTTCTATATCAGCTTTAGAGATAGCTGCCATGTGAAGTGTTAAGTGATGTGTGTAACTAAAAGGATTTGAAGATGGTGAGATCTTACAATCAAGAGCCTGGAATGCTCTGATACCAAATGCAGGACCGTTAAAGGGTACTTAAGCTTGCACTTTGTTAACACACTAAGGAGGATCTTAAGATCACTTAACAATTCAAATAGGGAACTGTGAACTTTTACTGAAGATACAAGACAAACACAAGTAAAAACAAGAACAAGAACACAAGATAAATTTTCAAGGAAGTTGTATATTGCTTCTCTGGTTCTATTACAAGTGTTGTACAAGTACATCTTTGAATACAAGAATCGGAGACTACTTATACTACATCCTACAACCGTTAATATGCAAAAAGATAGTTGGAAGTGACTAATCTAGACAACAAGATCATCCTAAAGTCAAAAGGCAGATTGCCTTTTGACTAGTGATTATAACATGCCATAGCTCACTGACTTTCCTATTACAAAAAGCCAAAAAAGGAACAAAAACAGAATCTTGCAGGCAAAGACCTTATCTACTTTATCATAAAGCATGGAAGTTTCACCAAACGATGATAGTTGTTGAACCACCAGAGCATGCAGTGGATAGTAAGTTGCTTTATGATAAAGTTGATGGAAAAAGGTATCTTTTCTCTCTCTTCAGAAGAAAATCAGTCTTGTGTTTAAACAGCTTCGAAAGACTTTGTCTTGAGAGCTTCAGAAGACTTCATTTTTTACCTTCGGAAGAGTTGAGTCTTTGGCTTCGGAAGACTTTACACTTAGAGTATTTTCTAAGTTAAGTGTAAAGCTTCTGCAGCAGCTTCTTCTGAAATTTGGCTTCGGAAGATTTTACACTTAGCATTTTTCTTGAGCGTGTAAAACATTCGAAGCTGGTTCTTCTTTGTTCCAAAGTGCATGTTGGAAGACTTGGTTGTTTTGGTATCCTTTGGTTGCATCAGCCTCTTAACTTCAGAGGTTCCTACACTTACTCACCTCCACCACAATCACCTCCTCTCTCTCTTCATATAGTCTCCCTGCTAGATCGACCACCGACCTAAACATACCTGGTCGAATGGCAATCAAGTTTCTGTGGATATCCGATGGCAGACCTTGGATGTACCTCTTGATCCTTCATGACACGGGTGTCACCTAATCTGGTACCAGCCTCGCCATCTCAATAAACTTAGTCGTGTACTACTGGTGCATCATAGTTCCCGCCTCCAACTGCAGGAACTCCCTCTCAATCTTGTCAAGTTCCTTATGAGGACAAAACTCCTTAATCACCAGCTTCTTTAGTTCACTCCACCTCATTCTTCCAATCGCTCTGCTACACTCGGCCTGGACAATGTTGTCCCACCAGCATAAGGTCGAATCCACAAATGAATGGGTAGCAAACTTCACTTTCTGGTCCTCCCTGCACTCGCTGATATCCAACACAACCTCCATTTCCCTCACCCATCGGTGAGCAGAGGCAGTATTCCCATTCCTATCGAAAGTCGGGAGTTTGCATCTCTGGAATGCCCCATAATCGCACCCCTTTGAAGTTTCCTGCACCGCTTCCTCCCCCTTATCATCACTAAAAACAACCATCTCAGTCTCAGGTTGCTCCCTTTCCCTAGAACCTCCTTCTTCGCCCCCTCGCCTAGCGGCATTCTTCTTTTCCTCCTCCTTCCTCTTGTCTTCCTTTACCGCCCTAATAACTTCAATCACCACAGATGGTAGAATCGTCTGCATGATTTGATGAACTTCTTCCACTACTGCCTCCTTCACTGAGGCCCTCAGATTAGCACTCTCATCATCGCCTTCATGGTGATGAAGCTCGGGCTCTTCTGGTGCCATTTCGGCAGTCTTAGTCCTGTTCCTCATGACACGCGGCCCAGCACCACTTCCACCACGTACTCCACCTCAGGAAGCCTTCGAAGATCTATCACCAGCCATCTCTAAACACTACAAGATTTAAACACCAACACGGTCACTCAAGGTAATAGCTCAGATTATGTCAAGTATAGTAAGTCCATAATTACAGTGGCCAGTTGTGCTTAGCCACTTACTTTACTCTTCATTCTCCAAGCATTTACTATCCTGACTACATTAGTATCCAAATCAACTAAGGGCTCATAAATCACATAACATGCGCACATAATTCCTTTTTCCATTAACGTACATAAAATGTTTACATAATACCTTTACCTGCAGGCATGCAGCTACTAGGACTGGCATCCCTTCCCTTTCATCCCATTCTCAGTTTAAAACGTATTAGTCAATCACAAAGATTGACCCCTGTGTGCATCCTCATGGATTAGCTAAACCGTATATAGTTGAGCTAACAACCCAATGGCTGTGAACCTCCATTCATTTTGCATGTAAGACTTTCATTCATTAATTACGTTCCACTTTTCATCATCGTTATCTTTTACTTTTATTATATAATACTTTACGTACATATACAAATAAAACCATAAAAAGTCATATCATAATACATAACATGAAATATTATAATTCATAACAGTAGCCCACAAGCAAATAAAACATTAAGAACATTAAAACAAGCATAAACTTCCATTAAACATAAGTACTTAGCACTTAAATTCTATTCCCAAAATTTTAGAATAAACATAACTGTTCACAGCGTATGAATAAGGTATACAGTGGATGACTTAAGTGTAAGTGCCCACAGGGGATAGCCAAAGTCCATGGCGGACGACCAAAATCTATAGCAGATGGCTAAAGGTACACAGCGCATGAATAAGACACTAAGTGTGTCAACAGCGGATGACTAAGGTTCATAGCAGATGAATTAGACATTATCAGTGTCCACAGCGGACAACCATAATCCACAACAGATAGTCTAAAGTATTTAAAGGATACACAGAGGATGACTAATGTCCACAGCGGACATACATGCATACTTAAGTGTCTACAGTGGACAAACAATGTCCACAACGGACGGTCTGAATTATCCTCCTAAGTGTCCACAGTGGACATTCAGCGCCCACAATGGACAGTATGTTCAACATCTATGATCTAACTTATAAAGTTTCAAGTCCCATACATCATCTTTAGCATATACTTAACATAGATCTACCAGTTACACACTTAAAACATAACAAACAACCATTCAACATCATAGAATGTGTTAAAACATTCATCTCTCGAAAAAACCATATTTTTCATGGAAAAACATAGTTTGGTTTATGAAACATCAGTTTAATATACATATCAGCCCCAAACAAGTAGAAAACATGTAAAAGAGGGGATCTAGAACACACCTTAACCAGCTTTCGAGTGAACCACAACAAACCCGATAGCAACCTGGAGTTCTAGCACCTAAACACCCGAAAACAAGCAACCAAACACATAGAAACACATAGAAATCGGTCCAGAAGCTTAAGCCCGTCTAGAAAAAGAGAAGAAAACACTTTAAAATCTTACCTTTTAAAGATTTCTTCTACTTTCTCACTCTAGAACCGGTGGAAGCTTTTTTCTCTCTCTAGCCGAAAGTTTTAAGCGTGGGATAGGAAGTATGGGCGGCCATATTTCTTTTTAAACCCCATTATGGGCTGGTTTTGCCCTTGCACACTTTTAACCCTTGCTTTTTGAAATAAAATCTCGTTTGCTCCCTTTACTTTTCTTTTCTTTTTCTAAAATTTCTGGGTGTTACAGGGTGTTTGGGCTATAGAATTTGCGATAATGATTTAAGATTTTGATTGAATTCCAACGTGGATTTTATAGAGTAATTGGTGGTGGTAGGTTGGTAATGTTGGTTGGTGGTGGTGATGTAAACTTGTGCAAAGAAAGAGGGTCAGGAAAGCTAGGTGGATTTTATTTAGTTCTTCAGTAATATTTTTGAGTAAATGACATAAAAGGTCCTACTTATATTTGTCAATTTATTTCCGAGTTAAAGGGTTTTTCCGTCCCTCATTTTATATCAGTTTTGTATAGTACAGTCTTAGTACGCGTGTTAACCAAAAATTACCGAAATAGCTATTTCGTTCAAATCCATAGATAACATCAGTTACTAACAGGGACAAATTCGTCATTTCTCCAAGATATTAAATCTCTTGAATCTTGAAGTTCAATGTTGTATGGTCATTACAATAGACTGGTTGTGTGATTATTTTGCAAATACATATTTAGAAATCTAGGAAATTTCACTTACCCATATGTGGGATTTTCATTACAATGGTAGTTCTTGTCTTCTTGATCATTTTCTTGTAAGAATTTACGTTCTTTTATGAAAAAATAGGTTTTCTTGATCTATAAAGGCTTAAACCAACAATGTGAGGTGAGTTCTTCATAAGTTCATTTGGGCTTCAACTTTGATGTCTAATCGTCGATGATGATGGTTGTAGTTTCTAAAACAACCACCAAAATCATATAATTCGGCATACGTTATTGCTAAAGGATGACGTCATCACATCTAAAAGTTCAGTTAGACCCGAAGCAAGGCAAGTTTCCTCAAGATACTTATCTTCTACACATTCAGTTTCTTCCCATTCAATTTCAATTTCAAATTCTAATTCATCCTTGTTATTACGCTATAAAACTTCTAGGAGGACTCCTTCCCCTTTAATTTAAATAATTTCGACTACACTAGTAGCAAAAGGATCGGTTTCCGTCAACCGGAGGTGACCTACTAGACTAGATCTCAACCCTGAAACCTAACAATACTGATGGTTGCGTCAAGGTGTTGTCGGCGTCTAATAAACTTCTGGTTGGATCGACAAGAAGTTTATTTGTTTCTTTTCAAGGTGAAGCTTTTATCTACCAACTAGTAAGACCAAAATAACACCTAATCACCTAATTTAACCAGAAAGTCTAGCCCCGAAAGAAAAAGAAAACCCACCCGGAAATATTGATGGTGAAGTAGGAGATCATGGTGAGAATACATAGCCCATGGATAACCACAGGTGGCGGGGTAGGATCCGACAAATTTGTATAAACCCATAATGAAACATGATGATGTAAAGGTTATAAAGGAACAATGAATTTGCCCCTGCTGTTAACGAACATTATCTATGAATTTTGGATGGAATGACTATTTCAGCAATTTTTTAAAACATGAGTACTAAGACAATAAAAAATACGTGTACTGAAATAACAATAGTAATATAAAACAGGAATGAAAAAAGCAATTAACTCATTATTTATTAAAAGGGTAAAATAATTTATTTACTTAAACTTAACAGAAAATTTAAAAAATTAAAATTAATACATAATCCTGATATTAAATTAAAGGGTTATTGGATTTTAATAAACCCAACTTTCATTTATTGGCCGACATTAATCCAACTCAAAAAATATTTACAGTCACTTTTAACTTTGAACTTATTTTCCTCCAATGATCTATTACTAACTGAGAGTTAACCCTGGTTAGTTTTTTTTTGATGAAATAGGGCCGGATTTGAGCTATTTTTCAACTCCGGCACCACTGTAACACCCGAAAAATTTTAAAAGATGAGAAAGAAAGAATAAATGTACAGAAAAAGGAAGAAACATAATTTAACCCAAGTTCGGAGGCTAAATGTGTCAAAAAGACAAAAAGTATAAAAAGTTGGTACAAAAGTGGGCATGGCCGCCCACTCTATCTGCACACCACTTTTCATTCGGATTGTAGAGAGAGAAAGCAGAGAAGTGCTTCGGATTGTGAAGAAGGAAGAAGAAGAATTCGAATTCAAGGTAAGAATTCTTGGTTTTAAGTTGACTGGGTTTGAGAATGATATTCTCTGTTGATGTGAATCAACAAGGACCGAATATGATGATTGAGTCAATGATTGTAAGGCGAAATCAAACAATCACGGAACATTGAATGCTGAATAATACTCATAAATGCTCTTTGTATTAAAGAAGGTGAAAAACGGTTACAATGAATGCTAGTTTTCAGCATGAACAGTAACAGTACACCTTGAACATATTACAAAGCAAAATATTTTGATTGTCTAATGTCTAACAACAGTCAGTCTCGGTCACCTCTCATACGAGGTTTTCTATTCTATTTATAGGCTGACACATGCCTGAACAAAAGACTAAACTAACCTTGACCTATACATCAGAACTAGTCTAAGTACAAAAGTCTTCATCAGCATTTCTTCTGTACATCCGCATTGACTAATGCGGATGTTATAATCTCGTCAGCATTTCTTCTTGGTCATCCGCATTGACAAATGTGGATGTTGAGTTGTTCATCAGCATTGGTGTTTGGTCATCAGCATTGACAAATGCGGATTTGTTGCTGAACATCCGCATTTGTTAATGCGGAAGAACAAACACTTAGGCGCATTTGTTCTATGGTCATCCGCATATACAAATGTGGGTAGCCGACACTTGTTTTCTATTGTTGATGCAGATTCTTCATCCGCATTAGATCTTGGACTGGGGGAGATTTTAGCAGAACAACTATCAATCCACCACTTGAATTGGCATGTATGATCCTTTCAGTGTCCAACAATACTCCCCCTAAGGATTATACAGCCTATGTACTTTAAGGTTTTGATGGAGGATGAGGTTGTGAGGATTCTGCTGGGTCTTGAGCAGCTTGCGGAGGGATGAGTGGTTCTGCCTGTGAGGGATCCAAAATTGCCTTTATCATGTTGACAAAGTCATTGGCTTCTTGGTGGTGGTTTGGTACAACGAGCTATCATATAATGTGTTTTCACGAACCAATTCATAAATACCATTAATAGGAGTAGCTTTAAAATAAAAGATGTCATTTAAAGAAACATGAATTTCATTTTCAATAGACGCAAAACATAACCATATTATCTTAATTGGGCAACTAAAATAATGTTCCTAGTCAAACTAGGAGCATACAAAACATTGTTCAAAATTGCTTCCAAACCATTTGGAAGCTTTAGGATGTAGTCCCCTCGGGCTTTAACTTGAACTTTTGCCCTATTCCCCATGTAGAGGCTAACATCCCCTTTCTTGAAGTCTTTACTTCTTTTGAACCCCTGCAACAAATTGCAAATATGAGTCCCACATCCGGTATCCAATACCCATGTGTTAGAGGATATTAAATTGAGATCAATATGAATCATGAAAATTGTACCTGAGGTCTGCCCGGAATCCCTCTTAGCTTTCAACTCTTTGAGATGGACAGGACAATTTCTTGCCCAATGTCCAATCTCCCCACACTTGAAGCATGGGTCATCAGAAGCAACCTTTTGCTTCTTCTTCGTTGGTTTTGGTGGTGGCCCTTTTACCATTCCCTTTCCCTTTCTCCCAATGTACCCTTTACCTTTGGCAACACTTGCCTTGGGTGCGGGGTGAGGCCTCTTCTTGTTCCCACCTTCATTGATGGTGAGAACGGGTAAACTCCTTTTACCCATGGCCGCCTCGGCTGTTTTGAGCATAGAGTGAAGCTCAGTTATGTTCTTGTCCCAACCATTCATGTTATAATTCATAACAAAATTGTTAAACCTTTTTGACAAAGAGTTGAGGATCAAATCCGTAGCCAACTCTTTCGAGACGGGACAATTCAGCCTTTCTAGGCGGTCTATGTGGCTCTTCATCTTAAGTACATAAGACGAGATCGATTGGGTATCATCCATACGACATGCATGGAGTGCTCGAACCGTTTCGAAGTGCTCTATCCTTGCTTGTTGTTGGAACGTTTCCTTCAACTGGGTTATCATGTCTTATGCTCCGTGATGTTCGTACTCCTTTTTGAGATCCAGAGTCATACTTGCCAACATGAGGCAAGACACTTGGATCGAGTCCTCAGTGTATTTCACCCAATTCATATAGGCCTCTTCATCTTCCTCATTGGGTTCATCAGGAATCGGATCGTCTAAGATATATGACCGTTTCTCTTGCTTGAGAACAATTCTCAAGTTTCGAAACCAATCAATGAAATTGTTATGGTTTAGACGCTCCTTTTGGAGAATGGTTCTTAGTGATAGGGTTTGAGCGGACGGAATATCATTATTTTCATTGTTGTTGGTGGCCATCAACAAAATTTAACAAAGTTCAATTTTAGTATTTACGATATTATCATATTTAATTATTAATACCTTTTATGTGTCATACATAAAATAAAATTCTAGAATCCAACGTTACATTTAAATAGTGGTTAGGTGACCTTTATCCTATTATTTAAATTAACAAGGTAGTCAAAGTTTGACAATTGCAACCCTTTGCAACTTCTAGAGGTATGGGATCGACTTAAATATCATATGTATAGTCGGCATATTAATCCCATCAACACCTTTTGTAAACCACATTGTAGGTGATCCATTTAACATGGTTTGCAAATCAAGTTACCCTACATACACACACATGTGAGTTTACCAATATAAGTGGTTAGGTGATCTTTATCCCACAAATATGGCATTCCCACCTCAAATCACAAGTTCCCTCAAAATGATTAGGTGACCTTTATCCCATTAAGAGTTTTCAAGTGACTCAAGTGTTGTGTAAAAGGACTGTGTTAAACTTTTTATCAAAAGACATTTTAAGTTTTCATAATTCTAGTTTAGAAAACTCTATGTACCTTGTATTTGCATGCTTTCAAATACATGGTACCCTATGGTTCTTTTAATAAAACCCTTTTTATTTAAAATCATTAATCCTTTTAATAACCTTTTATTAACCAGTTAATGATAAAGAACCATTTAATTTCAACTTGTTATGTTTATAAATTTGTTTGTTATGCATATCCATATATCAAACATCCAACATAAAACAAACAACCAAACAAGCACAACCATTCAATCATAAGTGCATAACCATAGCCACTAAGGTGACCACACTTGTTTGCCATCACAAGTGTTGTCATTTGGTCTTTCCTAAGGGTTAATAACAACACATCAAAGAGTCCATGAACTCTCACTTGAACCCGCATCCAAAAGCTTCAAGTGCCCATGTCTTTGTGTCCTTCCTTTGTGCCTTCCTTTGAGTCTCCAACTTGTGCATCTTCTTTTACAAAAAATATATCCTAATACAATTTTTCTAATAAAAGAAATGCACCTAATCTATTTATTACATAACCAATGAATAAATAAATTACAACCCAAAAGATACAAACACCAAAATTATTATTACAACCCTTTAATGAATAAAACCAAACATGACAATCACATTCATCCAAATCCAAAACACATTAGGTCAAGGATATGTTATGCACCAAAATATGTATCAAATACAACATCCAAGAACAACCATGAACTCCCTTTTTAACCCTTAAAGTTTCGGCCAACATAAACCCAAACTTTAGGGTTTAGTCCAAACAAAACAATCAACCACTTGATGTTAATCTTTCAAGGTTTATTCTAAAGCATGTAAGATAAGACTTTGAAAGATAAGGGATTCATTCATCCACAACAAAACAGCCCCTAATAGGTTGAAAAAGTCCAACAAAATTAACTTTTCTTGGACTTTAGAAGCAAGTTTTCCACATAACCGGCTCTAGATGCCATTGTTGGGTTCTTACAAGTTTTAACAAAGATGTTTAACCATTTAAAAAACAAAACGCAGCGGATATAGAGAGTTAAAACCGTTTTTATATTCTGAAAATAAACCAGTTATATGTTCAAGAAAACCAACCCAAGAACAAGGATCATATATATGTGAAAAGAAATGCAATCAAAACCAAAAACAACAACCAAAGGATGTTCTAAAACTACCTTTCAGGAACAAGGAAGTTAGATATGGATGAGAAGAAGGAGATGATGCTTCTTGAACGTCTAGTCTTCAAAAGAGAAGACCTCAAGCTTGTATACCCACAAGCTCTTGCAAAACACCAAACTAGTTAGGAAGTTAACACCCAAAACCTTCTTCAAAGAACTCTAGATCCGAAAATAGGAGAAGAGCAAAAATGGAGAAGAAGGAATTCTTGCATGTGTGAGAGAGAAAGTGTGGTTGAGTGTTATAATGAATTGTGTTTATTGCTTTGTTTTTATCAAGAAAAGGAATCCCAAGGCAATGCCAAGGGGCGGCAGAGAATTTTTAAAAAGGTTTCCCACCCTTTTTAAAATTTTAACACACATTACTTTGTTATAAGTTAATAAAATTAAACCCCCTTTTTAACTTTATAACTTAACCACACTTTTATTTGTTGTTATTTAACCTATTTAAATAACTATACAAATAATATCTCATGAACAAAATATCCATATAATTTGTTCTATTTCAAATGCAATGATTTAGAAAACCTATTTTCTAAATTGGTGTCAATATTTATTTGCTTGATCATATCAACAAATAAATATTTATCGGTGTTTGCCTAGCTTGTTATTGGGTATGACTCGACTTGGATCATAACGTACTAACCACATCAATCTTGTATGTGTCTTGGGCATATAAGATCCAACAATGATTTGGGTGATTTATGATGTTATGATGATGCCATGTTCATATTATGATGCTTAGAATGCTAGAACTAAGTTAAAACATGTTGAATTGATGAACTGGGACTGATTATAATGTTATTAGTATGTGTTGGTTGCCCATGCGCCTGGATTTGGCCCATGCGCCCAACGGTTGAATTTGCCTAAGTGTCCCCCATGCGCCTAAAACCCATACGCTTGAATAGTATCCATGCGCCTTGAATAGGCTGAAATTGACCAAGTGTCCATGTGCCCCAATAGTGCCCATACGCCCAGAACCTTTCCTATGTGCCTAAGTGTTCCCATGCGCCCAGAAGGCCATGCGCCTGCATAGTGCTCATGCCCCTATGCCTTAGAATATTTTCTGAAATTTTGGGGAAAATGTAAAGTGTAGGCTTTGACTTGGGATGTTCCCGGGGGTTATGTAAGTTGACTTTATGATGTCATAAGCGATGTGATGATGATGTTATGTATGGTATGGTTATGTCTATGTTATGTTCCTTATTATATTATTTTCATGGCTTTACGCGGTATGATTATGAAAAGTAAATGGAAAGTAGTATGTAACGTAAAGCGGAAGATAATGAAAAAGGGAACGTAAAGAATGAAAGAATGCATGCATGAATGAAGAGGTAATGAAAAGTCTTGCAAGCAATATATGGAGGTTCACACCCAATGAAGGGTGTTAGCTCAACTGTGTGCGGGTTAGCTACCCCAGAAGGATGCACACTGGGGTCTAATCTTTGTGATTAACCATATGTATGGGACCCTTGTTGCTTGCCCTAGGTACTGGAGTCAGTTTCGTGCATAATGTTCGAGGTCTATGATAGACCTCAGGCCCAGTAACCAGCTTCGTGCACAATGTTCGGGGTATAGCACATGGCATTGGTCCGGAATGAAAGATGAATGATAATGATGAGTGTTCTGGCCCTAAGTACTGGAGTCAGCTTCGTGCATAATGTTCGAGGTCTATGATAGACCTCAGGCCCAGTAACCAGCTTCGTGCATAATGTTCGGGGTATAGTATATGTCATCGGAAGTTAATAAATATACGTAAGGTACGGTAAGAAAGATAACGAATGATAAAGATGACGTACGATGATGAATGAACGAAAGTTAACGTATGACGATGAAAGATAATAATAAATTATTATCTATGTGTACGTACGATGTATGATCACATGTGAAAGTAAAGAAACAATGGTTTTAAACGAAAGAAAAGTATTTTATTTTATAAAACTAGAACTCACCCAGCAACGCTGACTTTTATGTGTTTCCAGTTGGCAGGTAAGATTGCTGAGGATGGCACGGGGCAGCTACTTGGCATTTTTGGATGACATCCGTTGTTTAAACTATAATGTTTTTGTGATGTAATGCAACGAGTAATATTTTGTAACCCGTCAACGATGTATTATTTCGCAAAAGCAATTATATATATATGAAATGGTTTGTTTAAAAGAATTCCGCTGCAATATTTTAGTAAAGTTAATGTATGTTTTATGTTTTGTGTGCAATGAATGACCAGCTGTAAGCATTCCGGGAACGGGGCCTTACAAACACCTTGTCTCAATTAGGTCCATTTTCCATCATCTAGCCTCCATTGTCACATGAAATCTATCTCAACCAGTCAGGTGGTTCAAATCAGGAGGTGGAGATTGACGGGTTTTTGGGTGCGCAAGTTTCAAATTGACGGACCTGATGATATATTTCTACTTTCTACATAGTGTTTTGGCCACAAAAATAGTCCACGTCATCAAAAAACTAACGGGTTAACTCTCAGTTAGTAAGGGATCGTTGGAGGAAAAAAAACTTAAAGTTGGGTGTATCTGTAAGTATTTACTGAGTTGGGATTAATCTCGGCTAATAAATGAAACTTCGTATTATTAAAATCCAATAACCCTAAATTAAAAAGCACAAGTTTCAAACTTATTACTTAGAAAATTTAGTATACATACATATTATTTTTTGCTAATACATAGGAATTATATATGTAAGGGTAGGCGGGACACAAGCGTCGTGAGACCACAAGGCCCAAAGCCGCTCCACACCACCGCCGCCACCCACATTCACGTTACAAAACCTTCTTTCACAGCATCTACTCGTCATGCACAACTCAAAATTATGTGTGTGTGGGGTGTAGTGGTGTAGTGTGACATGATGAGATAATACCACTGTCATCAAATTTAAATGTATGGTGTGATGTGATGTTAGATAAAAAAATTTGTTTGATATATTTACGATATAGTGTGATATGTGTGGTGTGGGCACTTCTTTCATCCTAATTAAATTTAATATAATAATAATAAAATACAATGATTACGGGTTGGTGCTGTCAAATGGGTCTGCCTAAAGCACGATTTGGCCTCAAAATTCGCGCAAAAGTCTACTTACAAGTCTTTCTTCTCTCATCTCATGAGTCATCGCTTTCAATCTATTCGCACTTTGTCTTGCTCATACTTGACTTTTCAAAGTCAATCCGATTGCTTTTAATATCTTCAAATCTTCAATTTCAATGATAAATTTGTTTATCACGCATAAACTTCATAATTCATACATTGGAGCATTTGGTTGTTTTCTATTTCAAACTTGAATTACTATTTTATTATTATAATTAATTTTTATTATATATTGTTTTTCTTTTATAAACTTAAAAATATAATATGTTTTTAAATTCTGAATCTATTGTTGTTACATTTATTTTATTTATGTTCAGACGTAAATTTTGTTCTAACCGATTCGGGTCTAATATACTATATTTTTAAATTTTTTTCACAACAATGTAATGTTTTTTTAATTAAGAATATATTGTTGTGATAAACTTATGTCTTCTTACTTTTCGATTTAAATTTTATATAAAATCAAGCTCGCAACGTACGGTCAAAACCCGCAGTTCAAGTATAATATGTTTCTATATTCCGAATAAACCATTATGTTGTGCTTATCTTATCTATGTTACGATATAACATTTATGCGAATGGCGCAAAGCGCCATCAAGTTAAGTACTAGTTTTTACTAATTAATATGGAATCATAACGTAAATATTTAAGATGCGTTTGGTATGCAACAACTTGAAGAACTTTAATAGAACTGGAATCCGAATTACATTGTTCAATGTGTTTGGTTGATAAGAATTTATTGAAATTGAAAGTTAAATTCCATTCTTAGCGTGTTCGCTGAGAAATAAATCAAAATTGAAATGAATTTCATAAAATTCCTTTAAATGAAAGATTTCAAATTCCTCTCAAATTTTAATAGATTTCAAATTCCACCGACTACTGCCAGCCACTGCCACCTACCACCCCCACCCACCACTAATCGTCACTACTGACAACCCTCGTTGACATCTCCGACAGCCGCCGTCAGTTTCCCAGCGTGGCGGCCGCTGTCGACCGCCCAAAACCGTTTGATGTCCCACCCATCTCCCACTTGTCGCCGACAACCGACTACGCCTGCTGCCGTTGTCGACAATCGATAGTCGTTCCTGACCGCACCCGCACCGACAAAAAAACATCTCCACCGACTATGAACATGGCCGACATCGAACCGTTGTGGCCGACCACCGACTGCGTCGTCTTGGATGTGATCGACGGCGACTGTCGGTTGTTGGCGGAAGGCGCGAACGGTTAGGGGCGGCGATGGTGTATGATCGGTTGACAGTAGAGGGCGCGGTCGGTATTATGTAATGACGGTGATCGGTAGTTGGAAGAGGTTTGAAACTAATGACTGATAAATTTTAATTTCTGTAAGAATATTTTATCACTAAAAGCTATTTGAAAATTAAATTACAATGACAGATTTTAATTCATTTGAATTTCAAATAATTTGAAAAATAATAAATTTCAAATCAAATTCCTTTTAAATTTCAATTTCAACAATTTATGCGAATCAAACGTACTTTTAGAGTTTAAATTTATCCCAAATGTTTTTAGGTGGTTTTTTTTTAAACACGCAATCTTTTAAATGATTCTTTTCATGTGTATAACTTATTTTAAAATCATATCTTTTGAAAAGAGTATACTAAAGAAGTTAATTCGGATAAATGAGGTGTATGTAATCTACTAATCCAACCTGACTCTATCCATTATCCCATTGTTACAACCGTAACCTCTCACCACCTCTATTCCTTGACAACCACGAGTTCAGTTAATAACAAGCGTCATCACCTATACGATTACAAACGTAATAAGTGCTATCAATTTCCTACACACTTTCCTGACTAATTCCTCTTAAAGCGTTATTCATATATATATGTGTCACATCAAAAAATTCATTTTCACCTTTTCCATGGGTCCTTAAATTTTAATTTTATATATAGCAGCCACTATTGCAACCATTAAACACGACTTACTACGAAGCTTCAAAGATTGCCATAGGAAGGTCACAAGGAAAGCTTCATAACTACGATAATATATCAAGAACCCAAATCGCAACTTGCAGATCAAACTTCAAGATGGACGCATATAATCCATTGTCTAAATCCTACAGTTACAGATCAGTGGGCTCACCTGAGATCAATTATGATTTTGCAAATCAGCCAAGTTCTGAATTCTTTGATAACTTTATGATTTTTGATGATTGGATAAATGAAGATCAAGCATCCGTTGTACCTGAATACGAATATGCAGTAAGTGCCATTGAAGATGGAAATCAGTCAAATGGAAGCAGTAGCGGCCATCTTCAAGGAAATTGTAACAGTAAGAAAACTCATTTAAGCTTTCATATATGTTTGGCAACGTAAATCCAATCGGTATTAATTTGGCCATGCAATTAGTGGCATGATCACGACCGACTAAGAAATGAATTGATCTAAGATGTTTTCTGTTAACAGTTGCTAGTGGAATTCATATGCAAGCCCAAAAGGTTACAAAAGAGAAAGTGGCCTTTAAAACTAAATCACAGGTAGAGATCCTAGATGACGGTTTCAAGTGGAGGAAATATGGAAAGAAGATGGTAAAGAATAGCCCAAACCCAAGGTAGGGTAATTAATAATAATAATAATAATAATAATAATAATAATAATAATAATAATTATTATTATTATTATTATTATTATTATTATTATTATTATTATTATTATTTCACGTTCCAATCTCCATATACAGGAGGGTGGGTATATGTGGATGTTGTGTTTTATTAGGGGTAGTGATATTTGATATGTGTATATAGGAATTACTACCGCTGCTCAGCAGAAGGATGTTCGGTGAAAAAGAGAGTTGAGAGAGATGTGGAGGATGCACGGTATGTAATCACAACCTATGAGGGTGTCCATAACCATCAGCGTCCTTCTAACTTCTGATCACTAATCAGTCCTACTATTATTATTACTATTATTATTATTATGCCAGGCTAAATTTGTTTTACTATATTTCTCCTGCATGTAAGAAGAAATCTTCTAGTTTGGTTACTCTTCTTCATTTCTTGAACTTGGGGTTGTAAAGACTTATCCATAGATTCATAATTTGTATCCTTTCTATGTGGATTAAGATACCAACATGCTTAATGCTATACTTATCCTGCGACTTGCGTCATTATGATGGGGATTCTATGTGTGTTATACTACAAACAAGAATTATATCTTCTAGTTTGCTTACTCTTCTTCTATGTGGATTAAGATATCCACATGCTTAATGCTATACTTATCCTGCGAGTTGCGCCATTATGATGGGGGATTCTATGTGTGTTGTACTACAAACAAGTTAATACTTATGCCAAGTGCTGTAAATAAATAAATTATTAAATTCACTAAGTAAAAAAAAACTTTTAAATAATTACGTCAAGGAAAATTAGATTTTATTAATTCAAACAGTTAATATTTGCCAATGTTAATTTCAACAAACAATTCGATTAATATTAATCCAAACATATCACATGGCGTGACTCGTAACATTATGCATAACATAGTTGCAATAAAACTATAAATGTATCACTCGATTCTTTTTTTATAAAGTACTACTTGTTGAAGTTATTTAATGTAAATTTTTTGTCGCAGTTAAGTAGCTTGGAGCAAATATACACAAAGATTGAGTGATATATTTATATATCTTATTTTAAATTGATAATAAATCATGTCATATGCCACATAATGAACAACGTCACGTGCCACGTGATCAAAAATTAAACGGAGTTAACATATAGTTAGACTAGACTATGATTGGTAATAAAATTGAAAGTTATGATTAAATTTGTCAAATTGTTAGTTGGGATTAATTGACCAATAATCAAAAGTTTAGATTATAAAAACTCTATTTTCCTTACGTTAACTTTTCATGGTTTTAAAATATTTTTGCTTTTCTTTACAAACTATATATAAGATATTATCTATTTTATTTTAATAATTCTAAATTTCATTTATTGGCCGTGACTAATCCTAACTCAGTAAATGTTTAAAAATACTCCTAACTTTGACCTTAGTTTTCTCAAACTATTCCTTACTAACTGAGAGTTAACATTGTTAATTTTTTAATGATGTGACCTACTTATATGGCCAAAACACTAAACAGAAAGTTAAAATCAACTGATGAAATCAACTTGAACACATGTTAATTCCCCAAGGATCTTTTCAATATCTCTCAATAATCAACAAACAAGAACCATGGTGCGGAAACCTATGATTCAAGTGTATGAAATCAGTGTTTGTGTGTGTTTGTGTGTGTTTGAATGCTTGATAATAATAACTGCTTGATTGTATTGATTTTTCAAAAAGCTTACAAAGGATTAGGGTAGTGTGCTATTTATAGCCTATACACAAAAGCTATATACAATTACTAAACTACCCTTGTGTAAACGAATATTACATAAATAATCCTAAGTCTATAAGTTGTCCGCTGTGGATGAATAGTTGTCCGCTGTGGAAGATATCTCATCCGCTGTGGAGAAGACTTGTCATCCGCTGTGGAATGGATGTTCATCCGCTGTGGAATGGATGTTCATCCGCTACACACACTTAGACAGATTTCTTCATCCGCTGCTGATGATCTTCATCCGTTGTGGACTCTTTCTTCATCCGCTGCAGACACTTGTCAAAATTTCTTTTATTTACAATTCTGAAAAAATTTAAACACATATTAGTGTTTGTTATGAATGATAATGATGCTAATGTGTTAGTAAATGATTGTTTGAATGTTAGAACACATTATGTTTGATATATGTTTGATTTGGCAAGCATCATACTTTTATGCATTAATTCTTAATGCACTTGTTGAGTCTAACAATACTCCCCCTAAGTATGATGTTGCCATCAATTTAATGATTGTTTGTTACTGTTTTGTTTGTTAATAATGAGAGTGTGTGTGTTTATTATGAATGGTAGTTGTTTGTTTGTTTGTCTTGAATGTTATGCATGTTTAGTTGTTTGTTATGAGTGATTGATTGATTGTGAGATTACACAAGTGTAATTAGATTGATTTGTTTACCTGTATGCTTGAATGATTCCTTTGTGATTGCTAATTAACACATGTATGAATGTTTGAATGTTATCATATGCATAAGAGCATATGTATGTGCAAGACCGTTAAAGGGTACTTAAGCTTGCACTTAGTTAACACACTTAGGAGGATCTTAAGATCACTTAATAATTCAAATAGGAAACTGTGAACCTTTACTGAAAATACAAGATAAACACAAGTAAAACAAGAACAAGAACACAAGATAAAGTTTTCAAGGAAGTTGTATATTTTAAATACAAGAACCGAAGACTACTTATACTATATCCTACAACCGTCAATATGCAAAAAGACAGTTGGAAGTGACTAATCTAGACAACAAGATCAGCCTAAAGTCAAAAGGCAGATTGCCTTTTGACTAGTGACTATGACAAGCCATAGCTCACTGACTTTCCTATTACGAAAAGCCAAGAAGGAACAAAAACAAAAACTTGCAGGTGAAGACCTTATCTACTTTATCATAAAGTATGGAAGTTTCACCAACTAGTGATAGGAGGTCAACTACCAGAGCATGCAGTGGAAAGTAGGTTGTTTTATGATAAAGTTGATGGAAAATGTATCTTTTCTCTCTCTTCAAAAAAAAATCAGTCTTGTCTTTAAACAGCTTCGGAAGACTTTGTCTTGAGTGCTTCGGAAGACTTTACACTTAGAATATTTTCCAAGTTCAGTGTAAAGCTTCCGCAGTAGTTTCTTCTGAACTTTGGCTTCGGAAGATTTTACACTTAGCATTTTTCTTGAGTGTGTAAAACTTTCGAAGCTAGTTCACCTTGGTTCTGAAGTGCATATTGGAAGACTTCGTTGTTTTGGTATCTTTTGGTTGCATCAGCCTCTTAACGTCAGAGGTTCCTACAAACTCCCCCTAGGCTGATGCTACCAAAACGGAGAGGTTCTTCAGACTGGGATAGTCAACATGAGGATCTTCAGAATTCCTTTCTTCATCAGTAGATTTGGATTCTTCAGACTCATGAAGTACCTTCTCATGTCATAGAGATCATGCAGAGGGAGTTCAAGCATGTCACTTGTGAAGTAGACATGTTGTTCTCCCTGATCTCTATTGACATACCATCTGTCTGGATCTTCAGCAAAAGTCCAGGACAGAATTTGTCTTCCAACAGAGAGAGGCTCTACTATTATAGGAGTTGGTTGAGAGTCCTCTTCATGCACTTCCTCAGGATGTTCTGACTCATCCTGAGGTTGGGCGGAGGATGCCTTTCTTCTTTTCTTCTTTGAAGATGATCTTCTTTTGGTCGTCCTCTTTTTCCTCCCTGATGATTTTAACTGAGAGGGTTGGTCTTCAGTACAAGGTTCTTTAGTGGATTCCCTCTCAGTTGGGATCTCCTCTCTCCCAGTTTCAGAAGGAGAGGGAGGAGAACCCTGCTGTGGGTTAGAAGATGAAGTTGGCTGTTATGCAGCTTCAGGTGCAGGTGGTGTTGTCTCTGTAGGTTCCACCTTTACCTCAACTTCAGGTTGAGCTTGACTTGATGATGAATGAAGGTCCACAAGCTTTCCCCTTTTTATCTTCTGCTTGATCACCCTTATGTGCTCATCCATTGTGGATAGAGACATGGGACCAAGCCTCCTTCCGGAGAACCCATACAGCTTCAAGAAGCTCATCATCCTCTGCCTATCTGCAAACGTTTTCTGACTTTTCTAGATGATGGCTCTTGATTTTGCAGCTTCTTCCCTTTGCCTCTTCTTTGCAGCTTGCCTTTCTTTCTTGGCTTGCTCTTCCAGCTGCTTATTGTATTCAAATAATATATAATCATAAGGCAAGGGAAGGAGTGCATGTGCCTGATAGAGGCCTGTGGCACTTAGGTAGTTGATCATTTTTAATCTTTCTTCTTCATCAACTACCTGAGGTTGTTCAGCAGCCACAGTCTCTGACTCAGGACTTTCTTGAACTGAGGAGAGGATAGGAATGTTCTTGTAAAGCCTTTTTCTCCTCATTTCTTCCTTGTGTTTGAGAGTCAAGGCTGCATCCTCTGCTTCCTTCCTCTCCTTTGACAATTCAATGTCAGCCAGTTCATTTAACTCCTCTAAGGGGAGAGAGATGAGTTCATCTATGTTGTAGTTCCTGATCCCCAGATAGTTGAGCCTGACTGCCCTTAATTCATCTTCTTGAGTGTTTGGTACAAGGGCAACCAGAATTGCAGCTTGCTTGAATCCTGGGGAACCACTTGAACTCTTCAGGAGTCGTCTTCCTTTTGCCTTTGTCAATTGCAGATCTTGATGACTCAGTCTGAGGAGAGCTTTGGCCTTCATTGCTTGATTCAGCAGTCAAGCTCTGGCCAGAGAGAGGTTGTGAAGCACCATCAAAAGCTGGTGCCTCACTGAGGGTATGGGGTGCTGGAGGAGATCTTGTCTCAAGGTTCACAGTCTCAGCCTCAGCCTCTGGGCCTTCAGTCAAAGCTTTCCCTTCGAAGCTAATCTTGGGGTCTACCTCAATATCCAATTGACCAAAGGCTTTAACTGCTAGCCTCTGTCTATATGATGTAGTTCTCCTTTTGAATTCTGCTAGCACCCAGTCTTGAATTTGATTGGCTAATCTGACAGCTTGTCTGTTATTGCTTGGGTTGACAAGTGCTAGGTCTACCAAGTTTATACTATCATAGAAACTCAGAGTGGAGATGTTGAGAATTTCTTGTTGACCCTAAGCTCTAGAGATCACAAAAGCTTTCCTATCACTGTCATACCCCCAACCCCAGATTGGGTTCTCAGATGGGGCAGACATTGCTCTTGGTACTCCCTCCTCAAACAATTGTTGAATGAGCAGTTCCAGATCACTATCCAGAGGAGGTTACTGAGCATGGACAACTGCAAGATAGGATTGTGAGTCATGTATGTCCATACTTGAGGAAGAACTCCCAGGTTATGTGGCTGTCAGAACTTCCTCCCTTTTTTTGGTAGCATCACCCTCATACGTAGGTGAGCTGGGGAAGTGATCCATAACATCCATAGGTTCTTATGGACCTGGTTGAGTTTGTCCTATAGGTCTCTCAGCTAACTGGCCCTTGAGATTGGTGAACTCAAGTTGCTGGTCATGAACCCTTCTTTGCAAGATAGTCACCTATGATTCAAGGTGAGCTATCTGTGAAACCAGTTGGGTGTAGATGTCTTCAAGTTGGTGCACCCTAAGTTTTAGACTCCCCTCATCTTCAGTTGAAGAATCATTGGGGGATGATAGAGGTGAACCTAGGTCTGCTCCTTCACCACCAGCATGGGGTTCTTGGCTGCTGGATTTCCCCTGCCCAATGACAGTGGCAAGAGGTTGGGTTGCCATGGTGGAGGTCTTAAAGATGTAATCACTGGCAACAAAGAGAGCCTCTTCCACATAGATCTCCTGGACAATCACAGGAAGATCCACCTTAGTTTGGGGTGTCTGATGTGGGCTAGACAGGGGTGAAGCAGAAGTACTCGTATCCCCTTGAGTGTGGGTAGAGAGGGGAGAGTCATGATACTCACTGAAACCCAAATCTTCATAAGAGTAAAAGTCAAGGCTGGGTATGGGGCGGTTGAGATCAAGAGGCTGGGGATGGTAGCTTTCCCCTGAAGGTTGATCACTAGAGTGTTAAGACTCAGAGTGATGGCTTAAGGCTATTTGTGGAGTTGTGAGCTCATCAGGCTGAGCATGAGGAACCTCAGCACTGATTGTTTGAAAGATGGGAGTGGTCTGCTCCTCAGGGGAAGTGGGAGCTCGAGATTCCACTTCCTGCTGTATGGGTTGTGATATGGGGGCCTGCACATGCTCAGTAGCAAGTGCAGGGGTTCGCTTGGATTTTCTTTGGTAGGTGATTTTGATGGTAGGTTGTATTTGAGGTGGGTGAGAAGTAGAGGGTGTTGGTTCAACACTAGCTGGGGCTGGTAGAATGTCACCCTGAGCAATGAGCTCAAACATTTTCAGGACAAGGGCTGTTTCTACCCCTGAGAACCCAACAGTTGGCTTTTTCAATATCTTAAAAATGTCGGGCCTCATATGTGCAAGTTTAAGAACATTACCTGTTCCCCTCTATTGTGGTCCCAATTCACAGTTGAGAATGTGTTGAACATACCGGGGGAACATGTAATATTCTAGGGAATCCAAATTCGTTAGTAAATTTGTAAATACAAACTGAGAGTACCTGAATTTGACCCTTGAACCATCCCATGGACAATGAAGGAGAGGTCTTCTGGAATATGGTCCCATCCTCCATGTTTGTTGGATAGGCTATGTATGACGATATGAGGAGGTATTTCCATTGGAATGAGACCTTCCTCTTCCTGAAGGTTTTGACCGAAAAGTCACCTTCGTAGCCCATCTGCGCAAAGGATTGGTTGACAACAGCTTTTGGAAAGGACAGCTCACCTGCTTCATCATCCAGCTACAAATGGGTGTTTATAATGGCTGGAGTGATGAAAATCGTCCTCCCCTGCACTGTGGCAGATAGTGCCTTCTCCCCGTCCATGGTGACCTCTTGACAGGTCCGCCAGAACTCAAGCAACTGATCCTCATAGAGAGGAGGATCGATTGTAAGGGAGGTGAATTAGTGAGACAAAGAAAGATACCTACACATGTCTGAGAAGCTTGGATCCTTCTCAAAGTTTAACAGAGAAACTTGATTGTGTTGCCTGTGTAGGTGCATGGTGAAATCAGGGTCGTTACGACGATCAAGATTGGCCATTTGAAGAAGCTTTGTAGTGAAGGAAAGAAGAAGAAGATGAAATTTGGGGGTAATTTTAGGTTAAGGAACAATGAGAGAAGTGAGATGAAATAGAAACGTTTGGAAAGATATACTCTGGATTTAAGACAAAGTTATGACAAAAAGATAAACTTTGAAATCCGCAAGTGGGTCCTACTTCTGAAAAAGGAGCCCAAAAAGTTAGTTTTCTTGGAAGTAGAAAAAGCTTCCGAAGGCAATTTTGGTTTCGAAAGCTTTGCAATCAAAGCTTCCGAAAGCAATTTTGCTTCGGAAGATACTTCAAAGAGTTTTGAAAATTTTGGCTTCGGAAGAAATAAATGAGTCTTCCGAGACTAAATTGCTTTTGGAAGAAATTTGTTCCTAAAATACATTTAAGTTCTTATACCAAAATTTAAGCTTCAGAAGATACTTCAAGAATTTCTTCCGAAGGTAAATCTTAGATAAGCTATTTAAACGATTTAGACATAAATTTCTTCCGAAGGCAACTTTTGCTTCTTCCGAAGGTAAATTTTCATCATGCTAAGAGATATCATTTTAAAAATTCATTTTTCTTCCAAAGAGAACTGGGCTTATGAAGTGATCTTATAGACAACCTAGGACACACAGTTTTAAGAAATAATATTGATTAAGTTATTAAGAAAAATCTACTCAAAGTTAATCATCCCAATAGCTGATACAAGATATTTAAATCTCTGTTCATCAAACGCTTTTGTGAACAGATCGGCATATTGTTCATTTGTGTTAACTTTGATTAGTTTTATCAATCCCTATTCAAAATTATACCTAATCAAATGATACCTGATGTTGATGTGTTTGGTCCTTGAGTGCTGCACAGGATTCTCTGTAATAGAGATGGCACTGTTGTTGTCTATGTGGATGAGAGTCTCTTTGAAATTGAACCCATAGTCCTGCATCTGATTCTGAATCCAAAGCACTTGAGCACAGCAGCTGGCAGCAGCGATGTATTCAGCCTCAGCTGTTGATGCAGACATACAGGATTGCTTCTTGCATTGCCAAGAGACTATCCTTCCACCCTGGAACTGACACCCCCCAGATGTGGACTTTGCAGTCATATTGTAGCCACGATAATCACTATCTGTATAAGCATACAGATTGAAGTCTGAATTCTTTGGATACCAAAGGCCTAGATTTGGAGCACCTTTGAGATATCTAAGGATCCTTTTGATAGTGATTAGGAGTGACATCTTGGGGTTGGCTTGATATCTTGCACATATGCATATGGAAAACATGATATCAGGCCTGCTAGCAGTAAGATACATAAGTGACCCAATCATAGCCCTGTAGAGATGTTCATCAACACACTCCCCCTCAAGATCAGGACCAAGGGAGTGGTTTCTGGCTATGGGTGTCTTTGCAACCTTACAGTCAGTCATCTTGAATCTTATAAGTATGTCCTGTACATACTTTGACTGACTGATGAAGATGCCATCTTCAACCTGCTTCACTTGAATTACTAGAAAGAAATTGAGTTCCCCCATGGCACTCATTTCAAATCTATTCTTCATCAGCATCTTAAAGTCTTTACGGAGCTTTGGATTAGTTGAACCAAAGATGATGTCATCCACATATATCTGAACTAGCAATGTGTCATTTCCTGTTTCTTTGATGAAGAGAGTCCCATCAATAGTACCTCTTTTGTATCCATGTTGACAGAGGTAAGTTGATAGTGTCTCATACCACTTTTTTGGAGCTTGATGCAGTCCATAAAGGGCTTTATAAAGCTTGCAGACATAATCAGGATGATCTGGGTCTGCAAAACCAGGTGGTTGTTTAATATAAACTTCTTCATCAATCACCCTATAGAGAAAGGCACACTTCACATCAAGCTGGTAGACCTTTAAATCCTTGGATGCAGCATAAGCCAGAAATATTCTTACAGCTTCAAGTCTTGCAACTGGAGCAAAGACATCAGTGTAATCAATTCCTTCTTCTTGAGTGTATCCTTGGACAACCAGTCTAGCCTTGTTCTTGATGATGATCCCTCTATCATCTTTTTTGTTCCTGAATACCCATTTGGTTCCTATGACACTCTTCCCTTGAGGAAGAGGACATAAGTTCCAAACCTTTTTTCTTCTGATTTGAAGAAGCTTATCTTGCATAGCTTCAATCCAGCTTCCATCCTTCAAAGCCTCATCAACCTTCTTCGGCTCTATCTGGGATAAGAAACAAGAATGTAGACAAACATGGCTGTCATGAGCTTGTCTTCTTGTTCTTACCCCTAAGTCAACATTTCCAATGATGTTTGTGGAGGGATGTGACTTGTGGATCCGAAGTTGAGGGATCACAGCAAGTTGGTTAGACAGATCTAAATTTGAGAAATTCTGATCTAGTAATGAGGTGTCTCCCACCACATCAGCTCACTTATCAAGAGAGACTTGATCCAATGAGTGTGTGACATCATTCTTGTTGTCTTCAATGGAGTGGTTTTCAGCATCAAGAAATTCTTGATCACTGTCACCACCTCTAGTTCCTCCTCCTGCATTTGAAGTTCCTTCTCCTAAATTCTGAGCCTCTAAGCTAGAATTTGAAGACAGTTCATTTGAATCAGTAGTATTTGTCATGCTAGTGCTGATGGGAGCTTCAATTGCAGAGTTAGTCACCATTAGAGCTAAAGTAGTCTTATTGTTTGGTCTTCTCAGCTCAAATCTTGGATCAGGATCTTTTATTAACCTGTTATCTGTAGATCCTGAAACACTCTTACAAGATTTGTTAAAACAGTTGGTAACTAAGTCAAGATCAAACAGCCAATCAAGACCAGAACCTTTTACATAGGGTGTGTGTTCATTTAAAAGTCACATTGGCTGACTCCTCATTAATTCTAGTTCTGTGATTGTATACTCTATAAGCCTTAATTTGAGAAGAGTACCCAACAAAGTGTCCATCATCTGATTTCTTAGCAAACTTGGCTATTTGATCTTTGGTATTTAAGATGGTGCAAGGACATCCAAATGTTCTGAGAAAACCAATGAATGGCCTTCTTTTGTGCCACAGTTCATAAGGAGTCTTACCATGTGTCTTAACTACCAAAACTCTGTTTTGCACATAGCAGGTTGTGTTGACAGCCTCTGCCTAGAAGGTGATAGGTAGCTTAAAGTCAGACAACATGGTTCTTGCTGCTTCAATAAGTGTCATATTTCTCCTCTCAGCAACACCATTTTGCTGAGGAGTCCTGGGAGCACTGTATTGTCTTGAAATACCCTTTTTATCACAAAATGTATCAAGGATTTGGTTTTTGAATTCCGTTCCTTGATCACATCTTATGATTTTAACCTTGTGATCAGATTGATTCTCAATTTTCAGAATGAAATTCTTTAAGATTTCAGGAGTTTCATCCTTAGTTCTAAGGAAAAACACCCCAGTGAATCTTGTGAAGTCATCTGTGATCACCAAACAGTATGAGGTCCTTCCTAAACTCATTACACTGGTGGGGCCAAACAGATCCATATGTAACAAGTGTAGGGGAGTAGTGATAGAGTTTATTTCCTTTGGCTTGTGAGACACTTTGTGTTGCTTCCCCTTCAGGCATGCAACACAGTGGTCATCACTTGTAAACTCTTTCTTTGGCATTCTAGTTACCAAATCATTCTTAATCAGTTTATTCATGTTCTTAAAGTTTACTTGGCACATTCTTTTATGCCAAAGGAAAGACTCATCACTATTTGCTTTAGATAGAAAGCAAGATATTTCTCCAGAGGGAGATGTTTCCTGCAATTCCATCTTGTACATGTTCCCTTTCCTGGGGGCTCTGAGCAAAATATGCTCTTGAGGAATGTCAACCCCGGGCTTGAGACCAATACACTCATGCTCAGTAAAGAGCATGTGATGTTTTTGGTCACAAAATTAGGACACACTCAAAAGATTGTATCCAAGCTCCTTGACAAAGTTTACCTTCTCAATGTTGAGCTTACCATTTGAGACCATGCCCCTACCAGTAATGTAACCTCCTGCATCTCCTCCAAAAGCAACTGGTCCTCCATCAATTCTTTCAAAGTTTTTAAGTAGGGACTCATTGCCTGTCATATGCCTGGAGCAGCCACTATCAATGATCCACACATTTCTGTTTGCCTTTGGTTGTCCCTGCACAAAAAAGATGATTTAGTTACATTTGGAAACCTAAGCCTCATTGGTCTTGGGCTTATAAAGTTTAGATGAAGGCAATGAAACAGTAAGTGATCCGATGTTTAGGCTTTGAGGATCATTTGTTGTTGCTGAAGAGGAGCTTTCAATCTTAAGGTCTTCCTTCATCTTCCACACCACCTTTGGAAGATTAGGCTTGACCTTTACTACTTCGGAAGCTTTTGTAGCTTCAGAAGCTTTGGGGACGGATCCTTCGGAAGATCTTGCTTTCACTGCAGCAAGCTTCAGTGCTTCGAAAGCATTCCTTTATTCTGAGACCAACTTTTCTTCCGAAGGCAATTTCCTACTTGCCTTCTTCTTCATTTTGGAGCTTCCGAAGGAAATAGATTTTCCTTCCAAAGCTGTTTGTTTCTTCTTCTTCTCAAAAGTTTTCTGCTTGATCATGTGGATAGTACTCTTAGGATTGTATTAACAATCCTTAGCCAGATGTGAAGTACTACCACACATAACACAATCCAATTCTTTCCTTCTGAGAGTCTTTTTTCCCAAAGAAGACTGAGCTTGAACATTTTCCTCTTCTTTCTCCACCTTTTCAAATGATGCAGCAGGCTTCTTAAGGTGAAGCTTGCTTTTTGAGATGGATGGTTCAGGCTGTGTAGCAGTGACACACAGCTGATCAGTCTTCTTGTTGTTGCTGGAGTGAGTTGAAGCTGAAGTAGAACTCTTGGTACTAGAATTCTTGTCAGGATCTTCAGCTTTCATCACCTTGAACCCTACAGAGATAAATACTTGTTTCTGTTTAGGATCAAAGGTGGTCTTGATCTCTTGAGCTTTTCTAGATCTTCTCTTTGCTCTTCTGATCAAGTTCTTTCTCTTGGTTTTGCTCAAACCAGCTTCTTTTTCCTCCTTAGGAGCATGGTCACCCTTTTTGGATTGACTCTCTTCACTCATCTCAGAGTCATCCCTCACCTTCTCCTCTTCATCCTCTTCATCACTGGGGTCTATGGATGGCAGCTCATCTTGACCAGTTCCACACCTAGGAGATCTGAGTGATAGTAGAGTGTATGGAGGAGCTATCTCACTAGATCCCAGTCCCTGCTTATTCTGATAACACACTTTTGCATGCAGAGATGAGGATATCATGTTCTTGAAGGTCTCTTCTTCAAGAACACATTTTCTGCCCTGGCTTTGCTGATCACAAGCTCAGCCTGGCATTCAGTCAACTTGGTAATAAGATCCTTAATTTGAGTCCTGTAGTTTGTTTGCTTATGTTTAAGAGTTGAAACTGTTTTCTCTAGATCTTCTATCTTAAGTTTATAGTCATTTTCAGCTCTTTTAAAATCAGCTTTTAAAATATTTAAAGACTCAATGTCAGATCTCATTTCCAAGTTGTAGGACCTGTATCTATTTACTTTAGCAATACATTCAGGAGAGCAAAGATGTTCAAGTACCTTGGCTTGGTCATGATTAGCCATGAGTGCTTGGTTTGGAGATGCATCTTCAGCTTGAAAGCTCCAGTCAAAGCCTCCTTCTTCAACAGCAACTGCAGCTTGCTGTTTTGGCTTCTCATTCTGGTTCCCTCCTTTAGTGTATTTAGGCCTGTATGAAGCTTGGCCACCATTTGACTTAGGTTCCTTGCATTCTCTAGCTAAGTGTCCCATTTGGTTATAGTTGTAACACTTGACTTTTCTCTTGTCCAGCCCAAACTTGCCACTGGCAGCATTGCTAGGAAACCTTCTTCTAGTCCTCTTATAGAACTTATGGGCTCTGTGAGTGAGAAGAGCCATTTGCTGGACTATCTCCATGTACTCCAGATAATCTGGATGGATACAGTCCAGGTCTTCAAGAGTGAAAAGAAAGTTGCCTGTACTTTCATCAGTGGAGACGAAAGCTTGAGAAGAACTTGTCTTTTGGAAGGGACTGCCTTGGATGTAGCTCTCTCTGGGTATCTCTGGGAAGGTGATGAAAGGACCCTTTTGTGAGGTTTCAGGGTAGCAGATGAGATGATGCTGTGGTTCTCTACTATCCCTTTCAACAACATGAAGGGCTGAACTCTTAAGGTTTTCAGTCCTCTTAATGACCATACAATAGTGTGTCCATTGTCTTGGAAGAGAGGACATGAACTTCCTAACAATATCCCTGTTCTCAATAGTTACCCCAACATCAGCCAGAGTATCCACAATCTCAACATACCTGAAGTATTGTTGAGTCATGGTTTCACCTGTCTTGAAGGTAAAATTTTCAAACTGCTGCTTTAGGAGATCCTTCTTGTTCTCCTTGGCTTCATTTAAACCCTCATACATCAGTTTCAGTGCATCCCATAGCTGTTTAGCGGTCTTGCACTTCTTGAAACCTCTATAGATGGAGTTTGGAAGAGCAGTTTAGAGGGTTGTCATGGCTTACTGATCAATGTCAATTATTTTCCAGTCTTCATCAGAAAAGTCAGCCTTCTCCTTTGGTATCATGCCACCACCACCAGCAGTTGAAGAGGTGCATGGTACATGAGGTCCATTGACAACAAACTCCCACATCCTGGAATCTTGAGACTTGATAAAGCCTTCCATTCTTTGACACCAAGTGTCAAAATCCTCAGGAGTGAGCAGTGGGGACTTTGTCATAGTTCCAGTTTCCATATCAGCTTTGGAGATAGCTGCTATTTGAAGAGTTAAGTGATGTGTCTAACTAAGAGGATTTGAAGATGGTGAGATCTTACAATCAAGAGCCTGGAATGCTCTGATACCAAATGCAGGACCGTTAAACGGTACTTAAGCTTGCACTTAGTTAACACACTTAGGAGGATCTTAAGATCACTTAACAATTCAAATAGGGAACTGTGAACCTTTACTGAAGATACAAGATAAACACAAGTAAAACAAGAACAAGAGCACAAGATAAAGTTTTCAAGGAAGTTGTATATTGCTTCTCTAGTTCTATTACAAGTGTTGTACAAGTATATTTTAAGTACAAGAACCAGAGACTACTTATACTACACCCTACAACCGTCAATATACAAAAAGACAGTTGGAAGTGACTAATCTAGACAACAAGATCAGCCTAAAGTCAAAAGGCAGATTGCCTTTTGACTAGTGACTATGACAAGCCATAGCTCACTGACTTTCTTATTAGGAAAAGCTAAGAAGGAACAAAAACAGAAACTTGCAGGCGAAGACCTTATCTACTTTATCATAAAGTATGGAAGTTTCACAAACTAGTGATAGCAGGTGAACTACCAGAGCATGCAGCGGAAGTAGGTTGCTTTATAATAAAGTTGATGGAAAAGGTATCTTTTCTCTCTCTTCAGAAGAAAATCAGTCTTGTCTTTAAACAGCTTTGGAAGACTTTGTCTTGAGAGCTTCAGAAGACTTCATCTTTTACCTTCAGAAGAGTTGAGTCTTTGGCTTCGGAAGACTTTACACTTAGAATATTTTCCAAGTTCAGTGTAAAGCTTCCGCAGCAGTTTCTTCTGAACTTTGGCTTCTGAAGATTTTACACTTAGCATTTTTCTTGAGTATGTTAAACTTCCAAAGCTAGTTCACCTTTCTTCCGAAGTGCATGTTGGAAGACTTGGTTGTTTTGGTATCTTTTGGTTGCATCAACCTCTTAACTTCAAAGGTTCCTACAGTATGTATGAAATGTATGATAGCATAATAAATAAAAGTTATAAGGAAGGATATGTTTGTTTGTTTGTTTTGCCAATGATATGTTTAGAAACCTCAGGAGTGAGATGGTCCAGCTTCTTCAATCTGCTTCTTAGCCTCTTCCATAGCTTTTAAAGTATCTTCTTGTCTTGCTCAATTGCTTAGTCGGCTTCAGCTTCCTTCTCCTGATCTTTCAATGCTGTGATCTTGAAAGCATTTCTGCAGTTTACTATGTGTTCAACAAAATAGTCAACCGCACTTCTTTGATCATCATATTTTCGCTCAATGGTCAAGTGAACCAGCTGCTCCAAAGTAGACTGGTCAAGGCTCTGGACATCAATGTTGCTTACCAAGGTGGTGACAACATGCTTTCCTTTCATTATCTCTAAGTTGTTGTTGTCAGAGATTCTCATTCCAGTAATCCCTTCAATATATGTGAGTTGTTGTTTTGTTTCCAGTCTCTGCTTTAATGTTGCCTTCACATATACTGTCCCCAGTATTCTTAGCATGTGAATAAAGTAACAGCAGTCACCCTTACATAATACATCCTGAATGGCTGGAAATGTTTTGGTCTTTAAAAAGGATACATAAGACGGGTGAAGTAGTTTACTCTCAATAGGATCAAATAGTCTTATGTCTTCAGCCATCTTTCCTTCTAACTTTCTCTCCATCACCACTTCAAAATGATTTTCATCATAGTACCAGCTGGTGATTGGATGATTGTATTGGTTGCCTTCTATCTTTTTCATTATCAGCTTCAGATCAGAAGGTCTTAAAGGGTATCCTACTCTTTCAAGTAGTTCAGGGTCAACTTGTTCTCTTTGGTCTGTTTGTGGCTGTTTCCCCTTCCTAGCTACTCTTTGCTCTTTTTTCAATTTTTCAATGTGAAGCTTATCCTCCTTGTCTGCTTTGGCCTTCAAATCATAATGCTATTTGTGCATGTATGTTCTGAGGATATGGAAGTAGTCAGCTCCCCTTGGATTGTTTGAATGATTAACCATTCTCAATTGGAGAAGGTCCAGTCTATCTTCATATGTAAGGGTGCCTAGCTGGGATATGTATGACAAGTATTAGACAAGTCCAGATACTCTCT
Source organism: Flaveria sonorensis (assembly GCA_025506505.1). Taxonomy (NCBI): domain Eukaryota; kingdom Viridiplantae; phylum Streptophyta; class Magnoliopsida; order Asterales; family Asteraceae; genus Flaveria; species Flaveria sonorensis. The sequence goes on from CM046433.1 coordinate 38,166,252, forward strand.
TGATTAACACAGCATCCCATACCTCATCATATTTCCAGGCCACTAGTTTTGTTTCATTTGCCCTAGTAGTCAGAGAGATTTTGTCATAAAGCTTAACAAAATTAGTCTTCTCACTGATCATCTCTCTGACCTCATTTCCTTCAGGCCATAACCTGTGAGGCATGAACTCTCTTGGTTCTTCAATAGGATGCAGTTTAGGAGGAGCTTGGTGGTATGTTGATAGAGAGGCTGCAGGATGAGGTTTGAAAACCTGTGGCTTCAGGGCATTTGAGAGCATGTTCTTGTATATCTCCCTGGCCATATCTTTCATTTGGGACAATGACCTCCCAGCATAAGATCTGTATGGAATCCTTGTATGACTTAACCAACTCTTAACTTATTGGTAAGTCATTTGGTCTATCTGTGGATCCTTTGGCAGGTTCTTCTACAACTCCTGCTGATCTTTTATTTCCTTATACCTTCTGTAGGTCTGCTCACTTTCATTCTTCATAACCTCTTGAAAGTCTTTGAGCAGATCCTTTACTTCAGATACGTTAATTGTCATAAATGCATCATAAGGAAAACCTCTTGATATTAACTCTATCACCATGAGTGTTTCTGGATCATCTGAGAATAGATCTTGAATGTTTTGGATTTGATTTTCATCATCAACTTCTTCTTTTTCCTCCTTAGAGTCTGATATGATTATAGTTTGTTGTTTATCAGAACTCTATGCAATTTCACCTTCTTCTAATTGATCTTGCTCAGCATACTCAGGTTGTTCTTGCTTTACATTAAGTAGCTTGTATGGAGGTGATTTTGGTGATTCAGTCTCAACTATTTGTTCTATTTCCTTTGATGAAGAACCTAAGTAAGTTCTTTTCCTTTTCCTCTCCTAGGTCATTATTTGAGGAAATGATGATGATGCTTCTGCTATTGCTTGTTCAGGTTGAACAGAGGCAGATTTAGCAAACTATCTGATCAGTTCCATTTGCTTTGCAGTTAGAGGATTATATGGAACTATGCTTGTTTCTTATGACACAGGATTAGGTGTATGAAAAGGTTGTCTCAATATTGGTGAATAATGGATGTTCTCATAAGGATTTGAATCACTGAACAACTGATCCATGGTGTATGTTTCTTCAGGGATGATCAGTGTTAGTTCAGCTGGTTCAGATTGGCTTTGCTGTGTTTCTTCTTCACCAATTTCTTCTTCAGAATCACTCAAATGTTCAATAATATCTACTGAATGTTCTTCCTCATTCAGCTGAGTGTCTGTATGTTCTAGCTCCCTGTTTAACCTTTTGATTTCTTCAGCTTGAGCCTCTATTATCTTCTTTAGTTTATCAACTTCACTTTCATTTGTTATTGATTGATTAGCCTAGTAATCAATTTTAGCTTTGGCTATAAGAAGTTCATTATCCTTGACTTTTAGTTTTCTTTGTGTTTGATCAAGCTGTTGTTCTACAAACTTAACAATCAGCTTTTGTGCATTCTGATCAGTCTTAAGCTTATCAATCTCTTGTTCTTTCTTGTAAGGCCCCGATCCCGGGACGCTCACAGTTGGACAATCATCGCACATAAAACATATAATTTACATTTACAATTTCTAAAACATTATAGCGGAATAATTTTAAACCATTTCTTAATAATTGCTTTTACAAAATAATACATTGTAGTTAACTGTTACAAAATATCTTAATTTGCATTACATCACAAAAATATTATAATCAAAACAACGGATGCCATCCAAAAATGCGAAGTAGCTGCTCCGTGCCATCCTCAGCAACATTACCTGCCAACTGGAAACACATAAAAGTCAGCGTTGCTGAGTGAGTTCTAGTTTTATAAAATAAAATACTTTTCTTTCATTTAAAACCATTCTTCTTTACTTTCACATGTGATCATGCATCATACGTACACATAGATAACAACTTATTATTATCTTTCATCGTCATTCATTGACTTCCGTTCATTCATCCTCGTACGTCATCTTTATCATTCGTTATCTTTTTTTCCGTACTATATGTACACTCATCAACTTCCGATGACATGTACTGTACCCCGAACATTATGCACGAAGCTGACTCAAGGGCCTGGGGCAAGTACACTCATCATTATCATTCATCTTTCATTCCAGACCAATGCCATGTGCTATACCCCGAACATTGTGCACGAAGCTGGTTACTGGGCCTGAGGTCTATCATAGACCTTGAACATTATACACGAAGTTGACTCTAGTACCTAGGGCAAGCGGCAAGGGTCCCATACATATGGTCAATCACAAAGATTAGACCCCTAGTGTGCATCCTTCCGGGGTAGCTAACCCGCACACAGTTGAGCGAACACCCTTCATTAGGTGTGAACCTCCATACATTGCTTGCAAGACTTTCATTACTTTCATTCATTAATGCATGCATTCATTCATTCCTTACGTTCTCTTTTTCATTATCTTCCGCTTTACGTTACATAATACTTTCCATTTACTTTTCATAATCATACCACGTAAAGCCATAGAAAAATAAACATACATAATAAGGAACATAACATAAACATAAGCATATCATACATAGCATCATCACATCACATATGACATCATAAAGTCAACTTACATTACCCCCGGGAACATCCCAAGTCAAAGCCTACACTTTACATTTTCCCCAAAACTTCAGAAAATATTCTAAGGCATAGGCGCATGAGCACTATGCAGGCGCATGGCCTTCTAGGCGCATAGGAACACTTAGGCGCATGGGGAACTTTCAGGCGCATGGGAACTATTTGGGCGCATAACCCAACACTTAGGCTTCTGGGCAAACTTATAGGCGCATGGGCACTATGCAGGCGCATGGGCAGTTTTGGGCGCATGGAAAACTTAGTCAAATTCGGCTTATTCTAGGCGCATGGATACTATTTGGGGCGCATGAGTTTTGGGGGCATGGGACTACACTTGGGCAATTTGACCGTTGGGCGCATGGGCCAATTTCAGGTGCATGGGCAACCAACTCTCACTATCAGCGTTATAATCAGTCCCAACATCATCAATTCAACATGTTCTAACTTAGTTCTAGCATTCTAAGCATCATAATATGAACATGGCATCATCATAACATCATAAATCACCCAAATCATAACCCACCCACATTCACACATACACATTCATACAAGTACAAAACCCATTTTCATAAAAACATACATACATGCATTTCCATCCCCAAAATTAGTTAAAACATGTAAAAAGGGGGTTCTAGAACTCACCTTTGACAACCTTCGAGTATGACTTCTTCAACTCGTTTGCAAATGAGTTCAAACACTTAAAACCCACCAAATCACACAACCCGAACACACAAACAAACACATAAGCATACAACCGAGGCATAGGCCGGCCAAGAACAACTTAAAATGATGAATTCTTACCTTGAATTCGGTTTCTTGTTCTTCCTTCTTCAAAAATCCGAACTCTGCTCTTTCTCTCTCAAGAAAATCCGGTGAAAAGAAGATATGTAGAGAAGTGTGGGCGGTCATGCCCACTTTATGCACCCACTTTTATTCTTTTTGTCCTTTTGACACATTTAGCCCCTCAACTTGGGTTAAATTGTGTTTTCTTTCTTTTATACACATTTATTCCTTCTTTCTCGTCTTTTAAAATTTTTCGGGTGTTACAAGTCCACCCCCCTTATATAGGTTTCATCCCCGAAACCTGTTATTCCTCAAACAGATGTGGGTAATACTGCCTCATCTCTTCTTCAGTGTCCCACGTAGACTCGGATCCCTTCCTGTGCTTCCACTGTACACGCACAAGGGGAACCACTTTATTCCTTAACCTTTTCTCCTTGCGGTCAATGATTGCCACTGGTTGTTCCACATAATTGAGCCTTTCATCAACTTCAATATCCTCCAGTGGTACAACTGTATCCTCGTCAGCTAAACACTTCCGCAGATGAGATACATGGAATGTCGGGTGAATTCCACTTAACTCATCGGGTAACACCAACCTATAGGCCACCTCTCCTACTCGAGCAATGATTCAAAAAGGCCCTATGTATCTCGGGCTCAACTCCTCGCTTCCTGAACCGAATGATACCTTTCCAAGGTGAGACCTTCAACATAACTCTGTCGCCCACCTTGAACTCAATCGGTCTACGTCTCCTATCGGCATACGACTTCTGCCTATCTTTAGCTGCCTTCATAAAGGGTTTGATCTTTTCGAGCTTCTCAGTCGTAGCCTTAATCACCTCAATACTTCCTAACTCCTTCTGACCAATATCACCCCAACAAACGGGTGTTCTACACCTCCTACCGTATAGCATCTCATAAGGGGGCATACCAATACTGGCATGATAACTATTATTATACGAGAACTCAGCTAACGGTAAGTGGTCATCCCAACTTCCTCCAAAGTCAATGACGCATGCCTGAAGCATATCTTCTAGCATCTGAATAGTCCTTTCCGACTGACCATCCGTTTGAGGATGATAAGTCGTGCTAATGTGTTACCTGGTCCCCATCGCATCATGGAACTTCTTCCAAAATTTAGATGTAAACCGAGTGTCATGATCAAAAACAATGGACACTGGCACACCATGACGAGTTACAATCTCTTTGATGAATAGATCCACTAATCTTTCAGAGGAGTACGTCTCGTGGATCGGTAGAAAGTGGGCACTCTTTGTTAAACGATCAACTATCACCCATATGGAATCATACCCTTTCACGGTACGCGGTAACTTCGTAATAAAGTCCATGGTGATATGCTCCCACTTCCACTCCGGTATATCCAATGGTTGGATCTTCCCGTACGGCTTCTGATGCTCAGCCTTCACTTGCAAGCAAGTAAGACACTTACTCACATACTCTGCTACATCGCGCTTCATACCCTGCCACCAATAATCTTTCCTCATATCTTGATACATCTTTGTAGCACCGGGATGAACGGAGTATCGAGTCTTATGAGCTTCATACATAATCCTCCCACGTAGATCCCCGTAACGAGGGATCCACATCCGTCCGAATAGGGTTCTAACACCAAGAGTGTTTTCACCCAATTCAGCAACCATACCTCCCATCCTTTCTGAGTTAAGACGATCTTCTTTCAACGCTTCATCTTGAAACTCCTTGACCTGCTTCATCACATCAGAGGTCATAATCAACTTATAAGCCTTCACTCGAATCGGCTCAAGTCTCTCCTTTCGGCTAAGGGCATCCGCCACTACGTTGGCCTTTCCCGGATGGTAATGGATCTCGCAATCATAATCCTTTATGAGCTCCAACCATCGCCTCTGTCTCATGTTCAGGTACTTTTGCTCGAAGAAGTACTTCAAGCTCTTGTGGTCCGTGAAGATTGTGCACTTCGTTCCGTATAGGTAGTGCCTCCAAATCTTTAGTGCAAAAACCACAGCTGCTAACTCCAAGTCATGAGTAGGGTAATTCACCTCATGAACCTTCAACTGTCGAGACGCTTTTGCTATCACCTTTCCTCGCTGCATCAACACGCAACCCGACCCTGAGTAAGAAGTGTCCGAATAGACCACTAAGTCCTCGCTTCCTTCGGGTAATGATAAGACAGGAGCCTGAGTCAACCTTGCTTTTAACTCCTCAAAAGCACTCTCTTGAGCTTGACCCCATACAAACTTCACATCCTTGTGGGTCAACTTAGTCAACGGAGAAGCTATCTTAGAGAAGTATTGAATGAATCTCCTATAATATCCCGCCAACCCTAAGAAACTACGAATCTCGGATGGCGTCTTTGGAGACTTCCATTGCATCACCGCTTCCACCTTTGCCGGGTCTACCATAATCCCTTCCGGATTTACCACGTGACCCAAAAACTAAACTTCGCGCAACCAAAACGCGCTCTTGGAAAACTTGGCATACAACTTCTCTTTTCTCAACGTCTCTAACACCTCTCGAATGTGACCGGCATGCTTCGTCTCACTCTTCGAGTAAATCAGGATATCATCAATAAACACAATCATTGATCCATCCAACATTGGCTGACACACTCGATTCATCAGGTCCATAAAAGTAGCTGGCGCGTTGGTCAAACCAAAGGACATAACGAGAAACTCGTAGTGTCCATAACGTGTGCGAAAAGCTGTTTTAGGAATATCTTGCTCCTTCACCTTCAGCTGATGGTAACCAGATCGAAGATCTATCCTCGAGAACCAACTGGCACCTTGGAGCTGATCGAACAGGTCATCAATTCTCGGTAATGGATACCAATTCTTCACCGTCAACTTATTCAACTCATGGTAGTCAATACACATCCTCATAATACTGTCCTTCTTCTTCACAAATAAGACCGGAGCACCCCAAGGAGGGATACTCGGTCTAATGAACCCCTTACCAAGCAACTCCTGTAGTTGCTCCATCAATTCCTTCATCTCGGTCGAAGCCAACCGATACGGTGCCTTAGCAACAGGTTGAGCACCGGGTATCAAGTCAATCTGGAACTCAATCTCACGGTCCGGTGGCACACCTGGTAAATCTTCGGGAAACACATCTGGGAACTCACACACAACCAGTACATCCGAAAGTTGTGGTGTTGGCGTATCTATAGCCTTCACGTAGGCCAAGTAGGCACTACATCCATGCCTCATGCACTTTCCCACCACCGCCATCGAAATCTCCATCGGGATGGTCGTAACTCGATCACCGTAGATCGTCACCAAACTCCCGTCGGGCACTGTCAGTCGAATCATCTTCTTACGACATATGATATTTGCCTCGTAGTCCGCCAACCAATCCATTCCTAGGACTACGTCAAATCAGCCTAAGGTCATCACGAACAGTCTAGCAGGAAATTTATGACCCTCTAATTCTATATCGCAGCCTTCTATTTGGTCAACAATCCTGGTAGACTTACCTATGGCAGTTTCTACATCGAAGGGCTCATCAACACCTCTACTACTAACTGGCAACTTAGCACAGAAAGCAGCAGAAATAAAACTCTTACTAGCACCAGAATCAAATAACACGGAAGCAAGAGTTTGGTTTACTAGAAACGTACCTGACACAACATCGGGGTCCATCCTAGCCTCCTCCTGAGTCATCGTGAATGCCCTGGCGCTCGCCCTCTGCCCCTCGGTCCCGGTCTTCTGCCCTGCCCCGGAACTTTCAGCCCTTGGCTTCTTGTATTCTCGACTCATGTGGCCCTTTCCACCACAGTTAAAACACCTTACCGCCTTGCACTCTCTTGCCATGTTGCCAGGCTTTCCACACTTGAAGCACATGTTCAACCCCCACCTACACTCCCCGGTGTGCTCCTTCCCACATTTGCCACACCTCTTCGACTCCACACCGGATGTGACCACACGCCGGTCATCCACCCGTGCATTCTTGTTGTTTGCCGGGGCACCACCCCGACCAAACCTCTTCCCATTCCAGTTTCGATCGCCACCGCCTTTCTTGCTCACCTCAGTCACTTCCATTTCCCTTTCATCGTACAGCCTTCCCGCCAGATCGACCACCGACCTAAACGTACTTGGCCGAACAGCGATCATATGCCTGTGAATATCCGCCGGCAAGCCCTGAATATACCTCTTGATCTTTCACGACAGAGATGTCACCTGATCCGGCACCAGTCGTGCCATCTCGTTAAACTTGGTGGTGTATTGCTGATGCATCATGGTTCCCGCCTCTAGCTGCAGGAATTCCTTTTCAACCTTGTCGAGCTTCCTATGAGGACAGAACTCCTCGATCACCAGCTTCTTCAACTCTGGCCACCTTATTCTTCCAATTGCCCTACTACCCTCGGCTTGGACGATATTGTCCCACCAGCACAGAGCCGAGTCCACAAATGAATAAGTGGTAAACTTCACCTTCTGATCCTCCTGGCACTCGCTGATATCAAGTACAACTTCCATCTCTCTCACCCACCGGTGAGTAGCAGCAGCAGTGCCATTTCCGTCAAAAGTCGAGGGCTTGCATCTTTGAAATGCCCCATAGTTACAGCCTCATGCTGCCTCCGGCACAGGCTCTTCTTCTTCTTCCTCATCAGTCAAGACAACCGTCTCAGTCCCCGGTTGCTCTCTTACTCCCGAGGACCTATTCCTCTCTTTCCTTTCTTCTTCTCTCACAGCCTTTATCACTTCGGTCACCACAGACGGTAAGATCGTCTGCATGACCTAGTGAACCTCTTCCACCACCGCCTCCTTCACTGAGGCCCTCAAGTTAGCACTCTCATCACCGCCCTCTGGATGAGGGGTCTCGGGCTCTTCATGAGCCACCTCTTCAGCTCTAGGCCTTCCTCTCGTGACCCGCGGTCCAGCACCATGTCCACCACGACCTCCACCTCTAGAAGCCTTTGAAGATCTACCACCGGCCATCCTCAAACACGCTATAAGATTCAAACACTAACACGGTCATTCAAGGTAATAGCTCAGTTTATCTCAAGTATAGTAAGTCCCTAATTACAGTGGCCAGTTGTGATTAGCCACTTACTTTACTCTTCATACCCCAAGCATTTCCTATCCTGACTACATCAGTATCTAAATCTACTAAGAAGCACATATATCACATAACATGCGCACATAATACCGATTATCATCAAGAAAATACCTGATGGCACGTAGCTACTCAGACTGGCATCCCTTCCCTTTTTCCCATTCTCAGTTTAAGTTTAGGTTTCTTTTGAAAATTTTAACCCGTTTCACTTAAACTTTGGCTCTGATACCAACTTGTAAGGCCCCGATCCCGGGACGCTCACAGTTGGACAATCATCGCACATAAAACATATAATTTACATTTACAATTTCTAAAACATTGCAGCAAAATAATTTTAAACCATTTTTTATAATTGCTTTTGCAAAATAATACATTGTAGTTAACTGTTACAAAATATCTTAATTTGCATTACATCACAAAAACATTATAATCAAAACAACAGATGCCATCAAAAAATGCCAAGTAGCTGCCCCGTGCCATCCTCAGCAACATTACCTGCCAACTGGAAACACATAAAAGTCAGCGTTGCTGAGTGAGTTTTAGTTTTATAAAATAAAATACTTTTCTTTCGTTTAAAACCATTCTTCTTTACTTTCACATGTGATCATGCATCATACGTACACAAAGATAACAACTTATTATTATCTTTCATGGTCATTCATTGACTTCCGTTCATTCATCCTCGTACGTCATCTTTATCATTCGTTATCTTTCTTTCCGTACTATATGTACACTCATTAACTTCCGATGACATGTACTGTACCCCGAACGTTGTGTACGAAGCTGACTCAAGGGCCTGGGGCAAGTACACTCATCATTATCATTCATCTTTCATTCCTGACCAATGCCATGTGCTATACCCCGAACATTGTGCACGAAGCTGGTTACTAGGCCTGAGGTCTATCATAAACCTCGAACATTATGCACGAAGCTGACTCCAGTACCTAGGGCAAGCGACAAGGGTCCCATACATATGGTCAATCACAAAGATTAGACCCCTAGTGTGCATCCTTTTGGGGTAACTAACCCTCACACAGTTGAGCTAACACCCTACATTAGGTGTGAACCTCCATACATTGCTTGCAAGACTTTCATTACTTTCATTCATTAATGCATGCATTCATTCATTCCTTACGTTCTCTTTTTCATTATCTTTCGCTTTACGTTACATAATACTTTCCATTTACTTTTCATAATCATACCACGTAAAGCCATGGAAAAATAAACATACATAATAAGGAACATAACATAAACATAACCATATCATACATAGCATCATCACATCACATATGACATCATAAAGTCAACTTACATTACCCCCGGGAACATCCCAAGTCAAAGCCTACACTTTACATTTTCCTCAAAACTTCAGAAAATATTCTAAGGCATAGGCGCATGAGCACTATGCAGGCGCATGGCCTTCTAGGCGCATGGGAACACTTAGGCGCATGGGGAACTTTCAGGCGCATGGGCACTATTTGGGCGCATGACCCAACACTTAGGCTTCTGGGCAAATTTCTAGGCGCATGGGCACTAAGCAGGCACATGAGTGCCTGGCGCATGGGCAGTTTTGGGCGCATGGAACACTTAGTCAAATTCGGCTTATTCTAGGCGCATGGATACTATTTGGGGGGCATGAGTTTTGGGTGCATGGGTCTACACTTAGGAAATTTGACCGTTGGGCGCATGGGCCAATTTCATGCGCATGGGCAACCAACTCTCACTATCAGCATCATAATCAATCCCAACATTATCAATTCAACATGTTCTAACTTAGTTCTAGCATTCTAAGCATCATAATATGAACATGGCATCATCATAACATCATAAATCACCCAAATCATAACCCACCCACATTCAAACATACACATTCATACAGGTACAAAACCCATTTTCATAAAAACATACATACATGCATTTCCAGCCCCAAAATCAGTTAAAACATGTAAAAAAGGGGTTCTAGAACTCACCTTTGACAACCTTCGAGTATGACTTCTTCAACCCATTTGCAAATGAGTTCAAACACCTAAAACCCACTAAATTACACAACCCGAACACACAAACAAACACATAAGCATACAACCGAGGCATAGGCTGGCTAAGAACAACTTAAAATGATGAATTCTTACCTTGAATTCGGTTTCTTGTTCTTCCTTCTTCAAAAATCCGAACTCTGCTCTTTCTCTCTCTAGAAAATCAGGTGAAAAGAAGATATGCAGAGAAGTGCGGGCGGCCATGCCCATTTTATGCACCCACTTTTATTCTTTTTGTCCTTTTGACACATTTAGCCCCTCAACTTGGGTTAAATTGTGTTTTCTTTCTTTTATACATATTTATTCCTTCTTTCTCGTCTTTTAAAATTTTCCAGGTGTTACATTTCTCCTTCAGCTTGTCTCTCAATTTCTTAGCTCTTTTATTTGATGTTTCAATGAGTTTATTATACTCAGTGAACAGAAACACCTTAGAATGCTCAATGTCTTCTTCTATTAAATCCTCACTGCTTGGTTCAACTTCTTCAGCAGTTGCGTAAATTTGAGCAGGTTCTGGTTCATGAGAAGAAGTACCAACCTCCTCATGCTCATCTGCTTGTTGCTCAAGGGTTGTATCAATATCTCTTAATAGAGATGAAAGTGTTTGTTGATCTGAGAGGTTAGAGCTGTGTGGTGGTGAAGGAAATTGAGTTTGTTGTGGGCTGAATGGTTGTTGTGGGCTGAGTGGTTGTTATGGGCTGAGTGGTTGTTATGGGCTAAGTGGTTGATGAATGATTGGTGGTGGCTGTATGATGGGTGCTTGTTGAATGGCATGTTGGAGGTACAGGCACCTCATCTCCTTGATAAAGGCTGGATTTGATCCTAGTAAACACATGTTCATTCAAGTGAACAGGGTGAAAGATGGCTCCTTCTTTGGGTATGTTTGGTAACAGATCATCAATTATCATTTGTAGGAATCTTAGAAACATTTGAAATTTGTTCCTCACCTCTGTGATGTTATATACCATGCCATTAAGTATTTGTGCAGCAAAATTGAATGGTCTCCTTGCAAATAATGCTAGCAATGGCACATGAAGCCCTTAACGATGTTGCATCCCAACCAGTTTTCCTGTTTGTCATGGTTTTCTGGTATGTATACATTAGAACTCTAAATTAAGCACACATATAGGATTTCTTAATCTGTTTCCTTTCAATTGTGCCAGTGTATCCAATTTGTCTGAATACATGCAACACATACTGTTCATCAAACTCAACAGGGCCTTCTGCATCAATTTCTCCTAATTGCAGAACCCTTCTTATTACTTCTTTAGAGATGATGATTTGCTGATCATGAACAGTAGATACTACTACTTGTTCATCATTCATCTTTTCCAAGTATGCATTAGTCCAGAACTGGACTATGTGATCCTCACATATGTCTGGTCTAGCTGTCATTGCATGAACCAGTCTTGTTTGCCTGATTGCTTGGATCATGTCTCTGTAGATCTATGACTTGGGAGAGTCAGGATTTAGGAATGCACAGATGTTGTGATCCCTGACAAACACCAAGTTTGCCATAGCTGCATAAAAGAAGAAAAAATTGTTAGTGATTATGTATGATATATGCATAATTACTTGAATTGATGAAAAGTTGATTAAGTGTTCATTTGTATGTTTGTATAATGATAACTTATGTACGTTTAGAACTTGTTATTTGATTAAAAATGAATGGTTTGGGTGTTTTCAAAGACAATATCAGTTTGACTTTTACAAGACAACTGATGAATGATTTTGTTTGTTTGAAAACTTGTTTGATATACTCCTTTATGAATCAAAACTGATTTTTGAAGAGTTTTGATGTTTTACCACAATTAACAAGCTCATAAGCATGCATAAATTATACATTATATCAGTTTGATTTTGGTTTTCAGTTTGACTTTTATAAGTTAAAATTTCATTTAATGCATATTCAATGCATATACATTAAATGTCTGTTTGATTTGTTATTGCCAAAAGTAACTGATTAATGAATGTTTGTTATGGACTTTTAAAGATGTATATCAAGTAATAACACATTTCAATCATTTTGTAAGATCAAACAGTGATTTTGAATGGTTTTTCAAATGAACATCATGACTGTTCATGATCATTATGAACACATAGTCATATTTCACCAAATCAACATCCTAAGTACATTCGACTAAGTCCTATTAACACAGATTTAATGTTTAATTTGATTAAAAACATCACTTTATTCATTATTGATTATATGTAAACTGTTCGACTGAGTCGAACAATGTATGAATCAGAAGTCAATCTGATGTTGTTTGAATGAATGATTTAATGTTTCGATCCTGTTGTTATACCTTTTCGATCAACAAATCAATGATAAATCAGAGTTTGTTTGGGTTTAGATTGAACAGAGTAACTAGGGTTTACGAGGGTTTTGAAGTGTTTGAAATTTTTTGACTGTTTACTCTCTCTCTCTTTACTGGTGAAAAAGAAAAAATGTGCAATTATGGTTTATATGCACAGCGGACAAAAGACTATCCGCTGTGGATACAGTGTTCATGCGCACAACATCCGCTCTATGAACAGTGTTCATGCGCTGTGGAAAAATGAAATTAATTTTAGGTCATCCGCTGTATGAATAGTGTTCATGCATTGTGCGTTTTACACTGTGCGCTGTATGTTGTACTGTGCACACAGCGGATGAACAATTTATTCATGCGCTATGCACATAGCTTATATGCTGCGTATGACAACTGTAGTCACAGCGGATGAACATTTTGTTAATGCGATGTAAACCATTGGACCATTGTACTGATTGTTCATAGCGAATGAAAAATTGTTCATGCAATTGTGGAAACCACTGATTCTGCTGGATCGAATATTACAATCGTATTGTTTCCGTTTATCGAATTTGTGATGCGGAATCTTACAAACCCGTTGATGATTTCAAATGAAGATCTATTGCAAGATGAACATGTATGATGATGAATGAATGATGAACAAATTCAAGAACATATAATCATAAAGATTTCATTCATTCATATGTATGATTCTAGAGGATTATAAGGGAGTTTGTAAGAACACTCTCTCACACACACTCAACCTTGATTTGTCACTCTAGTCTATGCTATGGATTGTTAGTGAATGTCCTAATTCTTCTAATTATTTTTAGGTACAGTTAAGGATAAGAAACAGGAATACAAGCAAATGTTTGCTATGTCAGATTGACTACGAGTCAATCTGGTGTTGAGATCACCGATGATGTTTTCTATTGGATGGTCCTTGTGAACTCTTGTAGTTCTAATTTGATCAACATGAATTGTTGAATCAAGATTGGTGATTGTCTGATCATGTGATGATGGGTGAGCAAGAGTATTGGGAGATATGAGATTGTCTGATTGAGGGGGTTCAGTGAATGTTTGAGGGGAATCATGAAAGAAATTTAATATTTCATCTTCATGATGTGTGTCTGGTAGAGAATGGTAGTCATCATCATCTTCATGTTGTTTTGGTTTGTTTGTTTCGTGTGATTGATTGGGTACAGGAGATGAAGATGCTGGAGTGTCTGAGGATGTTTCTCTTGAGATGTTTGGTTGATCAGGAGGTGTTGACACAGTTGTGCTTGAAGGAGTGTTAGTGGTTCTCCTTGGAGGATCAACAGTCAACGGAACATCAATGGTTGTTGGTGGAACCATTGGATATTCAGTGTTATCCTTTGAACCTGAAACATCAAAGTAAGTTGTGTCAAATGATTTTGTTAGTGCATCAATATCAAACAGCCAGTTTGATCCAATGACTTTCTTAGTGAAAGAATGTTCATTGAAAACAACATCACTTGTTTCTTCCACTATATTTAGCCTTGGATTGAATACTCTGTAAGCTTTTGAGCTTCGAGAATATTCAACAAAGAATCCATCATCTGCTTTTGGAGCAAATTTGGATAATTGTTCTCTGGTGTTTAATATGGAAACAGAACATCCAAATGCCTTAAGAAATCCTATATATGGTTTTCTTTTAAACACTAATTCATAAGGCATTTTGGAATGTTCTTTGATGATTAATGTTCTGTTTTGTATGTAGTAAGCTGTGTTTATGGCTTCAGCCCAAAAGGATATGGGCAATAGAGAGTTAGCTAGCATGGTTCTAGCTGCTTCTATTAATGTTCTGTTTCTCCGTTCAGCTACTCCATTTTGCTGTGGAGTTCTTGCTACACTGAATTGATGACTTATCCCTTTTTCTGCACAAAAAGAAGAAATAAAGTCGTTCTTAAATTCAGTACCATTATCACTTCTTAAAGATTTAACTCTAAGATCAAGTTGATTCTCAATCTTTGTGATAAAGGATGTAATGATTTGTGTTGTTTCTGTCTTGTGTAGAAGAAAGAAAACCCATATGAATCTGGAATAATCATCTACTATGACAAGACAATATTGCTTCTTTCCTATGCTTAGGATGTTTATGGGACCAAAAAGATCCATATGAAGCAATTTTAGTGGTGTGTTATTAGAGTTTATCAATTTTGATTTATGGGAAACTCTATGTTGTTTGCCTTTCAGACATGCTGTGTAGTGGTCTGTATAGAAAAATTCCTTTTGTGGAAGACCTATGACTAGATCATTTTTAACAAGTTTGTTCATTCTATTAAAATTAGTGTGACCTAATCGTCCATGCCACAATTGTGATACATCTTCTGTGGCTTTTGATAATAAACAAGTTTCAGGGGTTGATACTGAAACATTGTTCATATCAACAATGTATGTGTTGTTTAGACGAGGAGTTTTCAAAAGGGTATAATTGTCTGGAATCTGAAAACCCGTCTTAAGGATGTAGCAGTTGTTGGAGTCAAATAAGGTGGCGTATCCCTTGTCACAGATTTTTGATACACTCAGAAGATTGAACTAAAGATTGGAGCAGTAGTTGACATTTTCAAAGCTAATCAACCCATTTGTTACTTTTCCTTCGCCAGTTATCTTCCCACCTGTTTTATCTCCTCCAAAGGCTACATTGCCTCCATGTTTGTTCTTAAAATCCTGAAGGAGGGAACAGCTGCCTGTCATATGATGGGAGCATCCACTGTCAACATACTAGATGTTGCCAGGCCTTCTAAGACGTCCCTGAAAAACAAAAGAAATCAGTTAGTTGGAGCAACCCAAGCCAAGATGGTCTTGGGTTTTCCGTCTTTTCCAACAATGCAGATTTCTTCCAAGACAGCATTGTCTGCAGGTTTTGGAACTCTAGACACACTAGATTTCCTTTGGTTTGCTTTAGCTCTATTAGGAGAAGTGCTTTGTGCTCTTCTCTTTTGTGGGCTAGTGTTAGTGTTTTGTCTGTTCTGAGACTTATGTCTCCTTGATATGTGTTGAAAATTGTCATAAAAAGTTTTATCATTATCTAAAACAATTTTTTGATGAGGAGTTTGTTTAGGAACTCCCATTTTGATCTTATTTTGAACAACTGATTGTTTTTTAGTGTTTTTCTCTATGTGAGCTTGTTTGATTTGTTTCTTGTTTTTCTTGTTGAAAAAACAATTTGTTGTGCTGTGATTGTTTCTTTCACAAATGGAGCAGTAATTGTGAAAATGACATGATTCTGTACTGTGATTATTCATCTTACAGTACTTGCAGTACTTATCATATCTACACTTTTCAGTTGTGTGTGTGAATTGATCACACCATTCACAGTATGGTAACTCTGATTTTGTTTGTTTGCTAAAAACTTTTGATTTGAAATTAGATTTTAATGGAACTTCAAAAGTTACTGATTGTTGTTTTGGTTGAATTGTGGTTTTTCCTTTCCCTTTATTTACCTGTTTGGGAGGGGCAATGGAAGTTACAGCTTTCCTTCCACCGAAACATATATCAAATCCTTGAATCTATTTCGATTGTTTGTTTGATGTATTAGTCACACTCGAAACCTTTTGAGTTTCAGTAATTGGCTGATCAGACTCATCATCTAATAAATCATCCTTATCATCATTTGTTGTTTAATTATCAAATTCATTATTTTCTATTTGATAAAAGTCAGTTGATTTGATTGATGATGGTGTTGAACTTTTAACAAACTTTATCAAGGGTGATTTTGATTTTAAAAATGATTTTGATGATGATGATGATGATTGTTTAGAGTCATCAGTCTTTTCTTGAGAATCATGAGATTCATCCTGTTTGTTGATCATGGAGCCAGGTAAAGGAATATAATTATCATTATAAGATGGACTTACCTTATTATATCCTAAACCTGAAGGGTCCTTAAAAGCCCTTTGTTGAGCAAGAAGTTCTTCGAACTTCTTGTTACTAACCTAAAACTTCTGAAGTTTAACTTCAGTTTCAGCTTGTAATGATTTTGACTTAGTTAATAAGATAGAGAGTTGCTCAACCTGAGCTACCAAAGTCAGTTTTTCAGACATTAATTTGTCTAAATCTGTTTGTAATGAAAGTATTTTAGTTGCATATTGTTTCTGTTCAGATTTTAAACTTTCATTTAAAATGTTTGTTTCTATGACTTTCTTTGACAGTTTATCAGCATGCTCTCTATACCTATTTACCTCATCAATGCATGCTTGACTACATAGGTTTTCTTTTACCTCTGTCAGGATGTCTGTTAGTTTGTCTTCAATACCAGCCATAAGGGCATGATCTAAAGTGATGGAATTTCAGCCTCATAAAGGCTCCAGTCACATTCTCCATCCTTTTTGATGATCATAGCAGAAGATGTTAGATGTTAAGTTGGACTGAAATGAGTGATTTGAGGTTGAGTTGGTGCATTTGGAATACTGATTGGCGGAGGCACTTGTCTCTTTGTATGAATTCCACTTGAGTGTTGTGCCTGATGTGTATTTCTGTCAACTCTGGACTGTTGACATTCTCTTGAAAAGTGCCCATAAAGCTGACAGTTGTAGCACCTAACTTTGGTTTTATCAAAACCAATTTTGGTCTTTTTGTCCATCTTTAATCCCCGATTTCTTTGTAGAAACCTTTTAGACCTGTATGCTATCATGGTCGTGGACCATTGTAAATCCATTTCTTCTACCATATCTAGTGGAAGTTTATCTAAGTCTTGTTGGATGATTTGAGATGGAGTCAGACTTGCTCCTAAGAAAGCTTCAAAACTGGTTGAAAAGGCTGCATAAGCTGCCTTTTGCTCTTCACTTTATAGAATGATAGTAAGAGCATCCATAGATTTTTCAAGTCTGTGTATGTTTGATGTTTGAGGTTTTGACTGTTTGTTTGAGGTAGAATTATCAAGGTGATGCTTGCTTTGAGGTGTGACTTCATGTGAAGCATGAACTCCAGTCTTCTTAGACTTGTGTTTGTTGCTGGATGATTCTGGTGCTGAGAAGAATGATGTATCATGAGAATCCAAGACTTCTTTTTCTTCATCTTCTCCAGTGCTTGTGAGGAAAGCACTGTCTGTGTGTTGAGTTTCTTTGAACTTATAGGCTTCTACATGTCTGATTTGGTTGTTGTTTCTGGATTTTTCATCCATCTCAAGTGCTTCAACCTTGGCTACTAGTGAGTCAATGGATAGGGCTTCCAAGTCCAATGTTGCATTCATAAGTGACACTGACTGAGTCCAACTCTCAGGAAATGTATGCAACATTTTCTTATTGATTTCAACAGTGTCATATTTGAGTCCATATACTATCATTTCATTCACAAGTTGGACATATCTATGCAACTGTTGAGGAATTTACTCTCTATGTATGTGATGGAAGGTTTCATATTAGGTTCTCAGTTTTTCCTTTTTGATTTCCCTAATTTCCTCACTTCCTTCACACATTGTGTGAAGAACCTTCCATAGTTCATGAGCAGTTTTGAAATTTTCAACCCGTGTCAAAATTTCAAAAGGCAAAGTCATAGCTAAAATGCTATATGACTTCATGTCTGTTTTGTCCCGCTTAAGGTCATCACCAGCTACACTTTCAGACTAACTGGTTTTTGTATGTTATAATCTGGTCCTACTGTCAGTGGGATGTAAGGACCTTCAGTAATTGATGTTCATAAATCTGGATCTTGATATGTAATCCGATTTCTGAACATGATTTTCCATTGCTTGAAGTCTGATTTGTTCTTCAGCTTTGGGGGTTTTAGTCCACTGTTAAAACTCATCATTTCATCAGCCATGTTTGTTTGATTTAAACTTAATAAATTTTAAGTTAAATTGGTTTGTTTAAATTTTAGTCCGGTGCTAAAGTTTTAATTAATGTTAATTGTCTCTAGGATTTGTTTGTTGTTGATAAACCACTTTTTAATTAGATTTACCAAATAAAGGAAATTAATTAATTAATTAAAATCCAATGATAAGTCACTTTCAAATCTCGATGATAAGAAAGGAATATTCTGTCAAGGGAATGTCAACCTTTTAATGATGTCAGTCAAATAAAGTCAAAAACCCTAAAAACAAATATTTTGTTTTCTAAAGTTAACTTTTAAGATCAAAAAGTAACTTTTTGAAAAAATCAAAAGAAGATTTCGGTTCATCTTTGTTTTGTATGATGAACAATCACAATCACCGAAGATTGTGAAGGTAATGGATGAACAAAAACTAGGGTTTATCCTAGGGTTTGTTGGCGGCTGAGATAATTTCAACAAAAACAACAATCGGTTTGTTGTTTGATGAAGATTAATCGCCTGTTCCGAGTGAAAAACAACTCAAATGTGATGATTAAATACAATGAACCGATTCAAAGTATTCAACCCAGTGTTTGTTTGATAAAAACTGGATAGAACAATAACCGTATATTGTTTATCCGAAACCCTTAAAAACCGATGAGGTTTTAGTGAGTTTTGTGATGAACACGTTTGAAAATCATGTATGAATGATGTTTTAAGCTAAAAACCTTCTGTTTGAAGATGTTTTAACAACTGATGAACAATACCCGTGTATTGTTTCACAGAAACTTATGTTGTTTGAGATGTTCAAGCTGAAAATTCAACAAAACTTCTTCAAGATGCATAATATGATTCAGAAATCATATTTGTTAGCATTTGTTGTATGTTAATAGTAGAAGAAGATGAGTTTGAAGACTAAACAGCTTGTTAATATGTGTTTTTGAAGCTAATGAACCACTGAAATCAATGTTGTTGAATAAGAGGATTGAAATCAATGAATGATTGAGCCAAGGCTCTGATACCACCTGATGAAATCAACTTGAACACATGTTGATTCCCTAAGAATCTTTTCAATATCTCTCAATAATCAACAAACAAGAACCATGGTGCGGAAACCCATGATTCAAGTGTATGAAATCAGTGTGTGTGTGTGTGTGTGTTTGTGTGTGTTTGAATGCTTGATAATAATAACTGCTTGATTGTATTGATTGTTCAAAAAGCTTACAAAGGATTAGGGTAGTGTGCTATTTATAGCCTATACACAAAAGCTATATACAATTACTGAACTACCCTTATGTAAACGAATATTACATAAATAATCCTAAGTCTATAAGTTGTCCGCTGTGGATGAACAGCTATCCGCTGTGGAAGATATCTCATCCGCTGTGGAGAAGACTTGTCATCCGCTGTGCAGTGTTTGTTCATTCGCTGTGGAATGGATGTTCATCCGCTGCACACACTTAGACAGATTTCTTCATCCGCTGTGGACTCTTTCTTCATCCGCTGCAGACACTTGTCAAAAAAAATTTTATCTACAATTCTGAAAAAGAAATTTAAACACATATTAGTGTTTGTTATGAATGATAATGATGCTAATGTGTTAGTAAATGATTGTTTGAATGTTAGAACACATTATGTGTGATATATGTCTGATTTGGCAAGCATCATACTTTTATACATTAATTCTTAATGCACTTGTTGAGTCCAACATCAACCATTAGGTTTGTCAATCTAAACTTCTGCACCCTAAAATCTATCAATCTCTACCTCTTGATATGAACCACTTGACGCGTTGGAGTTATATTTCAGGTGATTATGGAGGCTAGATACCAAAAAATGAACTTGATAGAGGTTGGGCGGTGACGAAGTTTAAAAATAACTCAAAGTTGTCTTCATTTAATCAAAAAAACTAACAGGGATTAACTCTTAGTTAGTAAGAGATTGTTATAGGAAAATAAACATAAAGTTAGAAGTGTGTGTAAATATTTCCTAAGTTGGGATTAATTATGACCAATAAACGAAAGTTAGGATTATTATAATCCAATAACCCTTTTTTTTATAAAGTTTGAATTTAGCTTCATATAATTGTGTAAACAGTGATTATAATCTATGTAACTAAATTTTGTTTTAGTTAGAACCGTTCCAAAAGATCTTCCAAAATCGTATTGAAAGATTTGCCATTCAAAGTATACCGTGAGCAAAAACAAAGCTATGTATCAACTTAAATACAATCGTGAACAAAAGTGAAGCTGCGGCAACACGCGGCCGTTAACTTCTAGTTAAGTTTAATAAAATAATATAAAAATAAAGTACATATTAAGTGAGCAGTAAAAAATAAAAATTAATAAAAGATTTTTTTAATGAAATCTAAATATGAATATAATTTGTTAAATAATAAAAATGTAAGAAAAAACACAAATAAATAAAAGAAAATAAAATAATATAAAAACAATAAAAAGAATAATAAAGAGAACCCAGAAACACACAATTTAATTAAGTAAGCCGGTAAGGGTGGGACTTTTTTAGGATTCAAAACCGGGATGCCTCACTAACCGGTGTGTGCATTACCCGTAGCACAACACTTCATCTTTGCTTTAGGCGTAGCTATGCTAACACTGCATCTATCGACCTATAACTTTATGTTAGACTCGTGCATTATGTCAAGTGCATAAAACTGTAAAAAGTAAATAAATAAATAAACTAGAAACATTAGCTCAAACTTGTGTGTTGAAAGGGGTGTTGATAATATAAGTAACTAATGTTTTCAGAACTGGATTGAATAATAATTATTTTAGTTTTAACCGACAATATACACTATATTATACTAAATATGAGAAGGACAAAGTTTTATATTTTTAAAAAAGTTTAAGAATTAAATAATTACAAGTTATATATGATACAATCATTTAAGCTAAATTTGTGATTGATTTTAATAATAAGATCATTAATATTTCACAATTAATAATAATAATAACTTTTTGAGGCGTCAATAACTTATTTATAAGTTAGTATTTTCTCGAAAAAGATACACAATAAAAAAAGCATTTTATTATTAATATTTTGAGTATGGTCTTGCTATATATATTTTTTAATTAAAAAATAACATATCGGTATAACGTTCTCATACGATAATATTTCATTAAAAACTTAAATCAGAGAAACAAGTATTTTATTATTTATAAATTGAGTCAATATTGCTGCAATTTTTTTTAATTCTTTTAAAAAACCTAGTGATTATCCCCGCGCTTCGTGACGAGATAGTACGTTGTACCGACTCAAAAAATTACCTTATGTGGTTAACACTTCGATCCATTCACGTACTTACCTTAAGAAACAAAAACAGAGAGGTATAGTCATTTAGCTTCTAGTTTTACGATATCCATTGCGGGTTCACGTAGTTGGCCCATCTCAATCTTATTTGACGTGCAACGGGGGATGAAAATCAACCTTTCAAGAAATTAAGGGAGCAAGCAAGAATGTATTACGGTATACAAGAGAGATGATTTACCAACTGAATTTGATTAATTTGTAATGGCCCTTTTTTACTTAATGTTTTGTTAGTTTACTAAAACACATTTGCCCATCATCCAATTATACAATGTTCCAAAAATATGAACAATAAAAATCATTGATGTTGGTTTTTGCATAGCTAACCTTCACATATAAGACTGTAAGAGTTGCAAGAAAAGTATAAAACATTCCAAAATTCTAAAAGCTCAATGTATCATTAAAGGCAACTATAGTAAGGAAATGAGCATATCTTTATAAACATAACTTAAAATTAAAATATATAAGCTGGAACATGCATTCTGACCGGATCTTAACCTATTATATGCGTAATGATATAATCAACAATGGAGTGAAATAGAATGAAATTAAAATTAAATTTGAAATTACATGAGTGAATATACTAACTAACCTGATATGAACATCCCCTTTTTAGACCCATCTCCAATATCATAAGTCCAAACTGTGCGAATCCAAAAGGAAAAAAAAAATGCTGCTGTAACTTAGAACAGAGGCTCGCCTGGCAGACCATGAATAACCGTAAGCATCCTTAATGGTCACTAGTATTTGATTCATTTGCATCTTAGTCAGCCAAAAATACAAATTACACGCAGTCGTCTACTGATAGATTCCAAAACTGATATATGATCATTGAATTCATACATTCAAAACCAAAGAAATCACATACGAACCTAACTTTGATTATTCCTAGTTGTCCATTTTTTCATCAATCAAATGTAGATCTTGACATTAAACTCTGCAAAATCCCGGATATAGAAATTTTAAGATCAAATTGGATTTTTGTTTAAATAAATCCAAAATAGAGAAACCTAATACCCATTTTGTGGCTGGAAGAGACTTCTTCCATCGATGAAAA
This sequence comes from Flaveria sonorensis, assembly GCA_025506505.1. NCBI lineage: Eukaryota > Viridiplantae > Streptophyta > Magnoliopsida > Asterales > Asteraceae > Flaveria > Flaveria sonorensis. The sequence goes on from CM046433.1 coordinate 38,189,150, forward strand.
AGCTTCTTCTATCGGTATTCCTTCATGCCTCCCACGATACCATCTCTTCAGTTAAGGGGGATGAATCGAACCTAGGGCTTGAGTCATGACTGTGTACCGTCAAAAAAAGAGGAAGAGGTTGAAGAAGAAGGACATTTGAAGGAAGAAGTAGCTGACGAAGAACGAAGGTATGTAATTGGTCCTTTTCATTTCCTTGTCACAGAAGCATACATGGATGTGTCTGCGATAAAAACATAAAAGGACACGTGGCTAAACCTGCAATGATGAATTGTACCTATTGCTTCATGTTTTGTAGCAACAATATGAACCAATCATGACAAGTTGCTTAGTCGATCATATACCATTACATCATTAAGTGCTTCAATAGTCTCTGTGTTAGTTTGCTTTATTCCTAACGGCATCACGCGAGCAACCTTTTTTAATGTTTGTGTATCTATGGCTATATATATACATACACACACATATATATATATATATATATGTATATATATATATATATATATATATATATATATATATATATATATATGTATATATGTATGTATGTATGTATGTATGTATGTATGTTTGTAAATAGGTTTATGCATGTCAGTGTATATGTATGTGTATATATATACGTATATCTTCGTATATGTACAAATATAATACGTATATGTACAGAGGAGTAGGATCAGATATAAAACTTAGTTTTTGTACAAATCGTGAGAAACAAGAAGATAGTTTAAGTATACTCAAATGCTTTTATAATAATAGCATAAGTTATATGTTTCTATACAAACATACATTATGAAAATATTATAATAGCCCTATAATAGTAGTTTGGTTTTCATAGTTTTTACAAAAATATAGATTATATCAAAACCATCCCCAATGTATAGATGCATATACATACATACATAGATACATATATACACACACACACATATATATATATACACACACACATACATATGTACATACACACGAACGTACATACATACGTACCTACATACATATATACATACATACATACATATATTTGTACAAATATAAATAAATAAAAATATTGAACAAACAATTATAAAAGTTTGTATTGAATGTAAATATAAAAAACTAGGTAATAAAATAATGAACTATTATTGTAAACAAGAGAGATTGAGAGAGGGGAAAACTGAATTACATTTACTAGGGTTACGATAATACATTCATCATAAATATATATATATAATTATCAAACCAGAAAACTTATAAACATTAGGTTGGGCCTAAAAGAAATTGCATTCATAACACTCTCCCTTTGATATTTAACGTTAGGCACTATTAACATTATACTACCAAACAATATTTGTTTGTGTCTTTAGTATTAATGGATACAATAGGGTCAGTTAAGCTGGCTCATTAAAACCATATTAAGAAAACAGAGTAGGAGAACACTTAGTTAAGCAAAAAACAGTACAACATGTATAATACTCCTTAATTCAACATGTATATCTCAGTGTTTGAAGTTTGATCTTGTACAACAACTATTTGCTTGATCATTGGCATAGTCTTCATTAGTTTGTGTGAGTTATGTTACTTTGTCTCCACCTTTAGTTTTCACAAACTTATCGTGTCTCTATGATCAAAGCTATGTGGTCTAATAGATATAGTGCTTGAGTATAACAAACTAGCCAACCGTCTATGTTTATAGTGTAAAACATTTGTATAACTTGAGTTCTAACAACTTATTCTTTGATATGCTTATGCTGTTGTCTCATTTAAAATGGTGCTAGAAAACCCAAGTAGGACAAAACCATAGTTAAGAAAAATAGTATAACACACATCACATACACTTAACAACGCACTTTAGGATGATGTTAAATCGACACTTCCGGACCTACGGAATAATCTGATTCAACTAGATCAGTTACATTGCCTCTAGTAAAAACCTTTTTACGAAAACCCACAGGGGCAAAAACTTAGTACGAAAAAAAGAATGCAATGTATTGGGTTAGAAGTATATTTTGTTAGCATATGTGTTAATAAATACAATACCATGTCTCGTAATACTTATGAGACATACTGGTACACTAATCATGCTTAAGTATGGTACTTCTGGACTAAGCACTTCTTCCCCCTATGTATGGATACGGTATGGATCCTTATGTATAGTGACCAAACAACCATAGGTGTGCTTAGTAGATTAGAAATATTTATATAAAATGTGCTAACATCTTTTGAGCGTAAATTGATAGACTAATCCATAACATATATACTCGAACCACAAATCTAGAGATAAATAAGTTATGTAAAACACGTAAGCTAATCATATTAAACTTGTACCCGAAGTTTCTTAACGAGTTAATTGTACAATCATTCGACTAGGTTGTTTGAGACCATATAAATATCTAGCATTCATATCCCAATGTAATAACATTTATGCTTCAGGTAATCTCAACCCTTAAAAGATTTTAATATAGATGTCACTTTCAAGTGTCTCATATAAGTTTGCTTTGATGACATCTAGGTTTTATCTAAAGTCATTATTAGATTGTGAGGCTGATGATCATGATAGTTCCATCGCATCCATTACAACGGACTACATTTTCTAATAATTTGCATTGGGATTTTGGCAAAATCCTTATATTACAAACCATGCCTTAATATCATACAATCTCCTTTTTTATGCTTCTTTTTATTCAAAGACACTCGTTTATAACTTACTAGCTTGACGTGTTTGGGTGTTCAATTGTTGTTTTAAAAATGTTAACTTATAAAGTGAATCAAATTAAGCCTTTAAGACATGTTTCCATTTTAGCAAGTCATTTCTACATATATACTCTTACAGTGTTATAGATACATAATATTTCTCATCGATTACATATTTTCCTATAGCATATGAAATATGTATTTCATTTTGGTTCCAAACTGTACTGTGAAATACATGGTGTATTAAGATCTCATGTTTCTTTGGTACATGAGTTTGTTCTTGAGCTCTATTATCCTCTTCTAGGATTTCGATAATCTCTTTTGGGATTATATTAGTCTCTTCTAGTACATTACCTTTTTTGAAGGTTAATCAGTTTTTATAGAAAATGTATTAGTCTTTTCTAGAACATTACCTCTTTTAGAGAATAATTTTATTTCTACAGAAAATATATCAATGTCTTCTAGGACATTACCTCTCTTAAAGGATAATTATTTTCTACAAAAAATGTACCAGTCTCTTCTAGGATATTTACCTACTATAGAGTATCATTAGTTTCTTTAAGAAATTTATTAAGTCTCTTCTGAGACTTTTACCTCTTCTGGGGTATTTTCTATAACCTCTTATGGGGTAAACAATTACTACTCTGCTATTTTCATTTCATGAATGTTTATTATTAGAACTGATTTATTTTTCATGTTTTGATTGTATGATTATTCCAATTCGAGCAGATAAATTCAATGCTGGTATTTATGACTTTGTTACTCTATTAGTGTTTGTGAATGCATCTAGTAACTCATTTGTTACTCCTTACAGTTGTTTGACATATTGAACTTTTCATACCGGTCTCTTCTAAGATCTAAATATGATGTTTATAATGCATTTTAGTTTATTTATTATATTACTAGACTTTCTATATTCTTATCTCCTACTAAGTCCAAAAACACTATCATATTTAGTTGACAGTTAGCATGTTTAGGTGCTATAACTATTTCTTAGATCTATCTTGTAACTTGTAAGAGTTTATCTTAGAAGCTAATGCTAACCAAAGATCTCTCAGCATTCACTAAAGTACAAGAAAGTTACTTCGGAAGATTTGAGAATGTACAAAGGAAAAATAACTAAGTGTCAAATCTTCCGAAGTTAAAGACAGAAATTTTCCGAAGCCAAAAGTGAAGTCTTTTGAAGCTTGAAGACTAAACTCTTTCGAAGACAAAGAATACATGTATCTCTAACATACTTTCGACAAAATCAGGAGACCATTCTGCTGCCAGCTCTAAAGACTTACCAACTTACACAAGTTGGTGATTATCTCCTTACTTTTATCAACTGTACGTAATGGTGTCTCTATATGTAACTTCCCACTTTAGTACTTTTATCCTTATTGTAATACAATAGGATGTGAGCTATGACATGTCATAGTCACATGTCAAAAGGCAACCAGCCTTTTGACTTTACATTGATTTTGTTGTCTAGATTAGTGTCCAGCTGGCCTTTAAAGTATGGCCGACTGTAGGATGTAGCATAAAGTATCTCATTGTATCAGTCTTAGGACTAAGCCTTGTACGATTTGTAAAACACTTGAGAGTAATATTCATCATCCTTGGTAACCAATCCTTATGTTCTTGAGTGTTCTTTCTTTTTGTTCATTGTTTCTAAGCTGGTTCCCTATTTGATCTAGTAATGTTATCTTCAACTGTGAAACTGTTGTTGAACAACCATAATCGCTCCTACAATTGGTATTAGAACATCTCAGGCTCTTGATTGCAAGATCTCACCATCTTGAATCACTCTCCAGTATCGCATACACTTACTTGCTCAAATGCCAGCTCTTTCTAGAGCTGATATGGAATCCAGCACAATGACTAAGTCTTCACTGATCACTCCCGATGACTTTGACACTTGATGCATGAGAATGGAAGGCTTCATCAATTCTCAAGACAACGGGATGTGGAGATCTATAGACTTTAGACCTCACATCCCAAACACTACTTCAGCAATTGCTATGACACACCCTCAAATTCCACGTGCAGGGTTTTACCGTGAGGCATGTGAACAAACCAGGATATAAGTCATTAGTTACTCAGAACGATACTATATGAAGCATTTAGAAACAACCTAGAGTTTAGAAACTTTAAAACTATGCGAAAGCATTTTGTAAATAAGTCAAACCCAAAGTAATGAAATGTAAAATGCGCAAACACGCGCCATACCATTATCTAAAACAAAATGTATATTAAATCCCAAATGCAAAACAATGTTTATTCCAGTGCATGCAGACCCGTGAGTGCTCCTAGGCGCTGCTGCTAACCTCGACCTAAGAATAACTTACAAAAAAGAGTCAACACAATGGTTGGTGATTTCAAGAGTTTGCATTTAACATTAGCAGTAATAGTTTTAAAACATAAGAAGTGCATTGAAATAGATAACTAGTCTATATTCATAGTGATTTCATGATCGAAGCTGATTGTGTTTGCTTGTTTGCCTCCCGACACGACATACCAGGTCGTGACAATGTTTGTATTTAGGACAATATTGCTCCCATTTGACCTCGAGTCGCACGGGTGGGGCTTGTCAGACCCAGTAGTACTACCTAAAATTTTCCCACTAGTTACCATTATTAACGATCCGAAAGTGTGAGGACTTTCAAGGTATATAACACTAAGTTACACTATACACATCTTATAAAAATAAAGCGTTTGTAAAAGAGTATGTTATCTCCCATATAAATAGAGTGATTAAAATTGGGGCATGAACTCACCTGGTGCGCCAACAAACAAAATAATGCAAAGCTACGGTGAATGGAAAGACAACCAGTCAAAGGTTACCTAGAACACATGAGTTTGTAAGTATTCATGACCAGAATGACTTAACAGGTTCTATGTGCTCAATAAACAGGTTGACCCAAGTGATATGGAACACAATAACACAATTGACCTAGTTGACCCACTTGACCCATTTATGACATGTTAAGTTCAGCTGTTGTTTAGCCAAATGTGGTATCACATTAACCGTCATGATTTCATAGATTATCACACCAACTATGCACATAAGTCATATTATCAACCTTAAATCCTATCAAGATCACCAGACTAGCTTATGTTATCATACAACATATGCAAATTCCCAATAAGTAATCATGCTCAAAAATAAATACAAATAATTCCTAACTAACAATTCACATTGAGTTTAGTCACGCACAACAAGCCATGTGAAGCCACTCATGGCTGCACACCATAAACCCTGCCAATCCTACTAAGTAGGGGCCTCAGATTCACGCGTGTGTATGATACTCATCATCACAATCCCACATGTAATTCATAAAATCAAGAAATCAATTCTATGATACTTGAATACCATAATTGATCATAAACCCATAGTTTTACATATAACTCATCATACTTGCACATTTTCCAAGAAAACCTAGATTTTCTTCAAATAGTTTATCAACCATCCAATTGACCCAATCAACACATTCCAACACATTAGACATCATCAATAAACATTCTAACATGATCCTAATATCAAAATCATGCCCAAACCATAAGATCACACAAGTCTCATCAACAAAGTTTCTCTTTCGGGAAAGTAACATCCAAAATCCATACTTTCATCAATTTCAACACAAATTCATCGCTCACATACATAATCTAGTTCATAGCAATCATATAAACCCATTTAACATCTACAATTCATCAAAGTTTGGATTTTTCATGATCAAAAGTTTCCACTTTTGGCAATATATGAACTATATAATCAATCCATCCAATTTTTGAATAATCATCATAAACCAACATCAGTATAACATAACTAACAACATAGAATCATCAAACAACCATAGAATTTGACTTTTTCTTATGATTTTTGTAGGGTTTAACATGGATAAAAAATATGAAAAACCAATCAAAATCTAACCTTTAATCGTGTAATGATCAAGAATTGGACTTGCTAACGCTTTGTAATGATCACAATAGCTCCAAAATCAAATGTTCTTGGTGTTCAAGGCTTGAAATCGCAAGGATGGGGTGTTAGGAGATGTTTTACGGCCAATTGGGGTTAGGAAGGCTAGGGTTGGGTTTTTATTAGACTTAACTTATTTAAAAATTACCTTTTTAAACCCTCTTTTATTACATTTTATAAAAATTAATTTTGTTAGCACTTTTTAAAAATTTTAACTACAAAACACAAGCATTATTAATCAAAAATAATAATCATATATATTTTTCAACTAACCACAAAACACATGAGTCAAATATCACACGTTGTCACGTTACAAAGTAAAATTCATAAATAATATTTAAAATTCATGAATCACATAACCACAAATTAATAATCAAAATCTGTAATTAAATTATTATCTGTTAACCATGGTTAATTATTATTAGGTCACCAACGACAACTAGTGTTGGACTCAACAAGTGCATTAATGGATTAATGCTTTAAAGGATGATGTTTGCCATAATCAAACATAATAAACATAATCAAACATAATCAAACATAATGTGTTCTAACATTCAAACAATCATTAACTAACACATTAGCATCATTAATAATCATATTATACACTGATATAGCTAAAATTTCTTTTTCAGGTTTGTAGATAAAAAGGAATTTTTGCTAAGTGTCGGCAGCGGATGAAGAGTTTTCCACAGCGGATGACTAAGAAGATGCAGCGGATGAAGATCAAGTCCAAGTGCCCACAGCGGATGAACATTCCACAGCTGACAACATACAAGCAAGCACACACAAGTGTTCACAGCGGATGTTCATCCACAACGGATGAACATTCCACAGCGGACAACATACAAGCAAACACACACAAGTGTTCACAGCGGATGTTCATCCACAGCGGATGAACATTCCACAGCGGACAACATACAAGCAAACACACAAGTGTTCACAGCGGACAACTTCCACGTCACAGCGGACATGCTATCTGACTTCCACAGCGGATAGCTTAACATCCACAGCGGACAGCTAATCATCCACAGCAGACAACTTATAGACTTAGGATTATTTATGTAATATTTGTTTACATAAGGGTAGTTCAGTAATTGTATATAGCTTTTGTGTATAGACTATAAATAGCACACTACCCTAATCCTTTGTAAGCTTTTTGAACAATCAATACAATCAAGCAGTTATTATTATTTTCGAGCATTCAAACACACACACACTGATTTCATACACTTGAATCATGGGTTTCCGCACCATGGTTCTTGTTTGTTGATTATTGACAGAAATTGAAAAGATCCTTGGGGAAATCAACCTTTTATTCATGTTCATCATGAGTCCAAGCTAATTTCATCAACTAGTGTGAGCTCACGACACATGTTTGCAAGACCAAACGAAACTAACGGAGTTTGGTAACAAAAAATTACCGGATGACACATTATCCCCATGTTGAACGAATTTTCGTCCTGAAATTTACGTTACATGGTTGTGTAAAATCGTTGGTCTACTCCATTGGCACAAGAAATCAAGTGAGTTGTCACATCATCCATATGTTGAAGGAAATTTTGTCCCGAAATTTAGTCATTACCTTCACCGGTTGTCGTCGTTGTTTCAAACAAATGAGGATACTTGAGCTTCATCTGGTCCTCATGTTCCCACGTGAACTCCGATCCACGTCTTGAGTTCCAACGAACCTTAACTATTGGAATTTTGCTCTGCTTAAGGGTCTTGACCTCAAGGTCCATCACCTCAACTGCTTCTTCAATGAATTGTAATTGTTCGTCTACTTGTACACCCTCGAGCTGTACAACCAACATCTCATCAGATAAGCACTTCTTTATATTTGAAATGTGAAAAACATCATGGATTCCACTCAACAAGTCAAGTAGACTTAGTCGGTATGCCATCGGGCTGATTCTTTCCAAAATCTCGAACGTTCAACGTATCTCGGATTAAGCTTGGCTCTTTTGCCCAAATCGTATCACACCTTTACATGGTGAGACATTTAACAAAACTTTGTCTCCGACTTGAAATTCTAGAGGTTTCCTCCACTTGTTAGCTAAGCTCTTTTGTCAGTCTCGTGCTGCAGCCGTACGATTTCGTATTTGTACAATCTTCTCGTTAGTTTCATGCACCAATCGGGGCCAGTCAATTGACTATCACCATTTTCCGCCCAACAAACCGGTGATCTACACTTTCTCCCATACAATGCCTCAAATGGTGCCGCCTTAATGCTAGTATGATAGCTATTATTGTAAGAAAATTCCACCAAAGGCAGATGGACTTCCTAATTGTTCCTAAAATCTATTACACAGGCTCACAACATGTCCTCTAGAGTTTGAATAGTGTGCTCGCTTTCCCATCGGTCTTCGGATGATAGGCAGTGCTCATGTCCAAGCGCATACCAATAGATTTTTGCAATGATTGCCAGAAATGGGTGGTAAAATGAGCATCACGATCTGAAATAATTGAAATGGGTACACCATGTCTAGATACCACTTCCTTCAAGTAAATCCGAGTTAGCTTATCCATTTTGTCTGTTTCTTTGATTGCTAGGAAGTGAGCAGACTTAGTCAATCGATCCACAATCACCCATCGTTTCACAACCGCTAGGAATTCTGGGTAATTTGGTAATAAAATCCATGGAAATCGGCTTCCACTTCCACAAAGGAATTTTAGGTTGTTGCAGTAACCCAGATGGCTTCTGGTACTCAACTTTCACCTTAGAGCAGGTTAAACACTTGCTCACATATGTAGCTTCATTCGCTTTCATATTAGGCCACCAATAGTGTGCCTTTAGATAATGGTACATCTTGTCAGAACCAGGATGTACTGAATATTTAGACTTGTGCGCCTCACTCATAACCAAGTCCCTGAGATTTCCATGCAAAGGTACCCAAAGTCTATCCATAAAGTAACGGATTCCATCGGCTTTCACCTCAAATTGCTTGTCCATCCCAGGTAATGATTTGGATTCAACATTTTCCGCTTTCAAATCATATGTCTGAGCTTCCTTGATTTGTTCAGGAAATTATGTGCTAATCCTAAGCTGTAAAGCGTGCACTCGTCGGGGTTTAGTAGTTTCCTTTCTGATTAAGGCATCAGCAACCGCATTTTCCTTTCCCAGGTGGTATTTAATAACATAATCATAATCATTTAATAATTCTACCTAGCACTGATGCCTCATATTCAGCTCTTTCTGCTCAAAGATATGCTAAAGACTCTTGTGATCAGTGTAAATAGTGCATTTGGTACCGTACAAGTAATGTCTCCAGATCTTCAAGGCAAAGACCACTGCACCTAATTCCAAATCATGAGTAGTGTAGTTCTTTTCATGCACTTTTAGTTATCTTGTGCATAGGCTATCACTTTGTCACGCTGCATCAAAACACAACCGAGTCCTTAAATAGAAGCATCACAGTAAACCACAAAGTCATCACTTCCCTCTGGTAATGCTAATATCAGTACGCTATAAAGTTTCTGCTTCAACAACTGGAAAGCGGCTTCTTGACTCTCTCCCCATTTAGACGTTGTACCTTTATGGGTCAAAGCTGTGAGAGGTTGAGCGATCTTAAAAAATACCTCAATGAAACACCGATAATATCCTGCTAGTCCAAGAAATTGCTGTATTTCACTAGCCATCTTGGGAACCGACGAATTCTTTATTGCCTCAATCTTTGTAGGGTCCACATGAATCCCCTCTTTGTTAACAATATGATCGAAGAATTGCACTTCATGAATTCAGAGGTCACACATGGAAAACTTGGCATAAAGTTGTTCCCTCTTAAACAGTTCCAAGATTAGGCTTAGGTGCTCTTTGTGTTCCTCCTTTGTCTTAGAATAGATCAATATGTCATCTATAAACACGATAACAAGCTAATCGAGATAGGGTTTCCACACACGATTCATGAGATCCGTGAATACTGCTGGTGCATTAGTCAACCCAAATGACATGACTAAGAACTCATAATGACCATAACGAGTATGGAATGCGGTTTTTGAGATGTCTTTCTCTTGAACTCTCAGTTGATGGTAGCCAGACCTCAAATCAATCTTAGAATAATAGCTTGATCCTTGAAGTTGATCAAACAAATCATCTATGCGAGGCAAAGGATATTGATTATTGACTATAACTTTATTCAATTCTTTGTAATTGATGCACATTCAGAATTTGTCATCCTTTTCTTAACAAAGGGAACATGGGCTCCCCATGGTGATGAGCTCGGTCGAATAAATCCTTTATCCAATAGCTCTTGAAGCTATGCTGATAGTTCCTGCAGTTTATTTGGTGCTAACCGATAAGGTGCTTTTGCAATTGGAGCTGCTTTGGGAGTCAAATGGATCTGAAACTAAACTTGAGGATGAGGTGATATACAGGTAGATCCTCTAGAAACACCTCTGGAAAATCTTGAACTATGGTAATATCCTCTATCTTCCTTTCTGCTTGTTGCTTGTTAGTCACAAGGGCTAATATGGCTAAGCGACCCTTACGTAGCCACTTTTGCACTTTCATAAATGATATGATGCCTATCACTGCACCACTCTTCTCGCCCTTAATCGAGAGAATTTCTCTACCCATGAGAGGGAGACGAATGACCTTCTCCAAATGACTTCCTCCTGTTTCTCAGACAACCAATCCATGCCAATAACCACATCAAAACTCCCAAGCATAATAGGCATAAGGTCAATGTCAAAAATGTGTTCGGCCAGTTCTATTTTATAATCTTTGTGAATATTCGTGATGTGAATTTGCTTACCATCAGCTAACTCTACAGTATACATGGATTCTAACTCAAAAGGCATATCATTTAAAAGACTACTAAACTTAGTGGAAATAAAGCTCCTATCGGCTCCAGTATCAAATAGTATAGTAGCATATCGACCATTAATAGGAAATTTAAGAGTAACAATAGTAGGATCGTTAGGGCCTCACCTGAGCCAATGATTAAAGCTCTTCCCTTGGCTCCACCATTATTCCCATGATTGTTATCACCATTGCCTATGTTGTTGTTGTTATTTCCACCACTTCCATTACCATTTCCATTCTTCTTTAATTGAGAGCAGTTCCTCTTGTAATGCCCTTCTTTTCCACACTCAAAGCAGCCTTTTGGTGTTTCGTGTCTTTGTTGTGGCTTCCTCATCAATTCGCCACGACAGTCTTTTGCTGCGTGCCCTAGTTTCCCACAATACTGACATTTGAACTTGTCACACCTGCCGGTGTGATGATAGTTTCATCGGTTGTGCTTTGGATACTTCCCCACGTATCCACCTTGTGCTTGGTTTGAGTAAGGTGACAGGTTAAAGCTATGGTTGTTGTCGAACCTTTTCTCCTGCTGCTGCTGCTGGGTCTGATTATTTGATGATGAGCTCTTGTTTCCAGAATTATCCCACTTATGCTTGTTGTCGGGAATGCTTGCCATAGCGCCCCATTTGGGTAGCTTGCCTTGCTCCATCGCTTGGTTCGTCAACTTGTGAGCTAATCGGATGGCTTGTTGTATGGTAGTGGGGTTAGAGGCTGTCACGATACTCTTGATCTCAGGCACTAAACCACGTAGATCTAGCTCGATCCTCTTGTGCATCGGGTTCACCATCCCCGAGCACAAGGTTGCCAACTCGTGAGACCTGGTGGTATAGGCCTCAATCTCAAACCCTTGCATCTTTAGTTGCCAAAGCTTAGTTTCCAATTTTTGCACCTCATCACGAGCGCAATATTCTTTGGTCATCATCGTCTTGAATTCTTCCCATGGTAAATCATTGGCCATTGCCTGTCCTAGCATCTGGACCTGGGCGTTCCACCATGAGAGTGCCACGCCCTCAAGGGTTCCGGTAGCATATTTTACTTGGTTGGCTGGCGGGCAGTTGCATTTCACGAAGACTGACTCGGTTTGCTCAAACCACTGCACCAACCTTACAGCCCCTTCAGTTCCACTGTAGGTATGGGGCTTGCAATCCATAAAGGCTTTGTAGGAACAAGGTGGGGGTCTTATGCCAACAAACCAAAACATTTAGTTCAACAACTTAAACAAACAACTACCGTATTTGTTATTACCACTTGTATCAATACCTGTTGGCTATGCCGCTTGTATAGTAGCCACTGCCGCTTTCACATGCTCATTTATTAAAGTAGCCAATTCAGCGGGGTCATGTTGACTGTACCCGAGCCACGTTTGCGTCCTGTGCCACGTGCTCTGCCACCTCCTTCCATTTTCACTTTACATTCACAAACACTTTATGAGTAACATCTAACATATTAATCTCATTGAAGCATAACAAATAGTAAGGAAATAATTAAGTTCATCAACCATAACATTTATAACCAAAATAATAACCAAGGATAAATAAATTGTAAGTAACTCACAAAATATTTAATTAGTGTTAAAATTCCAAGTTTTTCAATTGGGTGGGAAGCAACCCTTCCCACACAGGTTTAATTAAAAACCAAGTAGTCCAAGTCAGATGAATAAAGGAAATCAGTCTATCACTTCAGACCCATCACTGTCCTCTTCCATCTCCTTCGGTTCCTCCTCATGCTCCTTCGCCGACTCTTCTTCTGGTTCCTCCTCTGGCTCTTCCTTCGGATCTTCTTCTGGTTCCTCCTCGAGTACCTCCTCTGGTACCTCCTGATGCTCCTCCATTGGGGCCTCCTGAGTGTTGATCTTGTTTTCCAACTCATGTATACAAACTATAGCCTGATGTAGCTTATCGCGCGTCGCGTTCAGAGTAGCCGTCAACTCATCAATCTGTCCATGTAGAGCCTAAATCTCTCCTGTTAGACCATCCTGGCATCCTTGCATATCAAGCCAAGAGTCTTCCATCTCCTCGTAAACTTTGCTATGTCACGCGTCCAACCTTTTAAATTTCCCCTCGACATTTCGTCGTAGTCGATCATGTGAGGCCACCATAGCGGCGATAGCCCTATAAGGGGTGCAGGGTTGGGGGTATAATATGGAATCGCTAGTCACGGTAGGGATCGTAAATGGAACACACTCCCCTTCTAGCATCCTTATCAGTGTAGTACGATACAAGTCCTAATTGTTAGGGTTAGCCATATCCTGCTCAATCATAGGTTCAACTGTAAGATACATATCAGGTATAAACACAGGGTCGGGAACCATAACTCGTAGACGCCGAAGGAATAGTAGGAATCTCGGGTTCCTTTCCCGGCGCGTGCCGAACAGGGGATAAAGATGATGATGATGCCAATATTCATTGTATGTGATGTGTATGCCAATGACTATACAGTATGAGAATAAGTAACGAGTAACTAACTAACTTTGTACTGTTATAGGCTAGTGTGTATACAACCTAGTTCCCTATAACCAATGGCTCTGATACCAATCTGTCACACCCTTAAATTCTACATGCGGGGTTTTACCGCGAGGCTTGTGAACAAGCCAGGATCTAAGTCATTAGTTACTTAGAATGACACTATATGAAACATTTAAAAACAACCCAGAGTTTAGAAACTTTAAAACTATGAAGAAGCATTTTGTAAATAAGGCAAACCGAAAGTAATGAAATGTAAAATGCGTAAACACAGGCCAAACCATTATTTAAAATAAAATGTATATTAAATCCCAAATACAAATCAATGTTTATTCCAATGCATGCTGGCCCGTGAGTGCCAATGCATGCTGACCTGTGAGTGCTCCTAGGCGCTACTACTAACCTCAACCTGAGAATACCATACTAAAAGAGTCAACATAATGGCTGGTGAGTTCAAGAGTTTGCATTTAACATAAGTAGTAACAGTTGTAAAACAAAAGAAGTGAATTGAAATAGATAGCTAGACTATATTCATAAGTAATAACCATAGTGATTTCGCGATCGATGCTGACTGTGTTCGCTTGTTTGCCTCCCGTAATGACATACCAGGTCATGACGATGTTTGTATTTAGACAATATTGGGGCATGTCAGACCCAGTAGTACTACCCAAAATTTCCCCGCTAGTTACCATTATTAACGATCCGAAAGTGTGAGGACTTTCAAGGTATATCACACTAAGTTACACTATACATAACTTATAAAAATAAAGTGTTTGTAAAAGAGTATGCTATCTCCCCTAAAAAGAGAGTGTTTAAAAGTGTGGCATGAACTCACCTGGTGCGCCAAAAAACAGAATAATGCAAAGCTACGGTGAATGGAAAGACAACCTGTCAAAAGTTACCAAGAACATGTGAGTTTGTAAGTATTCATGACCAAAATGACTTAACAGATCATATGTGCTCCATAAACAAGTTGACCCAAGTGATATGGAACATAATAACACAATTGACCTAGTTGACCCACTTGACCCATTGGTGAAATGTTAAATTGAGCTGTTGTTTAGCCAAATGTGGTATCACATTAACCGTCATGATTTCATAGATTATCATACCAACTATGCACAAAAGTCATATTATCAACCTTAAATCCCATCAAGATCACCAGACTAGCTTATGTTATCATACAAGACATGCAAATTCCCAATAAGTCATCATGCTCATAAATAAATACAAATAATTCCTAACTAACAATTCACATTGGGTTTAGTCACGCACAACAAGCCATATGAAGCCCTCACGGCTACACACCCTAAACCCTGCCAATCCTACTAAGTAGGGGCCTCAGATTCGCACGCGTGTATGATACTCATCATCACAATCCCACATGTAATTCATAAAATCTAGAAATCAATTCTATAATACTCGAATACCATAATTCATCATAAACCCATAATTTTACACATAACTCATCATACTTGCACATCTTCCAAGAAAACCTATATTTTCCCCAAATGGTTCATCAACCATCCAATTGACCCAATCAACACATTCCAACACATTAGACATCATCAATAAACATTCTAACATGATCCTAATATCAAAATCATGCCTAAACCACAAGATCGCACAAGTCTCATCAACAAAGTTTCCCTTTCGGGAAAGTAACATCCAAAATCCATACTTTCATCAATTTCAACACAAATTCATCGCTCACATACCTAATCTAGTTCATAGTAATCATATAAACCCATTTAACATCCACAATTCATCAAAGTTTGGATTTTTCATGATCAAAAGTTTCCACTTTTAGTAATGTATGAACTATATGATCAATCTATGGAATTTTTGCATAATCATCATAAAGCAACATCAATATAACATAACTAACAACATAGAATTATTAAACAACCATAGAATTCGATTTTGTCATATGATTTTCGAACTAGGGTTTAACATGGATTAAAACTATGAAAAACCAATCAAAATCTAACCTTTAATCGTGTAATGATCAAGAATTGGACTTGCTAACACGTTGTAATGATGACAATTGCTTCAAAATCGAATGTTCCAGGTGTTCAAGGCTTGAAATCGCAAGGGTGGGGTGTTGGGAGGTGGTTTATGGCCGATTGAGGTAAGGGAGGCTAGGGGTGGGTTTTTGTTAAACTTAACGTATTTAAAAATTACCTTTTGAACCCTCTTTTATTACATTTTATAAAAATTAATCTTTTTAGCACTTTTTAACAACTTTAACTACAAAACATAAGCATTGTTAATCAACAATAATAATGATATATATTTTTCAACTAACCACAAAACACATGAGTCAAATATCACACGTATCACGTTATAAAGTAAAATTCACAAATAATATTTAAAGTTCATGAATCACATAACCACAAATTAATAATTAAAATCATTAATTAAATTATTATTTGTTAAACATGGTTAATTATTATTATATCACCAACGACAACTAGTGTGTGCTCACGAAACGTGTATGCAAGACCTAACGAAACTAACATAGTTAGGTAACGGAAAATTACCGGATGTCACATGTTAGAGGTGGGATGATACCCAAGAAAGTAGCTAATTATTCTAAAGAAGACGGGAAGAAAATAGATATTGATTAGAAAGCCATGATTGCTCTTTAAACTGCTCTTCCCAACTCCATCTACAAAGGGTTCAAGAAGTGCAAAACTACAAAAGAACTCTAGGATGCACTAAAGCTGATGTATGAAGGATCCGTGGAAGCTTAGGAGAACAAGAAAGACATCATGAAGCAGCAGTTTGAATACTTCACCTTCAAGATAGGTGAAACTATGACTCAATAATACTTTAGGTATATTGAGATTGTTGATACTCTAATGGATGTTTGAGTCAAACTTGAGAATAGGGATATAGTGAGGAAGTTCATGTTCTCTCTTTCCAAAGAATGGACACATTATTGTGTGGCCATCAAGAGAACTGAGAACCTCTCTACCCTCACTCTCACTGAGTTGTATGGTATCCTGAGTGGTTACCAAATGAAGATGAACAAGCAAAATTCTGCCTCTAGCTCATCCAGCACCCAAAAGAGTTCAGCCTTTCATATGGTTGAAAGGGATAACAGAGAACTCTATCATAATCTTAGCTTCTTCCTTGAAAACTCATAAACTCTAATACTCTCAAATCAATCTTTAATGGATATCAGGGATTGATTTTGCTAGTCCCGAGTCAATTCTAAATACCTAGTCCTAGATACTAGAATTAGTCACTAAATTTCAGTCTTAATTGTGTGCCACCAATGGGGACTAACATTTAGTCTCTAAGCCATATAATTTCGGTCCTTAATTTATCCCCCTGTTTCAAGTTATTTTAGTCTTAAATACCTTTCATCTGTGACTAAAAATCAGTCTTTGATAATAGTCTTTTGGAGACTGAAAATCAGTTCTTAAACCTTGTTGATTTTGTCCCAGATACGTTTAACTAGATCCAGGTTTCATGACAATTCAGTACTTAATAAGACGTTGTACAGACTGAGATTTAGTCCCTGATAACAAACCATTCAGTCTCTACTGTATTCCTTAGAGACTAATAATTAGTACTTGATAACATACCATTTTAGTATTTAATATGTTTTTTCAGGACTGACTTTTAATCTTAGATGTCATATTATATCGTGTCAAACGTATGTATCGAAGACTGAAAATCTTTATGTTTCAAATTTCAGTCCCAAATATGTTTTTTACAAACTATTAATCAGTAGCTTATAATTAACTTTTCAATCTTTAATATATATATTTAGAATCGGAAGATTAGTCTTTAAGATCAACCCCAAATATGTCTTAGATAACGTACTAAATTAAACTGTCATATAAAAAACAAACAACCAAACATCATAAGAATACCAGACAACCAAACACAATAAAAACATGTCTTAGCTATCATACTAAATCAAACTGTTAGTGCCACGAACATCATCATTAAGTTTTTCCTCAGAACCGGTTGCTCCACTACTCGCAGCTGTGGATGCAACACCCTCAAAATCTGGAAATTTTCTCGAACTCATGAATATCGAAAATTTATCATACCTTTCATTCCTTTTTTTCAATTCTTCTTCGAGTGAAGCAACTTGATTTTGAAGAGTTTCATCCTCGCTTGAAGGTTGTTGAGAGGATTGAGCTTCTGATGTCATCCACAAATCCTTTTTTCTAAACACTGGTCCAACGCCTACCATCCATGTGGATTCTCTTGTTTTCTCCTTGGCACACACGCTTTGAATTGCCTCTTTTTCTAGCTCGTGGTGCATGGCATCGTTATAGTAGTACTTTCTAAAGTTAACTTAGCCACTGCCTCCTCTTTATGATGAATAATATTCTCCTAACAAAATTAAAGGTATAGAAAAACAACTAATATTTTTAAAAGTATAATCAAGTTGACATGATCCTAGAGAGTTATAACTTACATATTGAATGCGTGCGTCATCGTTTAGTCATCCTTGTTTTTCAGCATTAAAATGCAACTTGTGATACACTTCAAACGAGGAAGGGTGCGTTTGAGTCTCATAATTTGTCTATGATAATAAAAATTAAGAACATTAAATAAGGATAGATAAATATACTTTAAATAATATGAATCTAGGGGTCTTATTTCATAGATAGAATTACAACTAAGAGAATAATGAAGGCCACTAGTTATTCGATCTTGAAGCTCAATTAGAAAAATGAATAAGTACACAACCAAGCTTACTAGTTATTCGATCTTGAAGCTCAATTAGAACAATAAATAAGTACACAATTAAGTTGCCTAGACAAAACTAGCAGTACTACACACATGTGTGTTTGTATTTATTTATCAACTGACATACTAAGTTATACACAAACACTATGTTCAAGTTCAATACAAATAATAAAAGTCTAATGTGTAGGTTGCAGATATGATTCAAAGGATGCTAAACTAATTTATTAAATTAGATAAAACCATTTAAAACTCTAAATATTCAAGACTTACCATGTGAAATACATGATTCACAATTGATCTAGAGCCTCCTCTACTTGCAATTCTTTGTTTTTGACGATTAACTTCCATTTGAGTACTATATTTCTAGAAAAATCAACACACATGTTAGAACCTAAAAACTTAAACAAATACATGGCTAATCAATCAATAAAACATATAGCAATTATTGATATAGTAATAACATACAAATAATGAGAAATTTATTTTAATCTTATACACTAAGTTATTTTTTCATGGAAATTGACAATGTTAAAGAAAATAATCGTGAACACCCGGTGGCCTAGGGTGTGTTGTAGTAAAACGTGAAAGAACATAATTATACAATACAAAGATAAAGGGTTTGTAGTCTAAATTATAAATAAATTGGTTTTAAGCATTGAGCAAACTTACTTGAGTTGATTCCAACTCCCAATAGTCATATAAGTGGTTCTAATCTTCCACGCTTCAACAGTTGCAATCCATTTTTGATCTTGCTAGATGCAGATTGGTTCTTCCCCCGTTCTTCTTCCAGTGAGCACTCAACTCACCTCTTGTGCGTTTCCATTGGCGAGGTAGGTGATCATCCACATACTCCATAAAAACTCTATCCATTCGCAATAACTTGAATTTTGCCTACATTAAATACGTATGTGGATAATACCAATGAAAGTATATTAGAGAACACATAATAATAGTTTAGTGTAAACCAAATGTAAAAGTAAAAAATTTAAATTATATGTTACAAATAAAAATATAACATTTTAATAACTTGTCAATAAATAAAAGTTAAAAAAATGTACAACTTACTTGTAACTTTTCATACATCTGATTCTTAACATCAGCGGGAATGGATTCCCATTTATGAAAGTTCATTGGACATGTATTTCGCATTACGATCCCACACTTGGTTGCAAACTGAGTAGCTGAAGTCCCAACGAATTTTTTTATTTTGTTAAAATTTTCATTGGCCATTGTTAAAGAAATTTTAGAACCCTCGAGCAATGTCTCCAAAGTCTTTGTAGCACTACGATTATGACTTACTGATTCTATTAAAGAGGAAACAAGCCAAATGGATATACTTACTTCAAATGCAGTCATTAGTTTTAAGACAAATGCTTAGATAACATAAATAGTGTTAATAATAGGCATTCACTACTGATAACAGATAAGGGATTCAAGAATTTTCCACCGATGAAGACCTGCCACTTTTCTGTCGCCACTTTGAACATCAAAACATACCCATTTGTGGGCTGCTTGTATTCTATTTTTGCAATAAGCAAACAAGTCCTAAAGATAATCGGGTCTGCACAATTAGGCTGCCATATGTGGCTGAAAAATAGACTCCTTTTGGGGATTGAAATGACTAACAATTTTGATCAACAAACATATACAAATATGTAGATTTTAGGATAAAACCTTGCAATTTTACTTAGCCAAATGTCTATTCATTGTCATGTTTTGGTAATTAGTTCCTTAGTTTGTATGAATTATGCATCCTAGACAACAAAATGACTAAAGCAGTTAATCTTGATTGTTCATTAGTTGCTTAATCTTGATTTATATAATTTCAACTATTAATTGATTTCCTTGATTGCTAATCTAATTATTGTCTAATATGCAATCTCTAGTCTCTCTGTCATGCAATACGTATGTTGGTGAACCAAAACTAGTTTCTTTGGTGATTTCTGGCAAAATTGTAAGTGTATTGTTTTCTTTGCATAGGTGAAATTTGACAGCTTTTTCAACTAAAGGCAATTACACCTTCCGGCACATGAACAATTGAATTTGACTTTACAAGTCAAATGGATATAACTTAATTTAAATGTGGTCATCAAACTTTAAGCCAAATGTAGTATAATCTAAGTATCAGTTGTACTTCAATTCGAATGCAATCCAATTCAAAAGTTCACAATGTGCAACAAATAGTCAATTGACAAAATAAAATACAATTCAATCGTCCATTTGAAGAGTAATAAATCCAATTCTATTTTACTGAAAACCCAAGCAAGAAACATCAATAGAGAAGTTAATTTCATTGTTCTTACATATCCTATTAAAGAACAAGTTAACTTACCTGATCGAATGAGCGGTTCTCGGTCGAATCTTCTTGGTTCTTGGTCGAATCTTCTTTACACAACGCAACGAGTTCAAAAGCAGAGAGGCGTAAGAGCAAGCGGTTTGGTAAAGGAGGAATAGAGGGTGATCGGTTTTGAATCATCGGAACGAACGTGGATATGCAAATTATTAACATGCCGATTTTTGTGCGATGTTGTTGCAAAACCTATATCCAGAGGTTTTCTTTTTCTAGGAGAGATATTGAAATCCAATATAATAAATTAATTATTATTTTATTCTTTATAATTTAGTTTCTACTCGAAGAGCATTTATGATTTTTTTTTGTTTATTAATTTATTGATTTATTTTTTTAAACGTCAAATGTGCGATCCTGCTTCGAATGATAGGTGTTATCTTAATC
The DNA here is from genome assembly GCA_025506505.1 of Flaveria sonorensis. NCBI lineage: Eukaryota > Viridiplantae > Streptophyta > Magnoliopsida > Asterales > Asteraceae > Flaveria > Flaveria sonorensis. The sequence continues at coordinate 38,210,488 of CM046433.1, forward strand.
AGATCTACCTATCTGTTTCCCGACAGGAACCGCACCCCAACCCTCTCATTAGGAAACTAATTAGTAGGAAAACCCGTTGACTAAACTCTGAGCATTTTTTCTCAAAATGAGACTCGAACCTATGAACTTTAAATATTTACATGTAATGAGTACCTCAAAATATTTACAGTTTATTGATTTATTTACCGTTGAAACATAGGAATTAGGGTTTTTTAAAAGTTTTTTAGTTACTTAGTATGATGTTATCACGTTGCTTAGACTATTGATATTATGAATTTACGCTATATATATATATATATATATATATATATATATATATATATATATATATATATATATATATATATATATATATATATATATATATATTCGATTATTTCGGAGCATAATCGTATATCCTTATACATGTATTATTATATTTGTCGTCACGTTCATACAAAACCTAACCCAAAAATTAGCATTCCGACGATAACAAAATAACTGTTATAGAATACTTAGAACTATAGACATTGTAGAATTTTATCTTTTGTTTTTACTTTAACCATATGTGACTAGAGTTTATTGGGTTTAAGCAAGTTTAAATTTTGTTAATACACTTTAACATTGTTTAATAAAAATAGGTCTTATTAGTTTTATTGGGTCATATATCTCCTAGCGAGTCTTAAAAGCCATAATAGTTGTTAATGGTCGATCATCATTTACCCAAGTTGAACATCAATAATCAATATTGACCTATTTGGCCATCAATAGCCCTAACTAACTATCAAAAACTCTATATGATTATTTCATCATGATTAACTATCACTAACTCTAATTAACTATGAACAACTACATAGTAATTATTGAGTCTAATTAACCATTAATTACCCCAATAACCAGTTACAACCATTGATGGTTAGTTAGGGTCATTGATGACAACTTTGTGTCATTGATCACCAATTATGGTTAGCGATTCTTAGTTAAATTAACTATGGTTATTAATGGGCCAATGTGGTCATTTAAGGTCATTGATTGTCGGTTATGATAGTTGATGGTCAATTTGAGTCATTGACAACCAGTAAGGGTCATTGATCGTTAATTAAGGCGATTGATGGACAAACATGGTTATTGATGGTCACTTTAGGTTTGGTAACATAAGGTTATTGTCACTTGATGGTCAATTAAAATCACTAATATTCACTTGATGGTCAATTAGGATCATTGATAGTCACTTGACGCCCAATTAGGATCACTAATAGCCATTTGATGGTCAATTAGGATCATTCATAGTCATCTTGACCCATTGATGGTCAATTATCATTTGAGAAGGTGATGGGTCATGAGGTGATACAATAGGAACAAAATAAGTCCGAATATAATTTAAAATTTTAAATTACTTGCATAAACAAAATAAACCCTAACACATACAATTACGCTATTGAATTTGAAACCAAACATATTGAATGAAGGTATTGATAATGAGCCCAAACACCCACAAGTAAGCCACTCTAAGGGTATTCAGAAGTCTTTATGTAAGTGTAGGGATACAAAACAAACCTATTTGAGCCTGAGCTATAGCAGTCTCAAGCTCGGCTTGTTATTTATGTATTTATTTTCTTTGAATTCTTTTATGTTTAATTATATATATATATATATATATATATATATATATATATATTTATAGTTATACATTTTATATAATATATAATAAATGTTACTTAATTATTTGTCAAAATATATTATACAACTATAACTATTTATATAAATATATATTTAATAAATCAAATAAAAATATATAAATTAAAAACTCATTTAGTACTTTAGCCTCATGAGTTGCACGATCATTTAGTGAGTTTTCTTATGCTCGAGCTCAGCTATACTTGTTTTGAGATTTTAATAAATTTGATCTCGAGTAGCTTACGAGTGGCTCAATTCATTCTCACACATCCAATTAAACTGACCCAACACCAATAAAATTTGTGGATCTAATGGGCTTGATTCATATTTAATTTAAAATTAAATAAATTAACTAACCTAATGATATGTATATTATAACTTATCCATATGATTTGAAGAAAACCACCTGCTAATCAACAAGTCGCCCATGTGTGTCTTCTATTGTTCTCATCAAAGAAACTAAACAGAACTTCATACGTCGTCATCTTCTTCCCTTTCTGCAATTGAAGATAACTGTAAATCTTTGAATTTAGTAAGACTTTAACTAAATGACATGATCTGATGTATGGGCTGCGATTTTAGGGAATTAGGGTTGCATAAGTCATCATCGAGAACTTTGAAGGAGAAACGCGGAACCATAGTTGATTTAAGATCAGGTGCTACTTTAGTTTAATACTAGAAGGTGAGAATTCCTATTACAAATTAAGTCTATGTTCTTTGAATAAGAGAATTGGCATCCTATAAACGCTGAACGTTTCCATTATCGCAAAAAGGATAAGAGTTGTTTAAACTTCAAGTGTTTTTGTGTACAAGTGGTACAAATCCAATGAATTCAAGATCCATTATCTCAGATAAATTACAATTTACTCATTCTTTTATTATATTTGCAATCAGTAATGTAGGTTACACAAATACTTTAGAATACCAAAGTTTAGTCTTCAATAAAATCAACGTAATAGACCCGAGTACTCCTATTTTTCCCTAATTGATCTTACGAGACATATGTGTTCGGATTATTGATAGCATTTAATGGATATGACAGCGGTTTGGAATGAACTTTTAGGTCGTCTTAATGAATCATTAACATTATTTTGAAATCCTTGCAGTAACCCAAATTGTTCAGTAGACAAGAGGTGTTAGCAAAGAATCGAGTTTTGTGACCCGTTTGACAAGGTAAACATCATGAACTAAATAGAGGTATTATGCTTAAGGTATAGGTTGAAAAAGGAAAAAAAAAAGGACATGTTTAGCTTATAAATAACCTCTCAAAAATAGCTTATAGCTGCTGTTAGGGGACTATATTGGCTGCAAAATAATAATCCATGTGAGTGCTACTATTTATGTTAGTTAATTGTCAGTTAGGGGCTTGTTGTTTAACTTTTAGGGGGCTATTAGTAGTTAAGAACAACAACATGCAGCTGCTGTTTGATGCCCCTTTGTTGCTATAAATTCATCATAATACTTGTTGTAAACTTGTAATTATATATTATATTTGTAATCTGTTATGTTGGTTACACAAATACTTTAGAATATTAAAGTTTAGCCTTCAATAAAATCGACCCTAATTGACCCGAGTACTCCTAGTTTCCCCTAAGTAATCTTTACAGATCATATTTGTTTGGATTATTGATGACATCCGATAGATATCCTTACACGTCATGTTATGTGTATAATGAAAACAAATAAAATAATCATTGATGTTAGTTATGGTTAAATGGCCCTAATTTTTAATTAATAGATAATATCGACTGTTAAGCCCCGTTCCCGAAAACCTCACGGTTGGTCAATCATAGCATTAATTATATAAAAACATATACATATCGTAAAACCTCGCAGCGAATTTAAAATTTTCAAAAGCCATTCATTGCATTAATATTTAATGTTGCCAAATAATACAGCAATGTATAATAGGAGTTACCAAAGAAACGTTTAGTTGCATTATAAAACAACATAATTAACATGCACGAATGGATGCCACTCTTGCCCGCCAAGTAACTTTTCCAGTGTGCCATCCTCAGCAACTGTTACATGCCAACTGAAAATGCAAAAAAGTCAGCGTTGCTGAGTGAGTTCTAGTTTTAAAAGCATTAAAGTACCTTGTTTATAATAAAATATCCTTTTCCTTAAAATACGTCCTTTACTTTCGTTCATGAGCATTCATCGTACATACATCAAGGTATAACCTTATTATCTTCCATTATCGCACGCATTCGTTCGTTTCGTACTTTTTCATTATCTTTCACTTCTATCCAGATCCTGTCATAAGCTATGCCCCATCATTGTGCACGAAGCAACCACCTTTTGGGGTCAAGCGACAAGGATCCCGTTTTTGCATGTCTCGATCAGTCACAAAGACCGGCCCTCCTGTGTGTGAACCCTCATGGGTTAAATCGCACGTTATATAACAGACAGTTGAGCTAACAACTCCTAATGAGTTGTGAACCTCTCTAAAAGTTTTGCTTGCAAGACGTTTCATTCATTCGTTATGCTCCACTTTTCATTATCATTAATCTTTCACTTCATTTATGATAATACTTTACGTATACGAGCATAATCACACCCACGTAAAGTCACATAATAATACGTAATATGGAACATAAGAATAGGCCATAATCATGCATAACATCAACAAACATAACCACCAAAACATCCCAGGGCTTAAACCTTAAAATTTCTATTTCTCAAAATCTCAGAAATTTTTCTAAGTCTTTTAGGAGCATTAGCACTATGTAGGCGCCTGAGTACTATGCAGGCGCATGGGTACTTGGGCGCATGGGAAAGTTAGGAACCTGGACTAACATTTAGGCGTATGAGCAATTTTCTGGGCGCATGGGTACTATTTGGGCGCATGAGGTACACTTAGGCATATGGGCAGTGGGCGCATGGGCACTATTGGGGCGCATGGGGTGGAACTTAGTCTTTTTGGCTAAGTATCAGGCGCATGAGCCTACGACTTAGGCGCATGGGCAAAAATCCAGGCGCATGAGCCCTATTTGGGCAGCAAATTTCAGGCGCATGAGCAAACTTAGTTCAAAACTCACACTGTCCAGGCCCAAATCATCATCCTAAATGATTCTTAACCCATAACTAACTTACAAGGCACTTAAAATAAGCATAAAACCATACAACATAATCAACCATACACAAACATACATATGGTTAGCATACATATAAGTTGTAAAATGTTTTATATGCATTTTAGCCCCAAAATACATTTAAAACAAGAAAATCGGGGATCTAGAACTCACCTAATGCAGCCTTCAAGTAAAACTCCACCGAACTTGAGGGCACAACGAGTCCAAACACCTAAAACACAACAAAGCACACAACCAAGCACAAAGAACACATAAAAATCAGTTTTAAGGTTGAAAACCCAACAAAACCGAACCAAAAACACAAAGAACACCTACCTATGAATTTTCAGCTTCTTCTTCTTGAATAACCGAGAGAAACTCTGTTCTTCTTTCTTGTTTCTTGTTCCAGTCAAAAAAAGCAGAAGGTGTAGAAGTGTTTATGGGCGGCCATACCCTTTTAAATATTAGAATAATAAAGTTTTGTATTTTGTACACTTTACCCCCTCCACTTGCGTCCATTATCTTTTCTTTCAAGATACTTTTCTTTTCCTTTATTTTTGACAAATTTCGGGTGTTACAAGTCCACCCCCCTTATAGAGGTTTCATCCCCGAAACCTGTAATTCTTCAAACAGTTGTGGGTAATGCTGTCTCATTTCTTCTTCAGTTTCCCATGTAGACTCAGATCCCTTCCTGTGCCTCCACTGCACACGCACCAGTGGAACCACTTTATGCCGCAGCCTCTTCTCTTTCCGATCTATGATTGCCACTGGTTGCTCTACATAGTTGAGCCGCTCATCTACTTCGATTTCCTCTAGTGGTACAATCATATCTTCATCAGCTAGACATTTCTCAGATGAGACACATGGAATGTTGGATGAATTCCACTTAACTCATAGGGTAGCTCCAATCGATAGGCCACCTCTCCTACTCGTGCAATAATTCAAAAAGGTCCTATGTATCTCGGGCTCAGCTTACCCCTCTTTCTAAACCGGATGATCCCCTTCCAAGGTGAGACCTTTAACATGACTCTATCATCCATGTTGAACTCAATCGGTCTACGCCTTTTATCAGCATATGACTTTTGTCTATTTTTTGCCGCCTTCATAAAGGCTTTGATCGTCTCTAACTTCTCCGTCATAGCCTTGATCACCTCAACACTTCCCAACTCTTTCTGCCCGATGTCACCCCAACACACGGGTGCTCTACACCTCCTACCGTATAGCATCTCATATGGTGGCATACCAATGCTGGCATGATAATTGTTGTTGTATGAGAATTCAGCTAATGGTAAGTGTTCATCCTAACTTCCTCCAAAGTCGATCACGCATGCTCGGAGCATATCCTTGAGCGTCTGGATCATCCTCTCAGACTGACCATCTGTTTGGGGGTGGTAAGCTGAACTGATGTGTAGCCTCGTGCCCATCGCGTCGTGAAATGTCTTCCAAAACTTGGATGTAAACCGAGTGTCACGGTCCGACACAATAGACACCAGTACACCATGACAAGCTACAGTCTCATTGATGAATAAATCCGCCAACCTCTCGGATGAATACGTCTCGTGGATTGGAAAAAAGTGAGCACTCTTCGTCAGGCGGTCAACTATCACCCATATGGCATCATACCCCCTTGTCGTACGTGGTAACGTCGTAATGAAGTCCATGGTGATGTGCTCCCATTTCCACTTGGGTATATCCAAAGGTTGGATCTTCCCATATGGCTTCTGATGCTCTGCCTTCACTTACAAGCAAGTAAGGCACTTGCTCACATACTCCGCCACATCACGCTTCATACCCGGCCACCAGTAATCTTTCTTCATATCATGATACATCTTAGTAGCACCGGGATGAATGGAGTATCGAGTATTATGAGCTTCGTCCATGATCCGCCCCCGTAGGTCTCCATAACGAGGGATCAACATCCGCCCAAAGCGGGTTCTAACTCCGAGAGTATTTTCACCCAACTCCTTGACCAGACCTCTCATCCTCTCAGAGTTAAGGCGATCTTCTTTCAACGCCTCATCTTGGAACCCTTGACCCATGTCATCGTATTAGAGGTCATAATCAACTGATAAGCCTTCACTAGGATTGGCTCGGGTCTCTCCTTTCTGCTAAGGGCATCCGTTACTACGTTGGCCTTGCCCGGGTGGTAATGGATCTCACAATCATAATCCTTGATCAACTCTAACCACCTCCTTTTCCTCATAGTGAGGTCCTTCTGCTCAAAGAAGTATTTCAAACTCTTATGGTCCGTGAAGACGGTGCACTTCGTCCTGTACAAATAGTGCCTCCAAATCTTCAGTGCAAAGACCACAGCCGCTAGCTCCAAGTCATGAGTGGGGTAATTAGCCTTGTGGATTTTCAACTGTCGGGACGCATAGGCTATTACTCTTTCCCTCTGCATTAGCACGCAATGCAATCCCGAATAAGAAGCATCTGAATAGACCACTAAGTCTTCATTCCCTTCGGGCAACGTGAAGACAGGAGCTTGAGTCAATCTCATCTTTAACTCCTCAAAAGCATTCTATTATTCCAGACCCCATACAAACTTTACGTCCTTGCGGGTCAACTTGGTCAATGGTGAGGCTATCTTGGAAAACTCTTGGATAAATCTTCTGTAGTAGCCCGCCAAACCCAAGAAACTACGAATCTCGGATGGCTTCTTTGGAGACTTCCATTGCATCACTGCCTCAACCTTTGCCGGGTCGACCATGACTCCTTCAGAATTTACCACGTGACCCAAAAATTGGACTTCACGCAACCAGAAAGCGCACTTAGAGAATTTAGCTTACAACCTCTCTCTTCTAAGCATCTCCAATACTTCGCGTATGTGGCCAGCATGTTCTTCTTCACTCTTCGAATAAATCAGTATATCATCGATAAACACAATCACTGATTTATCCAACATCGGCCGACACACCCGGTTCATCAAATCCATAAAGGCAGCTGGCACGATAGTTAGACCGAAAGACATAACGAGAAACTCGTAGTGTCCATAACGCATATGAAAAGTTGTTTTAGGGACATCTTGCTCCTTCACCTTCAATTGATGGTAGCCAGATCGAAGATCTATTCTTGAGAACCAACTGGCACCTTGGAGCTGATCGAATAAGTCATCGATTCTTGGTAGTGGATATCGGTTCTTCACCGTCAACTTGTTTAACTCTCGGTAGTCAATGCACATCCTCATACTATCATCCTTCTTCTTTACAAACAAGACCGGAGCACCCCAGGGAGAGATGCTCGGTCAGATGAACCCCTTGTCCAGCAACTCTTGCAGCTGAACCATTAGTTCCTTCATTTCAGACGGAGCCAATCGATACGGTGCCTTGGCAACAGGCTGAGGATCGGGTATCAAATCGATCTGAAACTCAATCTCGTGGTCCGGTGGCACACCTGGTAAATCTTCTGGGAACACGTCCGGAAAGTCACATACAACTGGTACATCAGACAATTATGGTACTGACGCATCCACATCCTTCACGTAAGCCAAGTAGGCACTACATCCATATTTCATGCACTTCTCTGCCACCACCATCGAAATCACTTTAAGAACCGTAGTCACTCGATCACCGTAGACTGTCACTGAACTTCCATCGGGCGCAGTTAATCAGATCATTTTCTTGCGACACACAATATTCGCCTCATAGGCTGCTAACCAATCCATCCCTAGAACTACGTCAAATCCGCCTAGGGACATTACAAATAGTTTAGCAGAGAACCTATGGCCTTCCAATTCTATGTCATAATCCTCTATCATCTCATAAATTCTGGTAGACTTACCAATAGCAGTTTCTACTTCGAAGGGCACATCAATATTTCTACTACTAGCAGGCAACTTAGCACAGAAAGCAGCAGAAATGAAACTCCTACTAGCACCAGAATCAAATAACACAGAGGCACAAATTTGATTTACTAGAAACATACCTGACACGACATCGGGGTCCACCCTGGCCTCCTCCCGAGTCATCGTGAATGCTCTAGCACTTTCCCTCTGTCCTTTATTCTCCGTCCTCTTCTTCGCCCCAAAACTTTCAGCCCTCAGCTTCTTGTAGTCTCTGCTCAGATGGCCCTCTTTACCACAATTATAGCACCTCATCACCCCACAATCCTTTGCCATATGACCGGGCCTCCCACACTTGAAGCAGATCTTCGATCCCCACTTACACTCCCCAGCGTGGTCTCTCCCACACTTACCACATCTCTTTGCCCCAGTACTCGCCGACACTACCCACCGGTCATTCATTCTTGCCTTCTTGTTATTTGGAGTGAAACCACCACGTCCAAATCGATTCCCACTCCAGTTCCTGTTGCCACCATCCTTCTTACTCACCTCAACCACAACCACCTCTCTCTCATCATACAACCTCCCTGCCAAATCCACCACTGACCTAAAGGTACTCGGTCGGGCAGCAATCATGTGCCTGCAGATATCCGCCAGCAATCCCTGAATATACCTTTTGATCTTTCTCGACACCGGCGTTACCTGATCCAGCACTAGTCTTGCCATCTCATTGAACTTGGTGGTGTATTGCTGATGGGTCATGGTTCCCGCTTCTAGCTGCAGGAACTTCCTCTCTATCTTGTTGAGCTCTCGGTGAGGACAGAATTCTTCAATCACCATCTTCTTCAGTTCTTCCCACCTCATCTTTCTGATGGCCCTGCTACCATCGGCTTGGACAATATTGTCCCACCAACATAAAGCCGAGTCTACAAACGAGTGAGTGGCGAACTTCACCTTTTGGTCCTCCCTACACTCACTAATCTCCAGTACCTCCTCCATTTCTCTCACCCAGCGGTAAGCAGCAGCAGCCTTACCATTGCCATCAAAAGTTGGGGGTTTGCATCGCTGGAATGCCCCGTAGCTGCACCCCTTCGCGGTTTCCCGCACTACCACCTCCTCCTCATCACTGGAGGCCGCCATCTCAGCGTTTAGTTCTCCCCCTTCACCATGATCTCTCTCACCCCTCCTTCTTCCTGCAGCTTTCTTTCTTTCCTCCTCCTTCTCCTTTTTCTCATCCTCTCTCACTACACGGATGACCTCGGTCACCACAGATAGTAGGATCGTCTGCATGACCTGTTGTACTTCCTCCACCACTGCCTCCTTCACTGAGGCTCTCAAGTTAGCACTCTCATCACCGCCCTCCTGGTGATGAAGCTTGGGCTTAGCAGGAGCCGTCTCAGTAGTCTTAGTCTTGTTCCTTGTGGCACGTGGTCCAGCACCACGGCCACCCCCATGCTCCTCCTCATGAAGCCTTTGATGATCTACCACCAGCCATCCTCTAAACACTATAAGATTCAAACACCAATAGGGTCATTCAAGGTAATATCTCAGTTTATGTCAAGTATAGTAAGTCCCTAATTACAGTGGCCAGTTGTGATTACCCACTTACTTTACTCTTCATCCCCCGAGCATTTCCTATCCTGACTACATCAGTACTCAAATCTACCAAGGGCACATAAATCAGATAATACGCACACATAATACAGGTTTACATTTAAGAAAGAAACACTTGATGGCACGTAGCTACTTGGGCTAGCATCCCTCCTTTCGGTTCCATTCTCAGTTTAACTTTAGGTTTTTGAAAATATTTACCCATTTCTCTTAAACTTTGGCTCTGATACCAACTTGTAAGGCCCCGTTCCCGGAAACCTCACAATTGGTCAATCATAACATTAATTATATAAAAACATATACATATCGTAAAACCTAGCAGCGAATTTAAAATTTTCAAAAGCCATTCATTGCATTAATATTTAATGTTGCCAAATAATACAACAATGTATAATAGGAGTTACAAAAGAAACGTTTAGTTGCATTATAAAACAACATAATTAACATGCACGAATGGATGTCAGTCTTGCCCGCCAAGTAACTTTTCTCGTGTGCCATCCTCAGCAACTGTTACCTGCCAACTGAAAATGCATAAAAGTAAGCGTTGCTGAATGAGTTCTAGTTTTAAAAGCATTAAAGTACCTTGTTTATAATAAAATATCCTTTTCCTTAAAATACGTCCTTTACTTTCGTTCATGAGCATTCATCGTACATACATCAAGGTATAACCTTATTATCTTACATTATCGCACATACTCATTCGTTTCGTACTTTTTCATTATCTTTCACTTCTGTCCAGATCCTGTCATAAGCTATGCCCCATCATTATGCATGAAGCAACCACCTTTTGGGGTCAAGCAACAAGGATCCCGTTTTCGCACGTCTCGATCAGTCACAAAGACTGACCCTACTGTGTGTGAAACCTCATGGGTTAAATCACACATTATATAACACAAAGTTGAGTTAACAACTCTCAATGAGTTGTGAACCTCTCTAAAAATTTTGCTTGCAAGACTTTTCATTCATTCATTATGTTCCATTTTTCATCATCATTAATCTTTCATTTCATTTATGATAATACTTTACGTATACGAGCATAATCACACCACGTAAAGTCATATAATAATACGTAATATGGAACATAAGAACAGGCCATAATCATGCATAACATCAACAAACATAACCACCAAAACATCCCAGGGTTTAAAGCTTAAAATTACTATTTCTCAAAATCTCAGAAATTTTTCTAAGTCTTTTAGGCGCATGAGCACTGTGAATCCTAGGATCGATCAGGAATTATCAGAATTGATTTGAACAAGTATTAATCGCGGAATTATCAATACTTGGTGTTTAATCTATTAATAATAATAAAATCAATCAATCAAACAAATAAAATAAGAATAATCACACCGAGAGAACTCAAGAATGTTGATTGAATGCTTTTTTGTTGCTATTGATATTGCTGATACAATGCTTTAGATATTGTTGATTCTAATGATCTAACTACTTTTTTTCTTGATTACATCTGTTGATGATCTCGTATATATTTATAGAGATCTAATGCTGTTATATTGCTAGCTATTTTGTTGCTATAATTAAGCTAATCATCATTATCAGAATCTTCGCCATGTTTATCGGCTTAGGAATTCGTGATTTACAATGATTCTACTGATGATAAAATTTGTTGATGTGACTTGGAATATCTGCTTGAATAAAACGTCTTCAATCGTCATTAATGTTGTTGATGTTCTGCCACGTTGACTTGTTGACTTGATGTTGACTTCTGAGTTAATTGGCCATTCGTAGGAATTTACTCTTCCGCAGGTAGTCAGTCTTCTGTAGCAACTGTTGTTCTTCTGCTTCCACAGGAGTTCTTGTCTTCCGCAGCAATCCCTCCTCAGTAGCTTCACTTGTTCTTTTCTTGTTCAACTGAAGTTGTTCTTCCGCAGAAGATCTACGGATGTACACTCTTCAGTTATGTTCCCGAGAACATCTATGGAAGAACATTTTCTTCATCCGCAGTTGTTCCAACACTTAGTCAATTTTTCCAAATTGACATAGTTTAATGTTTTCTTCACATTCACACATACATTCTGAAGTGTGTTATATAATACATAAATATACATAATGAAGCGTAAAATAAATGTTTCTCAATTCATAAACACAATCACAATTAAACATATTCATATTATATCATTAAGAACAATAATTACAATTATGATTACAAGAGTGATATATATCATCTAAACCTATACAAGAGATCTATCCCTAACAGTACTCCCCCTTAGGTTTAGACTCTAGTAATCATTGGTTTAGCACTCTAAGTTCATTCACTCTTGCCAAAATCTTTGATTTGAAGTAATTGGTTGAGAAACTAAGGATCATACTATAAATCAGACACATTCCTGCTTATTTTGGTTGAGTGAAAAGCCTACTGGATCTAGTGCAAATTGCAAATATGGTGATCCGCAGAAGTTCAATCTAGAGTGTATAGTGGGCATGTCCTGCTAGTTATCATGTTTGGTAGAATTAAAGATAAACAAGTATGAATGCATCATGCAAGGTGTATAAAAGTCTGTCTCCCAGATTGTGATCAAGTCATCACTTTATCACACATACCATGTTCCGTAGATTATAAGCTCTATCTTAAGATTTCTTTGAGGTCTTATTAATGCCTTTTATGTATGCTCTTGTAATACTATGTAGTTGATCCTTTAGGATTCTTTTGAGAGTAGTTCCTTTTGGAACTTTTAATGATAGCATCAGGTCACCAGGTCTTTACTTACGTAAAACAGAGGTTGCCTTTGACCCATGTCTTTGCTCATTCAAAATAGAGGGTCATGATGCGTAAAGATAGAGTTTATAAGGTGTTACAACATAGTAAGTTTGTATGAGTGATGAGTTGTGTACTTTCTGATTAGACTTACTTGTTAACTCCTCACAGTGACTTGTCCATACTAAGTCATCTTGGCTTTATGTTAAGCATGACATAACTTATATTTCACTCAGGATGAACCTATTCATATATTCAACACATTAGATCAGCAGTTAGTTGGTTAGGTGCAGGCAGGATATATGTCATGTTTATAGCATACTATCATATCCTTAGATTATCAAATGCCTTACACATAAGTTTTTTTTGTATCCTCATATGATATTAGTTAATCAGCCTATATACCTGTTGTTAATGTTTTGAACTTATTCTAAGTTGATCAAGCCTAAGGATTCAATTAAGAACTAAAATCTTACTGAATCAAAGGTCTTAGTGAATAAGTCAGCAAGTTGATTTGTTGTATCTACTTTGATCAACTTAATTAGTCCCTTTTCTGAGCAATCTCTTAGAAAATGGTATCTGATTTCTATATGCTTAGTTTTACTATGTTGGACTGGATTAGCAGTAATAAACATAGCAGCTGAGTTGTCTATATATATTGGTGTATGTAGAAAATTGTAACCATAATCAAGTAATTGATTTTGTAACCATAGCACCTGGGAGCAGCCTGCTGAAGCAGCTATGTATTCGGCCTCAGCTATGGATACTAAAACATTTGTCTGCTTTTTGTACTGCCAAGACACAAGTCTTGGTCCTATGAATTGACATCCTCCGGTTGTTGATTTTCTATTATTTTTGCATCCTCCGTAGGCACTGTCTGAATAGGAGTGAAGCTTGAAGTCTCCTTCTTTGGGATACCATAGTCCAAGTGATGGTTTCCCTTTGAGGTATCTGAATATTCTCTTTACTGCATTCAAATGAGACTCTTTTAGATCTGCTTGATACCTAGCACACACACACAACAAACATTATGTCAGGTCTACTAGCAGTTAAGTACATTAAGGATCCTATCATAGATCTATATAATCTTTGATCAATAGACTTCCCTGTTGGATCTAGTACAATTTTATTTATAGTAGATGCTGGTGTTTTGCATGATGTACAGTCTGCAAGGTTATATTTCTTTAATGTTTGAAGGATATACTTTTCTTGATTGATGAAGATGCCATCTGTTTTCTGATGAACTTGTAATCCTAAGAAGAAAGTTAATTCTCCTATTAAAGTCATTTGAAACTCAGATTGCATTAAGGCTTCAAACTCTTCACAAAGTCTCTTGTTTGTTGATCCAAATATGATGTCATCAACATATATTTGAACAACTAAGAGGTCTTGGTGTTCATGTTTGAGGAAGAGTGTCTGGTCAATTGTTCCTCTCTTGTATCCATGTTTTAGAAGAAACTTGGACAGTGTTTCATACCATTTTCTTGGTGCTTGATGAAGTCCATATAAAGCTTTGTCAAGCTTTACACCCTATGAGGGTAATCTGGATCTTCAAAGCCTAGTGGTTGAGATACATAGACCTCTTCATCAATCTTACCATATAAGAAGGCACACTTTACATCCATTTGATAAACTGTGAACTTCTTATATGATGCATATGCCAAGAACACTCTAATTGCCTTAATCCTTGCAACTGGTGCAAAGACTTCATCATAGTCTATGCCTTCCTCTTGTGTGTAGCCTTGAGCAATTAGCCTTGCTTTGTTTCTGATTATTATTCCCCTGTCATCTAGCTTGTTTTTGAATAACCACCTTGTGCCAATAGGATATTGGCCTTCAGGGAGATCAACAAGATTCCACACCTTCTGTTTCTTGAATTGCTGAAGTTCTTCTTGCATTTCTTCAATCCAGCTGTTGTCTTTCAAGGCTTCTGTTATGTTGGGTGGAACTACTTGAGATAGAAAGCAGGAGAATAGACAAGTGTTTGCAGCTCCCCCTTGTCTTCTGGTAGTTTTGCTGTTGAGGTCACCTATCATGTTATCAATTGGGTGATTCTTATGCGTTCTAACTGCTGGTACATCATTAACTTGGATGGATGAATCCAGGTTTGCGATGTTGGTTGTTAGAGATGAGGGTAGTTGTGATGGAGAGTCAACAAAATAGTTCATCTCATTTTCTGGTGCAGCTGACTGAGCTTCCGCAGGAACATGTATGTCATCCGGGGTAGTGGACATGTCTTCCGTAGCAGGTACTTGATCAGCTATGGTCTCTGTCCAAGGCATATATGTGTGTGACAATGGTGTGGGATGATTTTCTGATATGGTTTGATTTTTGGGGGGTCTCCGTTCAACATTTGTAGTAGGGACATCTACGGAAGTAGAGGGTATTGCTGCTGATGTGCATGGAGTAAAAACATCTGAACCATCTTTGTGTGTTTGTGCTGATGTACTAGGATCATTATCACTTTGGTTTTCTGGAGTAATGACTCTTGGTGGATCAGCTGTTAATGGTACACCCATATTTGGAGGAACATAGGGGTAACATGTATCCGCAGCACCTGTCATATTAAGATAACTAGAGTTAAATGAGATAGTTAATGCATCTCTATCAAATAGCCAAGATGATCCTTTTATTGATTGTGGAAATAAGGATTCATCAAAGGATACATTAGAAGTTTCTTCCACTATGTTATTATGTGGAATATAGACTCTATATGATTTAGATGTTGATGAGTAACCAATAAAGAAACCATCATAGGCTTTTTCAGCAAATTTTCCTAACTCTGCTTTTGTGTTTAATACAGATACATGACACCCAAAAGCTTTAAGATATCCTATAAAAGGTTTTCTTTTAAATAAAAGTTCATAGGGTGTTTTGTTATGTTCTTTGACAATCAAAGTTCTGTTTTGAACAGTGCAGGCTGTGTTCACAGCTTCTGCCCAAAATGTTATTGGCAGATGTGAGTCAGCTAGCATTGTTCTTGCTGCTTCAATTAGAGTTTTGTTTCTTCTTTCAGCAACTCCATTCTGTTGTGGAGTTCTTGGGGCACTAAATGCCTAGCTATGCCTTTATTCCTGCAAAAAGAGTCTAGGACATAATTAACAAATTCAGTTCCATTATCACTTCTTAGTATCTTGATTCTTAGATCAAGTTTATTTTCTATCTTAGTGATGAACTCCATTAAAATTTCTGATGTTTCACTTTTATGTTTTAAGAAAAATACCCAAGTAAATCTAGTGAAATCATCAACAATCACCAAATAGTACTGCCTTTTGCAAAAGCTTAACACATTGGTGGGACCAAAAAGATCCATGTGCAGTAACTTTAGTGGTGTTGTGTTTGTGTTAATTGTTTTTGACTTATGTGATACTTTATGTTGTTTGCCTTTATAGCATGATAAACAGTGAGTAGAACAGTAAAATTCTTTCTTTGGAACACCAATGACTAAGTCATTTTTCACCAGTTTATTCATGTTCTTCATGTTGGAATGAGCTATCCTTCTATGCCAGAGTTGTGCTTCATCTTTTGATGACTTAGAGATCAGGCAGGTTTATTTGCTTGTTAGTGCTGTGTTATTCATATCCAACACATAGGTGTTACCTTTTCTTGGTGCTTTAAGAAGGATCCAGTCTTTTGGAATTTTGAATCCTGGCTTAAGAATGTAGCAATCAGAGTTATCAAAGAAGGCAGTGTAGTGTTGGTCACAGATTTGTGATACACTTAGTATGTTAAACTATAAGTTTTCACAAAAGTTAACTTTTTCAAAATTTAAAACTCCATTAGTTACCATTCCTTCACCAGTAATTTTACCTCCCTTCTTATCCCCACCAAATGCTACATATGAAGCATTCTTATGTTTGAAATCTTGCAAGAGGGTGCAGTCTCTTGTCATATGTCTGGAACAGCCACTGTCAACATACCACTTGTTGTCAGCCCTCCTTGGATGTTCCTGTACAAAAATGAACTTAGTTAGACTTAGGAGCCCAAGCCTTGCTGGTCTTGGGCTTGACATTGTTATCTAATATATCAACATTCTTATGAGTAAGACTTGAAGATTTTAGATTAACTTTAACGTCAATTAATTCATTATGTTTAGTTTTGGGTGAGGATGGATTGGTTGATGAGGTTGAGGTGATGTCTTCTTGATTCATACTAACTTGGTTAGTCATTTTTGTTTGACACTTCTTCTTTGACATGGATGATGAAGATTTGCCAGAAAATGTTTCTGCATCCTTTGCTTTTGACTTAGGCATATCATTGCCTTTGTCAAAGTTGTCAAAGAAGTTGTCTTCTTCCTCAAGTGCTATCCTTTTGTGAGGTGTTGTCTTTTGCACTGTGTGTTTATCCTTCTTGTTTTTAGATTGCACCTCAGTAGGTCTGTTCTTTTTCTTAGTAATTTTTCATTTTTGTTGTTTTTTTTATTTGAATGTCTATCATCTTCAGAAGATTGTGGATCTGCTCAGATGTATCTATTTCCTTTTTCTTGACAACCTTTGTTTTGTTCTTATTATTAAAGTAGCATTCCTTTGTAGTGTGGCTGTTTTGTTGCATATTGCATAGTATTTGTTGAAGTAACAATCTGAAGTCATGTGATTGTTCATGTCACATATTAAGCAATAGCTGCTAAAGTAGCATTCTTCTGTGCTGTGGTTGTACATGTCACACCATTTACAGTAAACTTCATCTTCACTGTCAGCTGCATTCCTTTTCTTTGCCTTCTTCTTGCTCATCAGCTTTTGCTTCTATAATTCCTTTTCAAGTTTACCTGCTGAAGATTCTTTGTCTCTTCCAGACTTGATATCAAAAGGTTCTTTTGATTTATCTTTTGCGACCCTTTTGTTAGTCTGTTCTGATTTCTTCGCAGATGATTTACTGAAGCTTTGATCTTTTCTCCTGATCCTCTTTTTGCTGACTTTTCTATATTTAGTTTGTTGAATGCATGTATTCCTTCATTTAATTGCTCAATCCTTGTGTGGATTGTCTTGAGAAGGTTTCTTTGTTTTGGTGGATAGGGTAGTTTAAGTTTATTTAAGACCTTTGGTATTGAGTATTCATTTTACACAATTTTACCTTTATCCAACTCAGCATTATTAGTCTCTTCCTCTTCATCTAAGTCATCACAGTTGTCATAATCAAATTCTAACAATTTTGATTCTGATTCAGATGAATTAGATTCAGATGACTCAGACAAATCATGTTTATCTGATGTCTCAGGTTTGTTACTAGATATAAAGTGATTAGTTAAACTGTTGGTCATTGACTCAGGTAAAGGAATGTAATTGTTGTTAACTAGTGGTGCAACTGCATGAAATCCCAATCCTGATTTGTTCTTAGACTCAATATGAGAGTTTAACAATTTCTCATATTGTTTTGATGACAATTGGAATTTATGCAGTTTCACCTCAGTAGATGCATGCTGTGACATAGATTTGGTTAAAGATGTAGTTAGATGCTCAACTTGTGCTTTTAGATTGTAATTTTTAGACACAAGTTTATCTAAATCCTTTTGTAAAGAATTAATTTTAACTTGATAAAGTTTATGTTCTCTTACATGAGATTCATTTAGAAGTAAGGTTTCTTTTACTTTATCAGCCAATTGTTGAGCATGAGATCTATATCTTTCTACTTCATCTATGCAAGCGGGAGAGCACAACCTTTGTCTTACCTCAGTGGCCATTAGAGGCACTTTGTTTTCCATGTTGGCCATTAAAGCTTGATTTTCAGCAAGCACTTCCTTCTCATACATGCTCCAATCACAAGTACCATCCTGCAAAATAATCAAACCAGTTTCTTTAGTGTTAGAGGTACCTGTTGTATTGTTTAGTGGGGATGCATTGGTTAGTTGTGGGTGTGTGAAACTCCTTTGACTGGGTTGTCTTGAGTCAGTTGTTTGCTGTTGGTTTTTATTACACTCCCTTGAAAAGTGTCCAAACAAATTGCATTTAAAGCATCTTACTTTGGACTTATCTACCCTAAGTTTTATTGTTCTGCTTCCAACAGATAGTCCTTTATTTCTTTTCATATACATCTTGGCTCTATAGGCAATCATTGCCATTTCATTGCAGATCCATCTCTTCTACTTCATCAGGATGAAGTTCTTCTAGATCTTGTTGACAAAAATAAGCAGGAGTCAAGGTGCTTCCTAGATATGCCTAAAAACTTGAACTGAAAGCTGCAAAGGCGGCTTTCTGTTCTTCAGATTCTAGAACCACCGTAATTGGTTCCGCTTGATTGATGATCTTCTTGCTTTTGGATTCTTCAGCCTTGCCTTTTTCCTTTTTGTTCTGCTTGCTTTGAGATCTTGATTTTAAAGGCTTTGCTGCATAGAAACTTGTTTCTTCTTCCAGTTCACTTTCATCACTTGAGTTGCCTTCACCTTCATTGCAGATGAATGCACTCCCAGTATTCTTCAGCTCTTTGAATTGATAAGGAGCTATAGGTGCTTTCACACTTTTGTTTCTTGTCTTTTCATCCAGCTCCAATGCTTCTACTTTTGCCACTAGAGTGTCTAGACCTATTGTTTTTAGATTAATAGTATTTTTAAACATGGACACAGTCTGTGTCCAGTTTTCAGGAAAAGAATGAAGCATCTTTTTATTCAATTCTTCATTGTTGTACTTAAGTTCAAGGATGTTCATCTCTGTAACAAGTTGCATGAATCTATGCAACTATCGAGGGACTGACTCTCCCGGAATATGATGGAAGGTTTCATATTGTGCATGGAGAGTGTCCTTTTTGATACTTCTAATCTCGTCACTGCCTTCACACAGAGTGTGCAGGATTTTCCATAACGAGTTATAAGTTTTGTATGATTCACACTTGATCAAGAGTTCTTTAGGCAAAGCCATAGTAAGCATACTATAGGCTTTGATGTCAATCTTGACTCTCTTGGCATCATCAGGTGATAGGTTCTTTAAACTAATGGGCTGATTATTATCCTTATAATCCGCTCCTAAGGTAGGTGGAATATAAGGTCCTTCGGTAATCGAAGCCCATAAGTCAGAATCTGTATAATTAACATGATTCCTGAACCAGATTTTCTAGGTTTTAAAATCAGATTTGTTTTCCAGTTTAGGAGGTTGATAAGCACCAACCACTGAGTTACTCATGATAGTTAATTTTGAAAAACAGAGGTTTTGTTTTAAAACAGAATTCGATTAAACTTAATCAAAGCTGATAGATCAATTGATATAAATCAATGAGCACCAAGCTCTAATACCACCTGTGAATCCTAGGATCGATCAGGAATTATCAGAATTGATTTGAGCAAGTATTGATCGCGGAATTATCAATACTTGGTGTTTAATCTATTAATAATAATAAAATCAATCAATCAAACAAATAAAATAAGAATAATCACACCGAGAAAACTCAAGAATGTTGATTGAATGCTTTCTTGTTGCTATTGATATTACTGATACAATGCTTCAGATATTGTTGATTCTAATGATCTAACTATTTTTTTTCTTGATTACATCTGTTGATGATCTCGTATCTATTTATAGAGATCTAATGCTGTTATATTGTTAGCTATTTTGTTGATATAATTAAGCTAATCATCATTATCCGAATCTTCGCCATGTTTATCGGCTTAGGAATTCGTGATTTACAATGATTCTACTGATGATAAAATTTGTTGATGTGACGTGGAATATCCGCTTGAATAAAATGTCTTCAATCGTCATTAATGTTGTTGATGTTCTGCCACATTGACTTGTTGACTTGATGTTGACTTCTGAGTTAATTGGCCGTCCGCAGGAATTTACTCTTTCGCAGGTAGTCAGTCTTCTGTAGCAACTGTTGTTCTTGTGCTTCCGCAGGAGTTCTTGTCTTCCGCAGCAATCCCTCCTTCAGTAGCTTCACTTGTTCTTTTCTTGTTCAACTAAAGTTGTTCTTCCGCAGAAGATCTACGGATGTACACTCTTCAGTTATGTTCCCGAGAACATCTACGGAAGAACATTTTCTTCATCCGCAGTTGTTCCAACACTTAGTCAATTTTTCCAAATTGACACAGTTTAATGTTTTCTGCACATTCACACATACATTCTGAAGTGTGTTATATAATACATAAATATACATAATGAAGGGCAAAATAAATGTTTCTCAATTCATAAACACAATCATAATTAAACATATTCATATTATATCATTAAGAACAATAATTACAATTATGATTACAAGAGTGATATATATCATCTAAACCTATACAAGAGATCTATCCCTAACAAGCACTATGTAGGCGCCTGAGTACTATGCAGGCTCATGGGTACTTGGGCGTATGGGAAAGTTAGGCACCTGAACTAACATTTAGGCGTTTGAGCAATTTTCTGGGCGCATGGATCCTATTTTAGCGCATGAGGGTACACTTAGGCATTTGGGCAGTGGGCGCATGGGCACTATTGGGGCGTATGGGGTGGAACTTAGTCTTTTTGGCTAAGTATCAGGCGCATGGGCAAAATTCCAGGCGCATGAGCCCTATTTGGGAGCATGAGAAAGGGACTTAGGCGTTTTAAGCAAATTTCAGGCGCATGAGCAAACTTAGTTCGAAACTTACACTGTCCAGACCCAAATCATCATCCTAAATGGTTCTAAACCCATAACTAACTTACAAGGCACTTAAAATAAGCATAAAACCATACAAAATAATCAACCATACACAAACATACATACGGTTAGCATACATATAAGTTGTAAAACGTTTTATATGCATTTTCAGCACCAAAATATGTTTAAAACAAGAAAATCGGGGATCTAGAACTCACCTAATGCAGCCTTCAAGTAAAACTCCACCGAACTTGAGGGCACAACGAGTCCAAACACCTAAAACACAACAAAGCACACAACCAAGCACAAAGAACACATAAAAATTGGTTTTAAGGTTGAAAACCCAACAAAACCGAATCTATTTTTTCCTATTTGATCTTTGCGAGACATATATGTATGGATTATTGATATCATTTAATGGATATGCCATAGGTTTGGAATGAACTTGAAGGTCGTCTTAATGAATGACTAACATTATTTTGAAATCCTTGCAGCAACCCAAATTGTTCAGGAGACAAGAGGTGTTATTGAAGCGTAAAAGGCAGCAAAGAATCAAGTTTTCGTGACCCGTTTAACAAGGTAAACACCATGGAACTAAATAGAGGTATTATGTGAAACAACTTCCTTCAGGTATGCAAAATATAAGTAAACTATGATGCTAATAAAGATCAGTTTAACAGGATTTAGATCCATGAACTCCGCACATAGTTGATTCAAGGCTAAGGGTAAAGTTGCACTTAACATTACAACCTGATGAACTTTAGATTATAGAAAATTGGCATGGGAATAGATACTACAAAGAGATAAAGTCTTGACTTTTTAAGTCAACCCAGGTACTCTATAACAAAACTAAAATTGATACTATAATTTCAATAAAAGCTATCAAGACTTGTCAAAAAGTTAGTTTTGCTGTAATTTCAATAAAAGCTACCAAGACTTGTCAATAAGGAAATTGTTGTGTAAAATAAAGGAAATAAAATTAATCATTTATACATAGAGAAACAATTCTTTTATCTCTTTTTGAAGTAAATTCGTCCCTTTGTCTAAAACAGCTAGCTCTTTACCCATTGTAGCATGGCTGCAAATTAAATAACGACGACTTGTTGATAGGTCAAGCTCAATTCAAGATGAAAGAAAACCATCTTAACCATTCCCTATTTTAGTCGTTTTAGTTGGGTTGTTTTAGATAAAAGAATACTAGTACATCAAAAAGAATTTATTTCACAAAAAAATCATTCCTAAACAGTAAGCAACAACAACAAAAGCAAACTTTTAAGCAAGTTTCTCCTCAAAAAAGTCTAGGGAGTGGGGGGATTATTTATTATTTATTATTTATATACCTTCCAGTGATATCTGAATTCATGTTAAGTGCATCAATTGCACACACAACAATAAGAACAAAAAATTTAGGTAAAAGGGTAAGCAAATAGCACTAATATGTTGTGATTAGGATTTTAGCCTTCGTATGAATTGTTTAATCATATATTAAGCCCAAAAGAATAGCTAAAATCAAACAAAAAATAATAAAATGTTACCATTATCATCATCTAGATCAGTTCCTCTGGTTGGAAGACCACTAAAATCATCCATATCATCTTCCTCTTCATAAGCATAATCCCATCAACAAATTCTTTTACTACCTGTTAACATCAACAGTAGAATATAAATTTTACTAAAAACACACAAATAGTGAATGCTATAAAATAGTAAATTATATAGATCATATGATCAACCTCTTTCTACTCTTCTTGATATGGTCCCTCAAATTCATTAAGATATTTACTGTATGATAACCACATACATCTTGGTCAGTAATTACTTGATCCGCATCAGTACGTTATCCGCCAACGTAAACACAAAGTAAATTACCAACTTTTAATAGTATCGACTATAAGTTAATAGCAAGAGTCAACCAATAATCATAATCAAGTGATGCTACTATGCAAGTCTAAAATATTCTTTCAAATTA
Source organism: Flaveria sonorensis (assembly GCA_025506505.1). NCBI lineage: Eukaryota > Viridiplantae > Streptophyta > Magnoliopsida > Asterales > Asteraceae > Flaveria > Flaveria sonorensis. Next base: position 38,233,836 of record CM046433.1, read on the forward strand.
GTGTATTGCAGCTACTTTCAACAAATGAACAAATCAGTTTAACAAGGTCGGATACATTGTCCTTGTAAGATTTCGCAATGACTTTGGATAAAAGCTAAACTAAAATCACAAATAAGGTAGATCCAACTTTCATTAAAGGAGCTTTAGCTTTTGCGTAAAGAGGTGAAACATACGTTGATAGTGTAGGTCGGATACATTGTCCTTGTCAAAATTGTGTCAATGCAAGAAGACATATTCCTAGTGTTATTGCTAATCATATCATATATAGTGGTTTTGATCTGACATACAATGTATGGGTATATCACGGTGAACATCTGCCGGGTTATGAAACAGACAAAACAAATAGTGAGTGTGAAGAAAGTGAAAATGAATCAAATGACGGTGTCGATGAGTTGCTTGATGACGTTTTTCCTATTGACGGTGTCGATGAGTTGCTTGATGAATCAAAGTGAAAATGGGTATATCACGTCAAAATAATGAGGAGTTGTATGCATTGTCTTCCCTTCCTGATAATCGAGTTTCGTATCATAAGGGATGCATAGTGAACGGGGTTAAATTTATAGTTAAGTCAAGAGATGACTGCAGGCAAACACAAAATTATGGAGTAACGGTCCCTGGCGTTCATAATGATATTGAGGACGATTATTATGGATATCTTGACGAAGTGATTGAAATGTCATCATACGAGGTTATCGTGTTATTTTATTTAAATGCATATGGTTTGACACTGATCGTCAAAAAAAACACATCATATTTGAACCTCATTTCATTAGTGTAGACACGTCCCGAAATGCTTATAAGGAAGATCCTTTTATTCTTGCAAACCAGGCTAAAAAGAGTTTTATATAAATGACCCACTTAAGTAAAATTTAGAATGGAAAATCATTGAAAGAATAACTTATAGACACCTGTGGGATATTTCGGAAGACAAGAATTCAGAAGATTTGTTAGAAGATTTCAACCTTGTTCGTGAAGATATTGCTGAAGATATTGTTGAAAATGTTGATGTTCGGGGTTTTGATGGCATTATTGATGATTTTATTGGCGATGAGATAGATGATTCTGATCACAGTATGGAGGATTTTGGTTCAGAGATAAATTTGGATGATTCAGACACTGATAAATCTAAAAATGATAATAAAGATGTTGACTCAGACGATGATGATTTGTAATGTTCAAGTCTTTAAATTTTGTAGGTCTTTTATTATATAAATTTCATAAATAATATTTCTAACCTACATGTTTTAACAGAATTATTTCATATTATTCCAACATTCACTGTGTATTTAATGGTGGCAGGTAAATGTGAAGGCAGATAATATTTAATAAGGTTTTATCTAAATTGAAGATTCTGATTTGGATTTGATTCAATAGCTTGGGTATATGAGGTATTTTTCTACTTTGATGAAATTTAGTATACTTGTTGATTTTTGAACTTATTTCGTGCTATTTATATAATCAACCCAGCCCAACACAGCCTGAACCAATCCTAATCTGTTTTTTAAATCGACACGTCCTGACCCGAACCTGTTCTGACGTGGCACCCGGTTCGACCCGATCCATATGTGATACATGTGTACTCATAAGTAATTTACGGTTTGACATGAATACATCCTGTTATGCACGATAACTTAAAACTATATATTTTTTAGTGATTTTAAATTTTTAACCATTATATATAATGATTTAGCTAACCTGATTATAATATGTTTTAGATTTGTGATAAGGCTGAATTTCGAAACAACTTATTATAGAGGCTTGTGTTACTCGGGCATAAGGAGATTGTTGATACGGTGCTGTTGCAAGTTGGTTTGGATGATAACGAGTTTTTTTTGTATAATGTTATTTTATTGGATTTGACTTGAGAATATTATGTATTATGTTAAACTTATATTCATGCATATACTGTTTGAACAAACTATTGATTTGAAAGGTGTATATTAAATTTCTTTATTTTGGTAATTAATAGCAGCTTATAGGTTTCATAAATAGTCTTCTATTAGTTTATCATCTTTTTGTTTTGAAGTATTTTAACTTTAAAGACTGATTTTTAGTTTTTGATACCCTTTTAATAACTATTTAATTTCGGTCATATTATAGTTTTCTATATAAAAGTCTTTTCAAATTGAAAGTAAGCTTCTGCTTTGATTTGCTTTAAGATGTTAGTAACTAATTTGTAATCTATACTATGTTATTTAAAAATAGTGAAATGTGTTTTCTTTGTTAGAGTTTGAATATCAGTTACTATTTATTAGATTTACATACCTCTTTAGAGACTAAATATTTATTTTATAAAAGGACAATCATAACATGTTTAAGACCAAATTTTAATCTTCGATACCTTATTTAAAATTATATAAATTGTATCATATTATTAGAGACTATAAATTATTACTTAATTATTTTTCCTATGTGAAAGTCATTCCAGACTGAAAGTTAATCCCTGACTCAATTTACAATACAAATATCAATAATTGATTTGTAACCTCTAATATATTCTCTAAAATAGTAAATTTATTTTCTTTATTAGAGACTAAATATCACTCCCCAATTAGTAAATCTACAAACTCTTTTAAAGACTGAATATCAATTCCAAATAACGACAACTACAATATGTTTAAGACTGATTTTCAGTGTTAAGTAAATTTCTTAAAATGATATAATTCAAATCAAATAATTAGAGATTATAAATCAGTTATTAATATTTTTCCAATGCAAAAATCATTACATATTGAATTTCAGTCCCTAATTCGATATGCATTTTGAATATTAAAAACTAATTTTCAATCTTCAATATAGGCCTTATTTATTAGGACTAATTATCAGTTACTCATATAATGATGTCATTTAGGTATCTTATTTGGGACAGAAATTCAGTTACTATCAAATTCCCTCCAAAAACTCTTTATAGCATGTGCGTATTTGTGACTGAAATTTAGTGTTTAAAAAGTTGTCTTATTTTTAAATACTAATTATTAGTAACTTGCATTAGGCACAAAAAAATCAGTCTCAAATATCGTTTGTAACTGATATATTAGTCTTGGATACTATGTATCTGCGACTGATAGATCAGTCTCTAATAATTTAGTCCTTAATAATCATTTTTCTTGTAGTGAGACCCTAGCTCTTCTCAGGCCTTTGTGTCTTCAGATGAAAGTTCTGGCAACTTTCTCTTCACCCTTAAAGACCTGGACTATATCCATCCAGATGATCTGGAGTACATGGAGATAGTCCATCAGATGGCTCTTCTCACTGAAAGAGCCAAGAATTTCTACAAGAGGACAGGAAAGAAGTTTCCAAGCAATGTGTCCAGTGGAAAGTTTGGGCTGGACAAGAGCAACGTAAAATGTTACAACTGTAACCAAACAGGTCACTTTTCTAGGGAGTGTTAGGAATCAAGAACAAATGGTGGCCATAAACAGTCCATGCCATACTACAATGAGGCAGCTCCAAGAACTGAGAAGCCTGGCCAACCAAAGCAGCAAGTTACAGTTGCTGTTGAAGAAGGAGGCTTTGATTGGAGCTTTCAAGTGGAAGATGTCTCCCCAAACCAAGCCTGGATGGCAGACCATAATGATATTAGAACATCTTTGCTCTCCTGAATGCATTGCTAAAGTTAACATGCATAGGTCCTACAACTTTGAAGTAAGATATGATCTTGAGTCCTTGAACAATTTCAAAGCTGATTTTAAAAGAGCCAAAAATGACTAGAAGCTTAAAATAAAAGATTTAGAGAAAACCATTTCTACTCTAAAACATGAGCATACAAACTATAGGACTCCGATTAAAGATCTTGTTACTAAGTTAACTGAATGCTAGGCTGAGCTTATGATCAGCAAAGCCAAGGTAGAAAAATGTCTTCTTGAAGTGGAAACCTTTAACATTATATCTTCATCCTTACATGCGAAAGTTTGTTAATGAGAACATGTAGGGACTTGGATCAAATGAAATAGCTCCTCCACACATATTACTATCAATCAGAGAACCAAGGTGTGGAACTTGTGTAGATGAGCTGCCTCATATTGATCCTATCCAAGAGGAAGATAAAGATGAAGAGGATATAATAAAGGATAAACTAGAAGTGAGTGAAGAGGTTCATTCTACGAAAAGTCGCTATATCCCTAGAGAGAAGAAGAAACCAGGGATGGCCAAGTCTACAGGAGATCAAGGCCACCTTCAACCCCAGGAAAAAAACAAGTTTTCATCTCTGCTGGGTTTGAAGTGATGAAGACTGAAGACTTAAACAAGGAATCTAGTACCAGGAGTTCTAGTTCACGTCCAAGCCATCCTTATAATGAGAAGAAGGTTGAACCATTGTGCTCCACTGTTGCATAGGCTGGACCATCCAACTCCAAAGGTAAGCTTCACCCTTAAAAGCATGCTGCATCATCCAAGAAGATAAAGAAGGAGCTGGAAAAGGATCAAACCAAACCTTCTCCTCAATACAAGACTCTCAGAAGAAAGCATATAAAATGTATCATGTGTGGTGGTACAACTCACTATGCTAAGGATTGCATTTACAATCCTAAGAGTACCATCCACATACATAAGAAAAAGACTTCTAAGAAGAAGAAGGAAACAACTTTGGAAGGAAATCATTTTCCTTCAAAAGCATCAAGGTTAACCAAAAGAAGATAGGTGGAAAACTATCTTCAAAAGAAAATTTGGTCTTGGAAGAAAGGAATGCTTCCGAAGCACTAAAGTTTGTTACAGTGGATGCAAAATCATCTTAAGGTTCAGTCTCTAAAACTTCTGAAGTTCTGAAATCCAAGTTTAATCTTCCAAAGATGGTGTGGAAGATGAAGGAAGGCCATGTAACTAAAGTTTCTTCATGAACAACAATCAAGGATGCCAAAAGCTTGCATAGAGGATCAATGACTATAGAACTATCTTCAGTACATCTTGATAAGCCCAAGACCAGCAAGGCTTGGGTTTCCAAATATAACTAATCATCTCTTTTCATGTGCAGGAATAGTTGAAGACCAAAAGAAATGTATTGATCATTGATAGCGGTTGTTCCAGGAACATGACTGCAATGGCTCTTTGCATCAAAACTTTGAGAAAACTAATGGAAGGCTAGTTGCTTTTGGAGGTGAATTAGGAGGTTACATTACTGGAAGGGGCATGGTCATAAATGGTAAGCTTAGCATTGACAAGGTAAACTATGTCAATGAGCTTGAGTATAATCTTTTGAGTGTATCTCAATTTTGTGACCAGAGACATAACATGCTCTTTACTTAGCATGAGTTCATTGTTCTCAAGCCCATGGTGATCATTCCTTAAGAGCATATTTTACTCAGAGCCCCCAGGAAAGGGAACATGTACAAAATGTATTTGCAAGAAACCTCCCCTTCTAGAGAAGTTACTAAGAAACCTCCCCTTCTAGAGAAGTTTCTTGCTTTCTACACAAAGCAAATAGTGATGAGTCTATCTTTTGGCATAAAAGAATGTGCTTTGTAAACTTTAAGAAAATGAATAAACTGATTAAGAATGATTTGGTAACTAGAATGCCAAAGAAAGAGTTTGCAAGTGATGATCATTATGTTACATGTCTGAAAGGAAAACAACACAAAGTATCATATAGGCTAAAGGAAATGAACTCCATCACTACTCCCCTTCACTTATTACACATGGATCTCTTTGGCCCCACAAGTGTAATGAGTTTAGGAAGAACTTCATATTGTCTTGTGAAAATAGATGATTTCATAAGATATACTTGGGTCCTCTTTCTTAGAAGTAAGGATGTGACCCCTGAAATCTTGAAATCCTTCATTCTGAAAATTAAGAATCAATGTGATCACAAGGTTAAGATCATAAGATGTGATCAAGGAACTGAATTCAAGAAACAAATCCTTAATGCATTTTGTGATGAAAAAGGTATTTCAAGACAGTATAGTGCTCCTCAAACTCCTTAACAAATTGATGTTGCTGAAAGGAGAAATAGGACACTTACTAACGTTGCAAGAACCATGCTCTCTGACTCTAAACTGCCCATCACCTTCTAGGTAGAGGTAGTCAACACTGCCTGTTATATGCAGAATAGAGTTTTAGTAGACAAAACTCATGGTAAGACTTCTTATGAATTATGGCACAAAAGAAGACCTTTCATTGGTTTCCTCAGGTCATTTGGATGTCCATGCACCATCTTGAATACCAAAGATCATATAGCCAAGTTTGCTGAGGAGGCAGATGATGGACATTTCATTGAATACTCTTCTCAAGCTAAGGCTTATAGAGTATAGAATCTTAGAACTACAGTAGTTGAAGAGTCAGCCAAGGTGACCTTCAATGAACACACTCCAAATGTGAAATGTTCTGGTCCTAACTGGCTATTTGATCTTGATTTAGTTACCAACTATTTTAATGAATCTTGTGAACATGTTTCAGGAGCAATAGGTAATATGACAGCAGAAGATCCTGATCCAAGATTTGAGTTAATGCATCTAATATGCCAACCAATTCCAGCAATAAGGCATAAAACTCAAATAAAGGGATTTCCAATGCTAGAGAAGATGGAGATGGTGAAAGTGATCAAGAATTTCATGATGCTGACAACCAATCCACTAAAGACAACATTGATTTTACACACTCTTTGAGTCAAGTCACACTAGATGGGTGTGCTGATATGGTAGGTGATACTCATTCAGCATATCTGAATTTCTCAAATTTGGATCTATCAAATCAAATTGTTATGATTCCTCAGCTAACAATCCACAAGTCCCATCCTACCACCAACATCGTTGGTGATGTTTAGACTGGGGTGAGAACAAGAGGACAAACCCATGAAAGTAGATGAAGCTTTAAGAGATGAAAGTTGGATTGAAGCAATGATGGAGGAATTGCTTTAATTCAAAAGACAGGGTGTTTGAAACCTATGTGTTCTTCCTCCTAGGAAGATGCTAATAGGAACCAAGCGGGTATTCAAGAACAAGAAAGATGATAGATGACTTGTTATCAAGAACAAGGCAAGATTGGTAGTTCAAGGGTACACTCAAGAGGAAGGGCTTAACTACACAAATGTTTTTTTCTCCTGTAGCAAGACTTGAAGCTGTAAGAATATTCCTTGCTTTTGCTGCATCAAAGGATTTCAAGGTCTACCAACTTGATGTCAAGTGTGCATTTCTATATGGGGTGATAGATGAAGAAGTGTATGTCTGTCAACCACCTGGCTTTGCAGATCTAGATCATTTTGATTATGTCTACAAGCTTGACAAAGCTCTCTATGGGCTGTATCAAACACCAAGGAAGTGGTATGAGACACTCTCACAGTACCTTGTTTAACATGGTTACAAAAAAGGTACTATTGACAACACACTCTTCATCAAAAGAACAAGAAATGACTTGATCCTAGTTCAAGTTTATACTGATGACATTATCTTTGGGTCAACTAATGAAAAACTCTGTAAAGAGTTTGAGAAGTTGATGAAGAATAAGTTTGAAATGAGTGCCATGGGGGAACTCAATTTCTTTTTAGGAATTCAAGTGAAGTAAGTTGACAATGGCATCTTCATAAACCAGTCAAAGTATGTACAAGACACACTAACCAGATTTCATCTGACTGATTGTACGGTTGCTAAGACTTCCATAGCCAGAAACCACTCCCTAGGACTTGATCTTGAGGGGGAGTGTGTGGATGAACCTCAATAGATAGCTATGATTGGGTCTCTTAAGTACCTAATAACCAGTAGGCCTGATATCATGTTTGCCACATGCATATGAGCAAGATATCAAGCCAAACCCAAGATGTCACACCTAGTTGTTGTCAAGAGGATTTTTAGATACCTCAAAGGGACTCCACACTGGGACTTTGGTATCCAAAGAATTCTAACTTCAATCTGTAGGCATATACAGAGAGTCTCATTGCTGTTGCAAGCTGACGTGTTCAAGTGCTTTGGATTCAGAATCAGATGCTAGATTATGGATTGAACTTCATGAAGACTCCTATCCATATAGACAATAATAGTGCTATCTCCATTACAGAGAATCGAGTGCAGCACTCAAAGACAAAGTATATCAATCACAGGTATCATTTGATCAGGGATAATTTTGAAAAAGGATTGATTAAACATGTCAAAGATAAAACAAATGAACAATATACTGATCTGTTCACAAAATCCTTTGATGAATAGAGATTTAAATATCTTGTATCTACTATTAGGTTGATTAAATTTGAGTAGATTTTCTTAATTTAAATTCAAATTTTTTTTAAAAAAAATGTGTCTTTAATGTTATTTAATTTATCACTCATATAAGCCCTGTTTATCTTGGAAGAAATTTCTTCAAAGTATATATTCCTTAGATTTTTAAGAAGTATAGACAGATTTTCTTTCGAAAGACATTGATTTGACTTCGGAAGAAAATTATGTCTTCAAAACAAATAACTTCAAAACAAATAACTACTTACTAAGGAATTTAACTTCGAAAGAAATTCTGATATATCTTCCGAAGCATAAATCAACTTCTAAGTATTTATATGTTTTGAAGGAAAATATTCTTCCAAAACCAACTTAGTCTCGGAAGTTTTATTTACTCCTTAAATAAAACTTTTGAAGCTTAATATCTTTCGAAACCAAATCTGTCTCGAAAGCAAAATTACTCTAAGTATATTTTCTTCCAAAGCAATTCTTCTTAAAAACTGAGGAATATCTTTCAAAGTCAATTTTTCTTTGGAAGCTTTCTTTAAACTTCCGAAGGGAAATTAGCTTCAGAAGATTTTAAACATCCAAGATAACTATCTTTTTGGGCATTTTTTCAGAGGTGGGACCGACATCCGGATTTCAAAGGTTTATCTTTTGCAATAATTTTGTCTTAAATCCAAGCATATAAATAGCCTTTCTAATGGGTTTCCCTCTCTCTTCTTCTACTTCAGCTACAACTTTCAAGCCCTAAATTATCCATAAACCCTCATTGTTTTTCCAATCCCTCCTCTAAAAGCTTCATAAAATGGCCAACCTGAACCCCAAAACCAACCAGCTTTCTTCATGTACCTACACAGGCAACACAACCAAGTTGCTCTGTTATCCGTTGAGAAAGACCCTGGTTTCTCAGACATCTACCGCTTTCTTTCAAACTCATCCTACCTCACCGCCCTTAACATTGACCCTTCACTATATGAAGATCAACTTTTAAAGTTTTGGAGGACCTACCAAAAGGTCATCATGGATGGTAAGAAGGCACTCTCTGCCTTAGTGCAGGGGAGGATGGTTTTCATCACTCCAGCCATCAGAAACCATCACTTGCGGTTAGAGGATGAAGATGGTGAACTGTCCTTCACTAAGGAGGCAGTCAATGGATCATTCCAACTGATGGGCTATGAAAGTGACTACTCAGTCAGGACCTGTAGTAAAGGGAAGGTCTCTTCTCAATGGAAATGCCTCCTCCATGTAGTCATCCACTCACTATCCAACAAGCATGGAGGATGGGACCAAGTTCCAGAAGATCTTTCCTATATAGTCCATGGAATAGTCCAGGGGATCAAGTTCAGGTATTCCTATGTGTTTATACAAATTTACTTGCTAACTTAGATTGCCTTGAATAATACATGTTCCGTATATCTATCTAGCACATTCCCAGCTGTGAAATGGGACCCAGTTGACGGGAACATTTTAAAATAATGAGGAAAACCACTATTTGTTTTTCCAGGGTAGAAACAGCCCTTGTCCCTAAAATGTTAGAGCAAGATACGCAAGGCGACAACTTGGCAATCCCAGTCAATGTTGAACCCACACCTTCTTCACCACCACCTACACAGCCACAAATTACCATCACCTATACTAGAAAATCCAAACAAACCCCTACTCAGTCTATTCGGATTGAGCAAGCCCCCATATACTCACCCATGCAGGAGCAAGTAGAACCAAGAGCTCCTACTTCTCCTGAGTAGCAGACCATTCCTATTCCTTCTATGATTAGTGTTGAGGTTCCTCATGCTCAACCTGATGAGCTCACAACCCTAACCTTAAGCCATCACCCTGAGTCTTAAAACACAGATGATCAACCTTCAGGGGAAAGCAACCATCCCCAGCCTTTAGATCTTAACCAACCAATCCCTAACCTTGAATTCTATAATGATGAAGACTTAGGATTCAGTGAGTACCATGTGTCTCTCTACTCCTCCCATACTCAAGGACAGATGAGTGCTCTTGACACTCCCACGTCTAGCCCACATCATCCACCTTCTACTGAGGTGGACCTCTCTGAACAAGTTTAAGAGGTCCATGTGGAAGAGGCTCTCACTTCTGTACGTGATTACATCATTAAGACCTCAACCATGGCAACCCAGCCTCTTGACACTTCTTATGAAGTTGTCACGGAGTAGGGGAAATCCAGAGACCAAGATCAAATATTTGCCGGTGAGAGAGATGACTTCGGTTATGTCTTTTCATCCCCCTATGATTCTTCTGATGAAGATGAGGGGAGTATGAAACAAAAGGTGCAATAATTGACAGATACATGCACATATCTTGTCTCTAAGGTTAGTCATCTAGAATCTCAGGTGGCTACCTTACAAAGGCAGGTGCTTAATCAGCAACTTGAGATCATCGATCTCAAGGGAAAGCTAGCTGAGAGGCCTTCCAGGCATGCTCAACCATGTCCACAAGAACCTATGGATGTGGTGGACCTAACCTCTAGCTCACTTGTGCAAGTAAGTGATGCTAGAAAAAAGGGGGAGAAAGTCACCACAATCATAGAACATGGGAGCACGGCCCAGAGTATGGACATTGAGGACTCACCACCCTCACTTGCAACTGCTCAGACTCAACAACCTCCTCTGGCCCATGTCAATGTGGATGCCATTCTTCAAAGCATATTTGAGGAGGGTTTTATACCAAGTGCCATGTCACCTCCATCCAATCCTTCTGACAATCCAATCATAGGATGGGGGTATGATAATGATAGAAGGGCCTTGGTGCTTTCTAGATTCTAGGGTCAACAAGAAGTCTTCAACATCTATAACCTGAGTTTCTATGAAAGCTTCCCTCTACCAATCTTGCCATTTGTCAACCAAAGTCAAAATAGACATGCTGACAGGTTGGCAGAGAGGATTCAAGTAAGGGTGTTTGAGGAGTTTAAAATAAGAACAAGCTTGTATAGACAAAGGCTAGCATGAAAAATAGTTGGTCAACTGGATACTGAGTTGGACCCTAAGATTTGCTTCAAAGGGGAAACCTTAGTTGAAAGCTTAGTTGTGGACCCTGTGAACCTTGAGACTCCTTCACCTTTAGCACCAATCCCTCTAAGTGAGACACCAGTTGGTGTAGGTGTCTCCATACCTCTCCCTGGCCAAAGCTTAAGTGAAAAACAATCTCAAGAAGGCCAAAGATCTCTCCTCCCTGAGTCATACAAGCCAGCGATTGACAAAGGAAAGAAAGTTCTACCTTCATAGGAGATTGAGGAGGTGAAAAGGGAGAGGAAGAGGAAGGCAAGGGAAGAAATACTAAAAGTGATTTCTAGTTTTATGCAAGTTACAATCAGGGCTACCCAAAGGCCAAACACTAAGGAAGATGTGTTAAGGGTAGCCAGATTGAATTACCAGGGAACTAGGAACTACAATGTAGATGACCTAATCTTTCTTCCCTTGGATGAATTGAATGAACTGGCAGACACAGAGGTGCCTAAAGAGAGGAAGGAGGCTGAGGATGCTGCATTGCACCTCAAAATCAAAGAAGAAAGAAAGAAAAGAAAATTACATCAAGCCTCTATCGTTTCCCCATTTCAAGAGATGCCTAAGGTAGAAACTATGGCTGTAGAAGAAGAAACTCAAGTAGATAAAGAAAAGGATAGACAAAACATGATTAATTACTTGAGTGCCATAGGTTTCTACCAGGCAGATGCCTGAGGTAGAAACTACAGCTGGAGCAAGAAGCCATTAAAGAAAGAAAAGCTGCTAAGAGAAAGATGAGGGAGGAAGCTGCAAAATCAAGGGACACCATCCAAGCCAATAAGAAGAAGTATGAAGATAGACAAAAGATAGTGGGGTTCTTAAAGCTGTATTGGTTCTCTGAAAGGAGACTTGGTCCCATGTCTCTATCCATAATGGATGAGCATATCAGGGTGATCAAGAAGAAGATTAAGAGGGGTAGAGCTTTAAGACTTGCATTCTCCACTAAGTCAAACTGCACCTAAAGGTGAGGTCAAGGCTGAACCAAATTAGACAACAGAACGAAGACCTATTATTGATCCACAGCCAGCTTCATCGTCTGATGTAACACCCGCAAGTTTGGGGCCAAAAGAGAAAAGAAAGAAAAGAAACTTGAATAAGGAAGTCAAGGGAAATAAATGAGGGGTGCAATGTGTAATTATGCTCAAAAAGTCAAAAAGGTTTACTTTATATGGGCATGGCCGCCCATGAAACTGCTTTTTACCTGCTGCTTCGACAAGAAGAAGAGAAGAAAAGCTAAAAACTCCCCTCTCGATTTCAAGAAGAAGAAGAAGAAGCTGATTTTCACAATTGGTATGTGTTTTGTGTTAATTGGTTCGGTTTTGTTGGGGTTGTCATCCTTAAAACCGATTTTTAAATGTTCTTGGTGTTTGTTTTGGCTTGTTCTAGGTGTTTGAACTCTTGTGCACGCAAGTTGGGAGGAGATTCACTTGTTTGCAGCCATAGGTGAGTTCTAGGACCCCGATTCTATGTTTTAAAACTTCTTTGGGGCTGAAAATGTATTAAAAATGTTTTACAACTGTTATGTATGTAAATGTGTATGTACGTGTATGAACTTCTATGTTCTATGAGGTTGTAAGCTTGTTCTAAGAGTTTAGCATGATAGATCCATGTTACGAATGTATGAAAATGAGGTTTTAGAACTGGTTATGGCATAATTCACATTTACAGGTCTGATGGTTCATCCGCATTTACACTGTGATAATTGTCTAAATGTTTTGTTCGCCCACATTAGTTTTGTTCACCTGCATTTGCAAGTTGTTCATCCGCATTTGCAAGTTGTTCACCCGCATTAGTTTTGTTTACCAGCATTTGCAAGTTGTTCATCCGCATTTGCAGTTGTTCACCCATATTGGTTTTGTTCATCCGCATTAGTTTAAGACTTAAGGAATTTTTTGGAATTTCGGAAGATCAAGATTAGGGTTTGACCATGGTTGACTTGATGCTTGTATCTGATTATCTTATGCATGTTGTGGGCTGCCCTTATGTGCCTATTATGATATTAGCATGTGACTTTATGTGGATTGCCTACGATCATAAAGTATTATTATTAATCAAGTGAAAGATTAATATTAACGAAAAGTGGAACATAAAGAATGAAAAGACTTGCAAGTAAAAAAAAATTACAGGAGGTGCACGACCATGTTGTTGTTAGCTTAACTGTGTATGGTTTAGCTAACCCAAAGGATGTACACAAGTCAATCTTTGAGATTGAGGGGACCACTGTTGCTACCCTGGTATTGGAGTCAGCATATGTGCACCACGGATGGAGTCTATTTATAGACTTCAAGGCCCAGTACCAGGTTTATACGCATTATATCGGGGGCATAGCACTTTGGTCCATATCGACAGTGAAAGATAACAATAAATAAGCAAGAAAGAGAATTGTGATGATGTAATGGATATGATTTGTATGTATGATGTGTGATCACATCCGAAAGAAAGATAAGATATTTTTTTAAGAAGTATTTTGTATACAAATCTATCAAGATGTTTCTATGATTTTAAAACTAGAACTCACTCAGCAAAGCTAACTTTTATGCATTTTCAGTTGGTAGGTAATATTGCTGAGGCTACTCGTCGGGACAAGGCTGACATCTATTCATGAATATAACATTGTTGTTTTGTAATGCAAACTAATGATCTTTTGTAATTATTAACAAATATGTATTGCTTAGCAACAGTGGTTTTAAACTAATGAATGGCTTTGATATTTAAGTTTCGCTGCAATGTCTGATAAATTATGAAATGTTTCATAAATTGTGCTATGAATGTCCAACTATGAGGTTTCTGGGAACGAGGCCTTACAAGTTGGTATCAGAGCCAAAATTTAAGAGAAATGGGTACATATTTTCAAAAACCTAAACTTAAACTAAAACTAGGACCGAATGGAGGAATGTCAGCCCGAGTAGCTATGTGCCATCAGGTAATTATTTTATAATGTTAACCGGTATTATGTACGCATGCTATTTGATTTATGTGCTTTAGTAGATTTGAATACTGATGTAGTCAGGATAGGAAATGCTCGGGAAATGAAGAGTAAAGTAAGTGGCTAATCATAACTGGCCACTGTAATTAGGGACTTACTATACTTAACATTAACTGAGCTATTACCTTGAATGACAGTGTGAGTGTTTGAATCTTATAGTGTTAGAGGATGGCTGGAGGTAGATCATCTAAGGCTTCTAGAGGTGGAGTATGGGGTGGTCATGCTGGTAGACCCCGGGCCGCAAAGAACAAGATGAGAACTGTAGAGACGGCTCTTGCTGAGCCTGAGCTTCATCACCTGGAGGGAGTGGATGAGAGTGCCAATTTGAGGGCCTCAGTGAAAGAGGCAGTGGTGGAGGAGGTTCACCAAGTCATGCAGACGATCCTACCGTCTGTCGTGACTGAGGTGATTCGGGCCGTAAGGAAGGATGAGAGGAAAGAAAAGGAGGAAGAGAGAAGGGCTGCTGCTGGGAGAAGGGAGAATGAGGGAGATCATGATGATGAGGAAGAGAGGAATGTTGAAAGGGGAGCCTCCAGTGATGAAGAAGATGTAGAGGCGCGGGAAACCGCGAGGGGATTCAGCTACGGGGCATTCCAACGGTGTAAACCCCCTACTTTTGACGGCAAGGGTAACGCTGCTACTGCCCACCATTGGATAAGGGAGATGGAGGTAGTATTGAAGATCAGTGAGTGTCGAGAAGACCAGAAAGTGATGTTCGCCACTCACTCGTTTGTCGACTCGGTACTATGTTGATGGGACAATCTTGTCTAAGCCGAGGGTGACAGGGCCATCGAGAGAATAAGATGGGGAGAGCTGAAGAAGTTGATGATTGAGGAATTCTGTCCTCACCGAGAACTCAACAAGATTGAAAGGGAGTTCTTACAGCTAGAGGCGGGAACTATGACCCACCAGCAATACACCGCCAAGTTTAACGAAATGGCGAGGTTGGTGCCGAATCAGGTTACGCCGGTATCGAGGAAGATCAATTGGTACGTTCAGGGACTACCGGCCGACATCCGCGGACATTTGATTGCTGCCCAATCGAGCACTTTTAGGTCGGCAGTGGATTTGGCGGGAATGTTGTATGATGAAAGGGAAGTAGTGGTTGTTGAGGTGAAGAAGACGGGTGGTAATAACAGGAGTTGGAACGGGAAGAGATTCGGGCGTGGTGGTTTCACCCCGAACAGTAAGAGGCCGAGGGTGGATGATCGTCGAGTGGTTACTGCAAGCTCGGGGTTGAAACGGTGTGATAAGTGTGGGAAGGAACATAGCAGGGAATGCCGCTTGGGAATGAATGTCTGCTATAAATGTGGCAAGCCCGGTCATATTTCAAAGATGTGTGGAGCCCCACGGTGCTTTAACTGTGGTGAAATCGACCATATGAATAAGGATTGCAAGAAGCCAAGGGCTGAAAGTTCTGGGTTGAAGAAGAGGTCGGAAGAAGGAGGGCAGAGGGCAAGTGCAAGAGCCTTCACAATGACCCGAGAGGAAGCCCGGGTAGACCCCGACGTCATGTCAGGTATGTTCCTAGTAAACCAAACTTGTTCCTCTGTATTATTTGATTCTGGTGCTAGTAGGAGTTTTATATCTACTACCTTCCATGCTAAATTGCCTGTTAGTAGTAGGAGCATCGATGAACCTTTTGATGTAGAAACTGCTATTGGTAAGTCTACCAGAATTTTTGATATGATTGAGGATTGTGGTATAGAGCTAGAAGGCCATGAGTTCTCTGCTAAGCTATATGTGATGCCCCTAGGCAGATTTGATGTAGTACTAGGGATGGATTGGTTAGCAGCATATGAGGCGAACATCGTGTGTCGGAAGAAGATGATTCGGTTAGTTGCACCCATGGGAGTTCAGTGGCAGTTTATGGTGATCGCGTCACTACGGTTCCGAAAGTAATTTCGATGACAGTGGCAGAAAAGTGTATGAGGCGCGGATGTTGTGCCTACTTGGCATACGTGAAAGATGTGGACGTGTAGATACCACAATTAGCAGAAGTGCCAGTGGTACGTGATTTCCTGGATGTGTTTCCCGAAGATCTACCAGGTGTGCCACAGACCATGAGATAGAATTTCAGATTGACCTGATACCCGGTACGCAACCCGTTGCTAAGGCACCGTATCGGTTAGCTCCAACCGAGATGAAAGAACTGATGGATCAGCTACAAGAACTAATGGATAAGGGGTTTATTAGACTGAGTATCTCTCCTTGGGGTGCTCCGGTATTATTCGTAAAGAAGAAAGATGATAGTATGAGAATGTGTATAGACTACCGAGAGTTGAACAAGTTGACAGTAAAGAACCGTTACCCCCTACCGAGAATTGATGACCTATTTGATCAGCTTCAGGGTGCCAGTTAGTTTTCCAGGATAGATCTTCGATCTAGCTACCATTAGCTGAAGGTAAAGGAACAAGATATCCCGAAGACAGCGTTCCGCACGCGTTATGGACATTACGAGTTTCTCGTTATGTCTTCGGTTTAACTAACGCGCCAGCTACCTTTATGGATCTGATGAACCGAGTGTGTCGGCCGATGTTAGATAAATCAGTGATTGTGTGTATTGATGATATTCTGATTTATTCGAAGAGCAAAGAAGAACATGCCGGCCACATACGTGAAGTGCTGGAGACACTTAGAAAGGAGAAGTTGTATGCTAAATTCTCTAAGTGTGCTTTTTGGTTGCGGGAAGTTCAGTTTCTGGGTCATGTGGTGAATACCGAAGGAATAATGCAATGGAAGTCTCCAAAGACGCCATCTGAGATTCACAGTTTCTTGGGTTTGGCGGGTTACTACCGAAGGTTTATCCAAGACTTTTCCAAGATAGCCACACCTTTGACTAAGTTGACATGCAAGGATGTGAAGTTTGTGTAGGGACGAGAACAGGAGGATGCTTTTGAGGAGTTAAAGGTAAGATTAACTCAAGCTCCTGTTTTGACATTACCTGAAGGGAGTGAAGACTTAGTGGTGTATTCGGATGCCTCTTATTCGGGACTGGGTTGCGTGTTAATGCAACATGGGAGAGTAATAGCCTATGCGTCCCGACAGTTGAAAACCCACGAGGTCAATTATCCCACGCATGATTTGGAGCTCACGGCTGTGGTCTTTGCATTAAAGATTTGGCGGCATTACCTGTGCGGGGTGAAATGCACAATCTTCACAGACCATAAGAGCCTAAAGTATTTCTTTGAGCAGAAAGATCTCAACATGAGGCAGAGGGGGTGGTTAGAGCTGATTAAGGATTATGATTGTGAAATCCATTACCATCCGGGTAAAGCCAATGTAGTGGCTGATGCCCTCAGCCGAAAAAAGAGACCCGAGCCAATCCGGGTGAAGGCTTATCAATTGGTGATGACCTCTGACGTGATGACACAGGTCAAAGGATTCCAAGATGAAGCGTTAAAAGAAGATCGCCTCAACTTCGAAAGGATGAGGGGTTTAGTCATAGAATTGAGAGAGAATACCCACGGGGTTAGAACCCGCTTTGGACGGATATGGATTCCTCGATATGGGGATCTACGTGGGCGAATTATGGATGAAGCTCATAAGACTTGATACTCCATTCATCCCGATGCTACCAAGATGTATCAAGACATGAAGAAAGATTACCGGTGGCCGGGTATGAAACGTGATGTGGCGAAGTTTATGAGTAAGTGCCTTATTTGCTTGCAAGTGAAGGTAGAACACTAGAAGCCATACGGGAAGATCCAACCCTTGGATATACCCGAATGGAAGTGGGAGCACATCACCATGGACTTCATAACGAAGCTACCCCGTACTGCGAGGGGGTGCGATACCATCTGGGTGATAGTTGACCGATTGACAAAGAGTGCTCACCGATCCGTGAGACGTATTCCTCCGAGAGACTGGCAGACCTGTTCATCAAAGAGATTGTAGCTCGCTATGGTGTGCCATTGTCTATTGTGTCAGATTGTGACACCCGGTTCACATTGAACTTTTGGAAGAGATTCCATGATGCCATGGGGACGAGACTACACATTAGCACGGCTTACCATCCTCAGACAGATGGTCAGTCTGAGCGGACGATTCAGACGCTTGAGGATATGCTCCGGGCATGTGTGATCGACTTTGGAGGAAGTTGGGATGATCACCTACCGTTGGCGGAGTTCTCGTACAACAACAGTTATCATGCCAGCATTAGTATGCCACCATATGAGATGCTGTATGGTAGAAGGTGTAGAACGCCCGTGTGTTGGGAAGACATCGGGCAGAAAGAGTTGGGAAGTATCGAGGTGATCGAGGCTATGACTGAAAAGTTGGAAAAGATCAAGGCCTTTATGAAGGCAGCCAAAGATAGGCAAAAGTCGTATGCCGATAAGAGGCGTAGACCCTTCGAGTTCAACGTGGGTGATAAAGTCATGTTAAAGGTCTCGCCTTGGAAAGGGATCATCCGGTTCCAGAAGAGGGGCAAGTTGAGTCCAAGATACATAGGGCATTTCCGAATCATTGCACGAGTAGGAGAGGTGGCCTATCGTCTAGAATTGCCCGATCAGTTAAGTGGGATTCACCCGACATTCCATGTATCTCATCTAAGGAAATGCTTAGCTGACGAAGATGTGATTGTACCATTGGATGATATTGAAGTGGATGAACGGCTTAATTATATGGAGCAACCAGTGGCAATCATTGACCAAAAGGAGAAGAGGTTGAGAAATAAAGTGGTTCCACTTGTACGGGTACAGTGGAAACATCGAAAAGGATCCGAGTCTACGTGGGAGACCGAAGAAGAGATGAGACAGCACTACCCTCAATTATTTGAAGAGTGACAGGTTTCGGGGATGAAACCTCTTTAAGGAGGGTAGACTTGTAACACCCGCAAGTTTGGGGCCAAAAGAGAAAAGAAAGAAAAGAAACTTGAATAAGGAAGTCAAGGGCAAAAAATGAGGGGTGCAATGTGTAATTATGCTCAAAAAGTCAAAAAGGTTTACTTTATATGGGCATGGCCACCTATGAAACTGCTTTTTGCCTGCTGCTTCGACAAGAAGAAGAGAAGAAAAGCTGAAAACTCCCCTCTCGGTTTCAAGAAGAAGAAGAAGAAGCTGATTTTCGCAATTGGTATGTGTTTTGTGTTAATTGGTTCGGTTTTGTTAGGGTTTTCATCCTTAAAACCGATTTTTAAGTGTTCTTGGTGTTTGTTTTGGCTTGTTCTAGGTGTTTGAACTCTTGTGCACGCAAGTTGGGTGGAGATTCACTTGTTCGCTGCAATAGGTGAGTTCTAGGACCCTGATTCTATGTTTTAAAACTTCTTTGGGGTTGAAAATGTATTTAAAATGTTTTACAACCGTTATGTATGTAAATGTGTATGTACGTGTATGAACTTCTATGTTCTATGAGGTTGTAAGCTTGTTCTAAGAGTTTAGCATGATAGATCCATGTTAAGAATGTATGAAAATGAGGTTTTAGAACTGGTTATAGCATAAGTCTCATTTACAGGTCTGATGGTTCATCCGCATTTACACTGTGATAATTGTCTAAGTGTTTTGTTCGCCCGCATTAGTTTTGTTCACCCGCATTTGCAAGTTGTTCATCCGCATTTGCAAGTTGTTTATCCGCATTTGCAAGCTGTTCACACCGCATTAGTTTTGTTCACCCGCATTTGCAAGTTGTTCATCCACATTTGCAAGTTGTTCATCCGCATTTTCAAATTGTTCACCCGCATTAGTTTTGTTCACCCGCATTTGCAAGTTGTTCATCCGCATTTGCAGTTGTTCACCCGCATTGGTTTTGTTCATCCGCATTAGTTTAAGACTTAAGGAATTTTCTGGAATTTTGGAAGATCAAGATTAGGGTTTGACCATGGTTGACTTGATGCTTGTATCTGATTATCTTATGCATGTAGTGGGCTACCCTTATGTGCCTATTATGATATTAGCATGTGACTTTATGTGGATTGCCTACGATCAAAAAGTATTATTATTAATCAAGTGAAAGATTAATATTAACGAAAAGTGGAACATAAAGAATGAAAAGACTTGCAAATAAAAAAAATTACAGGAGGTGCACGACCATATTGTCGTTAGCTCAACTGTGTACGGTTTAGCTAACCCAAAGGATGTACACATGGTCAATCTTTGAGATTGAGGGGACCACTGTTGTGTGATATCCGGTAATTTTCCGTTACCAAACTCCGTTAGTTCCGTTAAGTCTTGCATACACGTGTCGGGAGCACACACGTGTCGGTAGCACACACTAGTTGTTGTTGAACGTTGGTGACTTAATAATAATTAATAATGATAAACTAATTATAATTTAACTGGTTACGTGATTATCAAGTTGTGCTTATGTGTTTACGTGATTTAAATATTATTTGTGAATTTTATAGCGTAACGTGGAAACGTGTGTGTTTAATCCGTATGTTTTGTATTTGGTAAAGATAAAACATATAATTGTTATTAGTAGTTCATATGTTTATTATCTTAGTTAAAAATATTTTAAAAGAGTATTTAAAGGCCTAATCTTTATAAAATACAAACTATGAGGGTTAAAAGGGTAATTATAATTAATTAAGTTAAAAAAATAAAAACCCTAGCCCCCACACCTTCAATCGGCCGCGACCTGCACTCCCTCTCCCTCTCCTCTTCGAATTCAGCCCAAGAACAAGCAATCACCCTCGGATTTGATCGATTTCAAGTGATAGAACACGTTAGAACCTTCAATTGCAAACTATTACACATTTAAAGGTTAGATTTTTACATGTTTTTGATGATTCTTCATGTTGGCCGAAAGTTCCATTCGAAATCTGCAATTGATGGTCGATTAATGCTTAGTTGTTGATGTTAATGTGTTTACTAGATAGATTACATGTTATTTAACATCAAGTATGCATAAAGATTGGATTTTTGGTTGTTCTTTCGGGTGATGAACCCTTAGCCGAAAGTTTGATGCAATTTTGATCAAATTGGATGTTGAATGTTGGTTGTTTGATGTTGTAATGATGCTAGTTAGGTTGTGTGCATATTGGTTAACATCGATTTTGCAAGAAAGCTTTGATTTTGATTCATGGTTCATAGGTTACTAAGAATAGTAACTTTATTTTGCATGAATCGATGATTTGATGATGTATGGATGTTATGGATATGTTTGTGATGATGATTAGATGCTAGGTTGATGATATGAACAATTTAAAATCAAGAAGATGTCTTATAGTTCATACATTGCTAAAAATAGTAACTTTTGGTGTTGAATGTTGATGAATCATGATGATTAGGTATTGTTGATCATGTTTAGATGTTGTCATGGACTTGAATTGGTATGTAAATGATGAATCCATGAATGTCTTGGGTGTTTGATGAAATTGAGATGTACTTTCCCAAAAGGGAAACTTTAGTTGTGCAAATCCTTGAATTGGATTATTTGAGCTTGTTTGGGATATTAGGACCATGCTAGTGTGTTCATGGATGGTTTCTAAGGTGATCAAATGTGTTGTTTAGGTTATATGAATGTTGATTTGGTTTGTTACCTGTTTTGGCCTGTTTGTGGAAAAATCATGGTAGGAGTCATATAGGTAAGCTAGGACTTTTGTGGATTGATGATTGATTAAGAATGAACATTTTAGATGTGATGAGCAAGATAATAGTTGAGATTCGCATGACTTGTATGATATCTAGTTGTATAATGATCTAGGTAGTACATGTGGTTAATGAAGTGCTATATGTAATCAAGTTGTATGTTGATCATGTATGATATGCTGTTGTGTTAGTATTAATGAATTATCACCTATAATGTCACCAACGGGTCAAACGGGTCAACTAGGTCAAATGTGTCTTGTCTTTCTTAAACCTTAAGTTCCTTGGTTTGTAGAGCACTTAGGGTTTCATATTGATTCTGTGTACACGTGCTTATGTACTCTTGTATTCTAGGTAACCTTTAAAGGGTTGTCTTTGCACCTATCACCAGTTCTCTTTAGTCATTATCTTTACACACCAGGTGAGTTCTTGCCCCACTTATTTTACATAATCTCTTTTGGGGGAGATAGCATACTGTTGATCATAAACGCTTTTATATATGAGTGTGTATAATATTGATATAGTGTTGTTTACCATGGAAAGTCCTCACACTTTCGGATTGTTAATATTGACTAGCGGGGAAATTTTGGGTAGTACTACTAGGTCTGACGAGCCCCACCTGTGCGACTCGAGGTCAAACGGGTGCAATATTGTCCTAACGAACATTTGTCACGACCTGGTAAGTCGTGACGGGAGGCACAAACTATCACAGTCAGCTTCAATCGCGAAATCACTATGATTAATATTTTTATGTTAATAGACTAGCTATCTATTGCAATACACTACTTATGATTTGAAAACTGTTTATCGGTTTACCTATTAACGCAAACTCTTGAACTCACCAACCATGTGTTGACTTGTTTAGTATGCTATTCTCAGGTTAAGGTTGCTAGTTGCCTAGGAGCACGCACGTCAGCATTGTTGAGTTGTCTACATTTGCCTTGTTTACAAATTTGGGATTATTTTCATATAAATCAATTGTGTTTGGGGCGCGTATGTTTTGCGCATTCTCTTTACATACTATTTGTTTTGGGTTTTCTGGTTTTAAAAACGCTTCCGCGGTATTTTAAACGTTAACTCTGGTTTTGTTTATTAATCATATAGAGTCGTTCTTGGTAACTAATGACTGAGATCCTTGTATGTCTCGCGCCTCGCGGTAAAACCCCGCACGCGGATTTTGAGGGTGTGACAGATTGGTATCAGAGCCATTGGTTATAGGGAACTAGGTTGCATACACACACTAGACTATAACCGCACAGTTGTTAGTTACTCATCGCTTGCTATCCTTACTGTATACTCATTGGCATACGCAACACGTACTTCGCTGCATGGCATCGTCAAGTTGAATTCCAAATTGAGTTGACTCCAGGAGCCGCTCCAATTGAGAGAGCACCGTACCGGTTAGCTCCGAACGAACTGCAGGAATTATCTGCCCAACTACAAGAGTTGTTGGATAAAGGGTTCATCCGACCGAGTTCGTCGCCCTGGGGAGCGCCAGTTCTATTTGTGAAGAAGAAGGATGGTACATTTCGAATATGCATTGACTATAGGGAACTGAACAAGGTTACTATCAAGAATAGATATCCCTTACCTCGTATCGATGATTTGTTTGATCAACTGCAAGGATCAAGCTATTACTCTAAGATTGATCTGAGGTCTGGGTATCATCAGCTGAGAGTTCGAGAAGAGGACATCTCGAAAACTACCTTCCGTACACGATATGGTCACTATGAATTTTTGGTCATGCCATTTAGGTTGACGAATGTACCAGCAGTATTCATGGACCTCATGAATCGCGTGTGCAAACCCTATCTTTATCAGTTTGTTATCGTCTTTATTGATGACATACTGATATACTCAAGGACCGAGGAAGAACATGGAGAGCACTTACGTTTGATCTTGGAATTACTTAGAGAGGAACAACTGTATGCAAAGTTTTCTAAGTGTGATTTCTGGATACGTGAGGTACAATTATTGGGTCATATTGTCAACGAGAAGGGAATACATGTTGATCCTGCTAAGATTGAAGCGATAAAGAATTGGTCAGTTCCTAAGACACCGAGTGAGATACAATTCCTTGGATTAGCGGGATATTATCGACGATTCATTGAAGGATTCTCTAAGATTGCACAACCTCTCACAACCTTGACTCATAAGGGAACAACATACAAATGGGGTGAGAATCAGGAATCTGCTTTCCAGTTGCTGAAACAGAAACTGTGTAGCGCACCAATATTAGCGTTACCGGATGGTAGTGATGACTTCGTAGTCTACTACGATGCGTCAATTCAAGGACTTGGATGCGTCTTGATGCAGCAGGATAAAGTGATAGCTTACGCCTCTAGACAATTAAAGATTCATGAGAAGAACTATACCACCCATGACTTGGAACTGGGTGCAGTAGTTTTTGCCTTGAAGATCTGGAGACATTACTTGTACGGTGCCAAATGCACCATCTACACCGATCACAAGAGTCTTCAGCATATCTTTGAGCAAAAGGAGTTGAACATGAGGCAAAGAAGCTGGGTGGAATTGTTAAACGACTATGATTGTGCTATCAAGTATCATCCGGGAAAAGCAAATGTAGTTGCTGACGCGCTGAGTAGAAAAGAGACTGCTAAACCTCGACGAGTGCGAGCTCTGCAACTTACTATCAGCACACAGTTACCTGAACAAATCTGAGAGGCTCAGACAGAAGCTCTGAAAGCAAAAAACATTGGGTCTGAATCGTTAAGGGGAATGGAAAAACAGTTGGAAGTAAAAGCGGATGGAATTCGTTACTTCATGGATAGACTTTGGGTACCTCTACACAGAAATCTAAGAGACTTGGTGTTGAGTGAGGCTCACAAGTCCAAGTATTCTACACATCCTGGATCTGACAAGATGTACCACGATTTGAAGGCGTACTATTGGTGGCCTAACATGAAAGCAGATGTAGCTACTTATGTGAGCAAGTGTCTGACCTGCTCGAAGGTGAAAGTGGAGTATCAGAAACCATCTGGACTATTACAACAACCCGAGATCCCTATGTGAAAGTGGGATCAGATATCAATTGATTTTATTACTAAGTTACCTCGTACTTCTACGGGTTGTGATACAACATGGGTTATCGTGGATAGATTAACAAAGTCTGCTCATTTCCTAGCGATAAAGGAAAAAGATAAGATGGAGAAATTAACCCGACTCTATTTGAAGGAGATCGTTTCGAGGCGTGGAGTACCAATCTCAATCATTTCTGATCGCGATTCTCGTTTCACATCACACTTCTGGCAATCACTGCAGAAATCTTTGGGTACGCGATTGGATATGAGTACTGCTTATCATCCACAGACTGATGGTCAAAGCGAGCGTACTATACAGACTTTGGAGGACATGTTACGTGCTTGTGTGATTGACTTCGGGAATAACTGGAAAGTTCACCTACCATTGGTGGAAATTTCTTACAACAACAGTTATCACACTAGCATAAAGGCAACACCTTTTGAAGCTTTGTATGGGAGAAAGTGTAGATCACCAGTTTGCTGGGGCTGAAATTGGTGATAGTCAATTAACGGGTCCCGAGTTAGTACACGAGACAACTGAGAAGATTGTTCAGATAAGAAACCGCATGGCCGCAGCGCGAGACAGACAGAAAAGCTATGCTGACAAGCGACGAAAACCTTTGGAATTTCAAGTTGGTGACAAAGTTTTATTAAAGGTCTCACCATGGAAAGGAGTAGTTCGGTTTGGTAAGGTAGAAAAGCTAAATCCGAGATACGTTGGACCATTTGAGATAGTGGAAAGAATAGGTCCAGTAGCTTATCGACTAGCCTTACCTGATTCATTGAGTGGAATCCATGATGTATTCCATGTTTCAAATCTAAAGAAATGTTTAACGGATGAAACTATGGTTGTACCGCTGGAAGAAGTTCAAGTAGACGAACAGTTACGCTTCATTGAGGAACCTGTCGAAGTGATGGATCGTGAGGTGAAAACGCTTAAGCAAAGCAAGATACCCATCGTCAAAGTTCGTTGGAACTCGAGACGTGGAACAGAATAAATGAAGCTTAAGTATCCTCAGCTATTCGAAAAGAAGATGCCAGCCGGCGAAGGTACTGATTAAATTTCGAGACGAAATTTCTTTCAACATGGGGATGATGTGACAACTCATCCAAAACTCACACGATTTCGATTTCCTTGTTCCAATGCAGTAGACCAGTGATGGAACACTCACCATGTAAAGCAAATTTTCGGGACGAAAATTCTTTCAACATGGGGATAATGTGACATCCGGTAATTTTCCGTTACCAAACTCCGTTAGTTCCGTTAAGTCTTGCATACACGTGTCGGGAGCACACACTAGTTGTCGTTGAACGTTGGTGACTTAATAATAATTAGTAATGATAAACTAATTATAATTTAACTGGTTACGTGATTATCAAGTTGTGCTTATGTGTTTACGTGATTTAAATATTATTTGTGAATTTTATCGCGTAACGTGGAAACGTGTGTGTTTAATCCGTATGTTTTGTATTTGGTAAAGATAAAACATATAATTGTTATTAGTAGTTCATATGTTTATTATCTTAGTTAAAAATATTTTAAAAGAGTATTTAAAGGCCTAATCTTTATAAAATACAAACTATGAGGGTTAAAAGGGTAATTATAATTAATTAAGTTAAAAAAATAAAAACCCTAGCCCCCACACCTTCAATCGGCCGCGACCTGCACTCCCTCTCCCTCTCCTCTTCGAATTCAGCCCAAGAACAAGCAATCACCCTCGGATTTGATCGATTTCAAGTGATAGAACACGTTAGAACCTTCAATTGCAAACTATTACACATTTAAAGGTTAGATTTTTACATGTTTTTGATGATTCTTCATGTTGGCCGAAAGTTCCATTCGAAATCTGCAATTGATGGTCGATTAATGCTTAGTTGTTGATGTTAATGTGTTTACTAGATAGATTACATGTTATTTAACATCAAGTATGCATAAAGATTGGATTTTTGGTTGTTCTTTCGGGTGATGAACCCTTAGCCGAAAGTTTGATGCAATTTTGATCAAATTGGATGTTGAATGTTGGTTGTTTGATGTTGTAATGATGCTAGTTAGGTTGTGTGCATATTGGTTAACATCGATTTTGCAAGAAAGCTTCGATTTTGATTCATGGTTCATAGGTTACTAAGAATAGTAACTTTATTTTGCATGAATCGATGATTTGATGATGTATGGATGTTATGGATATGTTTGTGATGATGATTAGATGCTAGGTTGATGATATGAACAATTTAAAATCAAGAAGATGTCTTATAGTTCATACATTGCTAAAAATAGTAACTTTTGGTGTTGAATGTTGATGAATCATGATGATTAGGTATTGTTGATCATGTTTAGATGTTGTCATGGACTTGAATTGGTATGTAAATGATGAATCCATGAATGTCTTGGGTGTTTGATGAAATTGAGATGTACTTTCCCAAAAGGGAAACTTTAGTTGTGCAAATCCTTGAATTGGATTATTTGAGCTTGTTTGGGATATTAGGACCATGCTAGTGTGTTCATGGATGGTTTCTAAGGTGATCAAATGTGTTGTTTAGGTTATATGAATGTTGATTTGGTTTGTTACCTGTTTTGGCCTGTTTGTGGAAAAATCATGGTAGGAGTCATATAGGTAAGCTAGGACTTTTGTAGATTGATGATTGATTAAGAATGAACATTTTAGATGTGATGAGCAAGATAATGTTGAGATTCGCATGACTTGTATGATATCTAGTTGTATGATGATCTAGGTAGTACATGTGGTTAATGAAGTGCTATATGTAATCAAGTTGTATGTTGATCATGTATGATATGCTGTTGTGTTAGTATTAACGAATTATCACCTATAATGTCACCAACGGGTCAAACGGGTCAACTGGGTCAAATGTGTCTTGTCTTTCTTAAACCTTGAGTTCCTTGGTTTGTAGAGCACTTAGGGTTTCATATTGATTATGTGTACACGTGCTTATGTACTCTTGTATTCTAGGTAACCTTTGAAGGGTTGTCTTTGCATCTATCACCAGTTCTCTTTAGTCATTATCTTTACACACCAGGTGAGTTCTTGCCCCACTTATTTTACATAATCTCTTTTGGGGGAGATAGCATACTGTTGATCACAAACGCTTTTATATATGAGTGTGTATAATATTGATATAGTGCTGTTTACCATGGAAAGTCCTCACACTTTCGGATTGTTAATATTGACTAGCGGGTAAATTTTGGGTAGTACTACTGGGTCTGACGAGCCCCACCTATGCGACTCGAGGTCAAACGGGTGCAATATTGTCCTAACGAACATTTGTCACGACCTGGTAAGTCGTGACGGGAGGCACAAACTATCACAGTCAGCTTCAATCGCGAAATCACTATGATTAATATTTTTATGTTAATAGACTAGCTATCTATTGCAATACACTACTTATGATTTGAAAACTGTTTATTGGTTTACCTATTAACGCAAACTCTTAAACTCACCAACCATGTGTTGACTTGTTTAGTATGCTATTCTCAGGTTAAGGTTGCTAGTTGCCTAGGAGCACGCACGTCAACATTATTGAGTTGTCTACATTTGCCTTGTTTACAAATTTGGGATTATTTTCATATAAAACAATTGTGTTTGGGGCGCGTATGTTTTGTTCATTCTCTTTACATACTACTTGTTTTGGGTTTTCTGGTTTTAAAAACGCTTTCGCAGTATTTTAAACGTTAACTCTGGTTTTGTTTATTAATCATATAGAGTCATTCTTGGTAACTAATGACTGAGATCCTGGTATGTCACGCGCCTCACGGTAAAACTCCGCACACGGATTTTGAGGGTGTGACATGTTGCTGCCCTGGTACTCGAGTCAGCATATGTGCACCACAGATGGAGTCTATTTATAGACTTCAAGGCCCAGTACCAGGTTTATGCGCATTATATGGGGGGCATAGCACTTTGGTCCATATCGACAGTGAAAGATAATAATAAATAAGCAAGAAAGAGAATTGTGATGATGTAATGGATATGATTTGTATGTATGATGTGTGATCACATCCGAAAGAAAGATAAGATATTTTTTTTAAGAAGTATTTTGTATATAAATCTATCAAGATATTTCTATGATTTTAAAACTAGAACTCACTCAGCAAAGCTGACTTTTATGCATTTTCAGTTGGCAGGTAATATTACTGAGGATGGCACTCGGGGAGGCTACTCATCGGGACAAGGCTGACATCCATTCATGAATATAACATTGTTGTTTTGTATTGCAAACTAATGATCTTTTGTAATTATTAACAGATATGTATTGCTTAGCAACAGTGGTTTTAAACTAATGAATGGCTTTTGATATTTAAGTTCCGCTACAATGTTTGATAAATTATGTTCATAAATTGTGTTGTGAATGTCCAACTGTGAGGTTTCCGGGAACGGGGCCTTTCATTTGACCCACAGCAAGGTCCTGAACCTTCTTCTAAACATGAGAAGGGGAAGAACCAAACTGAAACGGAAAAAGAAAGGCAAGGTGATCAAGACTAACCTTCTCAGTTAAAGTATAGAAAGAGGAAAAGGATGGCCATTAGAAGATATTTGAAGTCAAAGAAGAAGAAGAAGTCTAAAGCATCCACCGCCGCACCTCGGGATCAATCAGAACATCCTGAGGGTGAACCAAAAGAGGCTGCTCAACAAACTCCCTTACAAGTAGAGCCTCTAGCTACTGAGAGATCCATCCTGTCTTGGGTGTATTCTCCAAACCTAAATAGATGGTATGCCATAAGAGATCAAGGAGGTCAACAAGTATTCTTCTGGCAGAACATACTTGACCTACTTGAACTTGATCTCTTGGACATAAGAAGATACTATAAAAGCTTGAAGAATCCAGACCAGCTGATTAAGAGAGGAATGGATCTGATTCTGATGATGGCTGTAAACAAGAAGAAGATCAACATTCATAGTAACCTTCAAGGTTTTGGTAGCATCAGCCCAGGGGGAGTTTGTAAGAGTTTATCTTAGAGGCTGATGCTAACCAAAGATCTCTCAGCATGCACGAAAGTACAAGGATGTTACTTTGGAAGATTTGAGAATGTACAAATAAAAAATAAATAAGTGTCAAAAGACATAAATCTTCTGAAGCCAAAATTGAAGTCTTTCGATGCCTCAAGACAAAGTCTTCCAAAGCTTGAAGACCGAACTCTTTCGAAGACAAAGAAGACATGTGTCTCTGACATACTTTTAACAAAGGCAGAAGGCCTTTTCACTGCTAGCTCTGAAAACTCACCACGTTTTAAAAGTTGGTGATTATCTCCATACTTTTGTTCAACTATACATAATGGTGTCTTTATCTGTAACTTCCTACTTTATTACTTTTATCCTTATTGTCATGTAATAGGATGTCAGCTATGGCATGTCATAGACACATGTCAAATGGCAATCGGTCTTTTGACTTTACATTGATCTGTTGTCTAGATTAGTATCCAGTTGGCTTTCAAAGTATGGCCAGCTGTAGGATGTAGTATAAAGTATCTCATTGTATCGGTCTTAGGACTAAGCCTTGTAACATTTGTAAAATACTTGAGAGCAATATACATCATCCTTGAAAACAAATCTTTGTATTCTCGAGTGTTCTTATTTTCTGTTCATTGTTTCTTTGCCTGGTTCCTTATTTGATCTAGTAAGTGTGTTATCTCCAACCATGAAACTGTAGTTGAACAACCATAACTGGTCCTGCATAACTAAAGTGAAAACTAGTATATATATCCAGTTTATCTTGTGATATATTTTTGGTACACTATGGTGGCGATATATATATCTTCCAACCAAATATTTTTTGTGTGATACACGATTGATTCTCTTCTGAGAATTAGTTATGGTGGGGTGTCTTACTTATTAGGAGTTGGGTTTTATTTGATTAGTGTAGTGGCTATGTATTTGTTTGCTGTCATGTAGGAGATAGTAATTCACATCTTAATAAGAGTGGTCTTCAACATTCATCTGGACAAGCGGATCTCATCTTAACTACGTACACCTCTTACTATACTTCATAGAAGCCAAACCATGTTCCCTATAACTACTTGATTATGTATCATTTAAACCTTTTCAAAGAAATGTTTAATATTATAAAAAAACTACAACATTCTGGGCTAGAGAAACTCACATGTCATGCGCAGAGATGCATATCTTAAGACAATAAACCATTGATATCCACATGGATACTTGTATGTACTCATACATCTCTTAGAGATTTTTTAAAAATAATAGGAATTTATTATAAAAATTTGTTAAGAGGCCATAAATGTGAATTTATCATGAGAACCCACTACACATGATATGTATTTTAGTAGCAAGCTTTTAAATTGTTTGACGGGGTGGTCATTGCCACTTTTTTTATTATTCACCTTATCATAATTCTACCATAGTGATCAATCTGATCATAACATATAGTGTGTTTATCTTTAACTATAAATTATATTTACTCACCAAATTTGAATATATGAGTTTTGTTTATATATAGTATATTCTAGTCTATATAATATATTCTATTTTAATAACTTGATTAGAACAAATAATATTTATTAAATATGAGATTTACTTTAATAAGTTAGATTTATATGTTGTTACTTTATTACATAACAAATTTTATTATTAGGTCAATGAGGGTATAATTTGTTGCTATTCTTAAAACTGATAAATTATTACAGTTTTAATTTATTTTGATCTTTTATCCTCATTTACCAAGAGGCAGAGTGGGAGATCATTTTCATATTCTAAAAAGGAGGGCATGCCAACAAAATCTTTAGTTTTAACTTTTATGTGGTCCATGTCTTTTATGTCTACATAATATGATTAAAAGAAAATTAGCAAATAGCATACCTATTGTAGTGAGCTCTCTTTGTTGTACCTAATGGTAAATGCGTTTAATTAGTTTATACAGTCACGATCAAATTTTGTAAGGCCCCAAACATGAGAGACCTCACTTGTTGGATATACTCATTCGTGAACAACTCATAAACTTAAAGTTTCATTCAATTATAGTGGAAATAACATTCAGTTACAAAAGGCTAATCTTTTAACCGAATACAAACCTACATTTAACCTTAACTTTCATAACCTAAGCATGTAAGTGTCTAAGAGTATCATAATATTGTCTCATGGCTCGTTGTCCATGAAGCGACAATGCATACCACAACTTTTATGGCTAGTTGTCCATAAACTAATCGTGCATAACATAACATAGGGGTCATATTCACCCTGTGAGTAATCGTCACCACCCCATACCGTTAGTTGTCGCTACCATGACCATATTGTACAACCTTCCGGTGACAATTCACAAAAGCATCGTCCTTGTTGTTCTTTTGACAGCCACGTTTCTTGGTGGTGATGCTGCCACAAGGCTCGTAATAGGCCTAATTACTTGAACTAAGCACTATTCCATGATTCTATTCATCAAATCAATTCAACTACTTAGACAATGCAAGACTTGAAACATTTACCATTACCTTCAAATTGTTCATTTTATTTTCTATTTAACCATTCCTTTAAACATTCATTTGAGAGTAAACCTATCAATATAATATCTTAAAGCCCAATTATTCTATTTTCTTTATTTGTTTCAAATCATTTAATTAATTAGAAACTTTACTGAATAGGGCATGATAACATTTAAACCTTGTATTATATTTGAAACCATACACGTGAAAGACATTGACATGACACTTTAACCTTGCAAAAGAACTTAGCATTAAGGAACATACATTTGTCCATAAAACATGCCTTTCATGTCTACAAGCATACTTCGAAATACAGTTTAACAGTTGTCAAATTAATATATCGTTTACGAAGATTCTTTTGATAAATAGTGAACATAGGCACTATAGAGACACTACTACACCAAAAAGAGCTTAACAAAACATTCACAAGTAGCTTTCAGATAATCATGCATATTAGCCCAAAACAATAAAACTATATAACATGGGCATCTAAAACTCACCTTAGCCTCTACTACTCATAGTTTTTTTAGTTCTATTAACTTGCATAACCTTAATTCATCTCATCCGGTAGTCCATTCTATATTGACTTGTATCATATCGATTGCCATTATACCCTTAACTTAGAAATTAATCAAAATCAGGGAATTATCTCATGTCATTGGTTTAGTGTTGTAAAAATCGCTAAGCACTAATCAGGCGATGAGGTACCGACTAGGGATTAATCGGGAATAATCAGATTGGGTTTTTTACATATAAAGTTTTGTTTTGTGGACAAATACAAGCATCTTATATGTATTTTTTATAAAATTATTCAGTTATATATATATATGTGTACTCATATTTAACGGAATTTCTATGTTTCGGCTGGAATATCCCAGATTTGACTTGAATTTTACCATGTCGCCGGAATCTAGCCGAAATCATGGTTTTATGGCCGCCTAGATTCAATTCTGACCAACATTGACCGATCAGTGACTGAGTAGCAAATTTGGTCAAAATTGCTATGTGAAGGGGTGATTGAGGATTACTAGCCGATTAATTGGCAATTAATCCTGATTTTTACAGCACCGCATTAGTTAATTGATAATGGAATCCTTTGTTTTCATATTTGTAACGTCACTTTATTAACATGTGATGATTTCTATCTAAATGTTATCATGTGAAAAAATTACAACCAAACCAAATTGAGGACGCTTACATTGTAAAAATGTACTTCTTTAGTTCTAACGAAAGTTAGACAGAGTTCCCTTTACTTTTGGCTTAAACACGATAGCATAAATCATCCAATTTTATGATCAAATCACTACAAATAATCCATAACGAACAGGCTCTAGTTCTAGCATCAAAATCATATTTTACTATGTTTGAAAAATAATAATTATATATAACATATATATATTTCTACAAATACATCTTTACAAAAACAATATCTATAATTGACGTTCTCAACAATTTTACCAAGTCTCATAATGCTAACCAATCTTGGATCTATGAGTTTTACGGGTCATATCTTAGCATACGAGCCTTTCTACATGTTTCTGTATACAACTCCTAAAGAACCACGCGAGTAGAAACTTGTTTTGCTCATAACTTGGGCATACACACTCGGATTTGGGTGACTCAAAAGCCCATGGACTCGCGTCGATCTTCCGGTTGCTACAAAATTGTCACCGCCACCATCCATGACCGTCGCCGCTGTCAGTCGCCACGACAGCACCTAAAAATCATTTTTTCATATGTGTAGCTCAAAATCATTATTTGAGGTGATTCAAATGGCCATGGGTCTCTCTTGTTGATCTGCAGCAGATCCACCACTTGACTCTGCCTGAATCCATTGCTACTGTCGGAGTAGATCCAGACAGTTGCTAGAAATCTTTCAGACGCACTGGACTGGTTGTTGCTTTGAACACCTAAACTCAAGGCTTTTATATACCAGAAACCCAATGGTGAAAGTCTTCATCTATGTTTTGTGAAGCTCCTGTCAAAATTTGAGGCCAGTTGGATGGTTAGATCTTCAAGTATCATCTGATCTTTACTGCTAGGTCTCTCTAAAATAGAAAATTTCTTTTCTTCTCTTCTCTCCATATCTTGGCAAAAAAGATCAGTCAAATAGTTAATGAGAGACGTCTTATGACTTCACAGGGTAAACCCTAGCTTTCTCCTCAGGTTTGTTCCAATAGATCTTGTATTGGGTCTATTTCTTAGCATTTTCAAAAACCCATTGTTCATATAATTCAATAAATGTTCACGTCCTCATCCACTAATTATTATAAATTTAATTAGTTAAATATCAACATATATTAATTATTTATTACCAAAATAAATAATTAGACTAGTTAAATCACCTAGATCCTAACATCCCGAAAAATCGGTTGTTACAAATTCCGTCCTTAACTCTTAAGAATTTTTATTACCAGATGAAGCATGTCTCTTGTAAAATATCATGAAACCAACTAAAATATCATAATGCAATATAATATTCCAACACACATCTAGTAATTAATATTTGATGTGATCTTACATAAGTTTGTATTTACCGCTTATAAATGCTTGATGCCCAGCCTATTATTATTGGTTTGGCATCTGATGCCCAATCTAATAATATTCCCCGTACTCTATCCAGTGAAGCATCCCTATAATCATTCTTATGTAGATTACATTGATAGAAGTCTTCATCACTTAAAAACTCCTGACTCAAATAAATAAACTAACATATTAACTGTGTAATCTAGTAATACTAAGAGAGTTGCCTAGTTACTCTATCATTTAAGCTACCACATAAACCCCAAAAGACTATCATAAAACAAAGCGGTGGTTTAATAAATCTGCTAAAAGGTATTCTTCAACTACGCTTCAAAAGATTTTTCATTGTTAATAAATTAAACCGCTTGCATCAAGTGGCGGATACAGATAATTTTCATTAGGAGGGGCAAAATTTTGATAGCTTGAATGTGACTCAGTCAAAACTGAGCCGGAGTCTAAGAAAACTGTAAAACCTTACTAAAACAAACCAATAATTATCATATACAAAAAAATTAAGACAAACAAACTGCAGGACAGAATAACGATGATGCCAAAATTTCACAAGGTGGAAAGAGTAACACTTAACAGATCAAATAGGGAACTAAACAATTGAAACAAAGAACAAGAGTAAAGAACACAAGCATAAAGCGAGTAATGGTTTTCAAGAATGATAAATATTGCCCTAAAGTGTTTTACAATTGTTACAAGGCTTAGTCCTAAGAACTGGTATATGAGATACTTTAAACTACATCCTACAGTCGGTCATACTTTGAAGGCTAGCTGGAACATTAATCTAGACAACAAAATCAATGTAAAGTCAAAAGGTAGATTGTCTTTTGACTAATGACTATGAGATACCATAGCTCACATCCTAATCTATTAAGAAATGGATAAAAGTACAAGAGTGGAAAGTTACAAACTCCAAGACTTTAATCTACAGCTCACAAAAGTATGGAGATATCACCAACTTGTGTAAGCTGGTGAGTCTTCAGAGATGGCAGCGAAAAGTAGTTCAGTTTTTATCAAAAGCATGTCAGAGAAAGTAGGTATTCTCTGTCTTTAGAAGAAATCAGTCTCTTGGCTTCGAAAGACTTTGTCTTGAAGCTTTAGAAGAATTCATCTTTGGTTTGGAAGAATTGGTCTTTGTCATTAGAAGATTTATCACTTAGTGAAATTCTTTGTGCAATTGTCAAATCTTCCAAAGTAACTTTCTTGTACTTTAGAATGCTTGCTAAGAGCTCTTTGGTTTGCATCTTCCTCTAAGATAACTCCTACAAACTCCCCCGAGGCTGATGCCACCAAAACTTGAGGATGACTTTGAGTCTTGATCTTCATTTGTTTACAGTCTTCATCAGAATCAAAACCATACCTTTCTTTATTAGTTGGTCTAGATTCTTCACACTCTCAAAGTACCTCCTCATGTCAAAAAGATCATGTAGAGGAAGGTGAAGCATATATTTCCAGAATATATATCTTGACCTCCTTGATCTCTTATGACATACCATCTATCTGGGTTTGTAGAGAAAGCCTAGGACAAGATGGGTCTGTCAGTAGCAAGAGGCTCTACTTGATATGGAGTTGGTTGAGCAGCCTCTTTTTGTTCACCCTCAATATGTTCTGACTCATCCTGAGGTGCAGAGGTGGATGCCTTGGACTTCTTCTTCTTCTTGTCCCTTCTGATGGTCATCCTATTCCTCTTTCTATACTTCAACTGAGAAGGTTAGTCTTGAGTACCAATTGTTCCTTCTTTATCCTTCTTAGTTGGGTCCTTCCCCTTCACGTGTTCAGAAGAAGAAGGTTCAGGACACTACTGTGGGTTAGAATATGAATGTGACATCTGGTAATTTTCCGTTACCAAACTCCGTTAGTTCCGTTAAGTCTTGCATACACGTGTCGTGAGCACACACTAGTTGTCGTTGAACGTTAGTGACTTAATAATAATTAATAATGTTAAACAATAATTTCTATGTTGATTATTAGTTGTGATTATGCGATTTAAATATTAATTGTAAATTTTATCGCGTAACGTGAAAACGTGTGTATTTAATTCGTGTATTGTGTGACTAGTAAAGACAATGCATATGATTATTATTGTTAGTTTATATGCTTATTATTTTAGTTAAAAACCTTTTTAAAAGAGTTTAAAAGCATAATTTTTATAAAATGTAAATTACAAGGGTTAAATGGTAATTACAAGAAATTAAATAAAACAAAAATCGAAATCCTAACCCTAATACCCCCTACGGCCGCGATCGACTTCTACACACACACATACTTTGAATTCAGCCCTAGAACAAGCAAATATCATCGGTTTTGGTCGATTACAAGTATTACAACACGTTCGAAACATCAAATCTTGTTCATTACACGTTTAAAGGTTAGATTTTTACATGTTATTCAAGGTTTTTGATGTTGGCCGAGAGTTGGTGTTCGAAACCTGCAATTGAATGTCGATTCTTTGTTGTTTGATGATGTTATGATGTTAGTTAGGTTATATTGATGATAGTTAGGTTATATTGATGCTAGTTTACGTTGATTATGCAAGAAAGCTTTGGTTTTGATGCGTTGTTCATAGGTTACTAATAATAGTAACTTTATTTGTATGAATATGATGATTTGATGATGGATTGGTGTTTTTAAAGTGTTTGTGATGGTATACGGATGTTCGATTGATGAAATGAATGCTAGAAACCTAAGAATGAATGTTGTAGTTCATAGGTTACCAAAAGTGGAAACTTTTGATGTTGAATGTTGATGAATTATGATGAATTGGTGATGTAATATGGTTGATGATGATACATGAGTATTGGATTATGATTTTGGTGCAAGAAATCTATGGATTAGGTAGTCTAGTTCATATCTTGCCAAAAGTGGAAACTTTTATGTATAAAGATTTGTGTTTGGATGGTTTGCAAGTGTTTGATGAATGTTTATGATTTTTATGAGCTAGATTGGGCATGTTATTGATGATTATCTGAGATTCGCATGACTTGTATGATAATCTAGTTGTATGATGATCTAGGTAGTATATGTGGTTAATGAAGTGGCATACGTTAACAACTTGTATGATAATCATGGGTGATGAACTGTTATATTTGATTGAATGGAATCTCACCTATAATGTCACCAACGGGTCAAATGGGTCAACTGGGTCAATATGTCTTGTTTTTCCAAAACCTTGAGTCCTTTGGTTTATAGAGCACTTAGGGTTTCATTATGATTCTGCGTACACATAGTTATGTACTTGCGTGTTCTAGGTGACCTCTGAAGGTTGTCTTTCCACTCTCTTTCCAAGTTAAGCTCTTAGGTTATTGCTTGTGCACACCAGGTGAGTTCATGCCCCACTCTTTTACGTACTCTCTTTTGGGAGAGATAGCATACTGGTTTTATAAACGCTTACTTTATATGAGTTGTGTATAGTATGATATAGTGTTGAATACCATGAAAGTCCTCACACTTTCGGATTGTCAATAATGATGATTAGCGGAAAATCTTGGGTAGTACTACTGGGTTTGACGAGCCCCACCTGTGCGACTCGAGGTCAAACAGGTGCAATTTTGTCCTAACAGGAACATCGTCACGACCTGGTAAGTCGTGACGGGAGGCAACAAACGAAACACAGTCAGCTTCAATCGCGAAATCACTATGATTATTACTTGTGAATATAGACTAGCTATCTAATTCAATGCACTCTTATATTTTGTAACCGTTACTGTTTTATGATTAACGCAAACTCTTGAACTCACCAACCATTGTGTTGACTCTTTTAGTATGCTATTCTCAGGTTGAGGTTACATTGCCTAGGAGCACGTGCACGGGTCAGCATCATTGAGTTGTCAGCATGATTGAAACTTTGTGTTGGTTTGGTTATTAAACATTTAAGTATTTGTTAGTATTACTTTAGGCGCGTGTGTTTGTGCAATTTACATTATATTTCTTTACTTTTGTCTATCTGGTTTAAAAAACGCTTCCACATATTTTAAAGTTAAACTCTGATTTTGAATGGTTGTTCATATAGAGTCATTCTGAGTAACTAATGACTGAGATCCTGGTATGTCACACGCCTCGCGGTAAAACCCCGCACGTGGATTTTGAGGGTGTGACAGATTGGTATCAGAGACATTGGTTATAGGGAACTAGGTTGCATACACACACTAGACTATAACAGCACAGTTTGTTAGTTACTCGTCACTTATTTCCTTACTGTATACTCAGTGGCATACGCAACACGTACTTCGCAGCATGGCATCGTCATCTCGTGATTTGGGTAAGAGACCAGCGCGATCTGAGTCACCTCCTACTTCTCCCGTATCTGATAGGGGATTTAACTGGCCCCGACATCCTTGTCCTCCTGGCGAGATAGACTGGATCAGCCTTTCATACCGCCTGAGCTCGATCCTCTGCAGAACTGGGATTTCTACCCCACCTACATACGTCTTATGGCTTATAGAGAGCGTGTACCACCAGTAGCTCCTACTCGACCTAGGACTAGGTCATCGACAGCCTCTGTATTGCCTACTCTTCCTACCTTGGACATCCCTCTTGAGCAGGCGTTTGCAACTTTGGTAGCCACTCTAGACACGGAGCCACAGCGGATTAGAGGACTCACTGATGAGAACTTTGCCTTACGATCTGAGATGCGTCAGTTGCGCTACCAGGTAGAGACGCTTCAGGAGCAACTTTCGATGGCCATTAGTGGGCATCATACTCTGGCAGGCAATGTGCTAACGCTTACCGAGCACATGAACGAGCAGGATCATCAGAACATAGTGGTAGATGATAGATTTACTGACCTAGAGGCACAACTAGCAGCGCTTCAGATTGTTGAAGCCCCTGCACCTGGGAAGACCCTGATGAGGAAGACCCGGAAGAGGAACCGGAGGAAGCCCCCGAAGAAGAACTAGCAGAGATGGATGAAGAGAGTGACGGATCTGACGTGTTGGACTGATTCTACTTTTATATGACTTAGACTATATAGTGTTTCTTTCTTTTGAAACCTATGTGGGAAGGGTTGTTTCCCACCCAACTGAAAAACTCAAATTTTGACATCGATGGAATACTTTGTGACTCATTTACAATTTATTTATCTTTGGTTATTATTTCTGTTATAAATGTTGTGGTTGTGATGAAATCCTTATTTCTTATTATTTATTGTACCTCAATGAGATTAATGTGTTGGATGTTACTCATTATTGTATTTGTGAACGTAAAGTGAAATATGGACGGACGTGGAAGAAGATGTGGACGAGGTCGAGGACGTGGTACCGGAGGTCGTGGTGCTGGTGCCATAAACATGACACCTGCACAGTTGGCTGCCCTAATTAACGAGCATGTACAGGCAGCAGTGGCTGCTGCCCAAACCGGACAGCCAGCAGGTAAATGATAAAAGGGGTTTAACCAATTATCCTAGTTACTTTTCTGGGATACCTGAGTAATGTATGGTTTGTCAAAACAGGACCTCTACCTTGTACTTACAAGTCCTTCATGGATTGTAAACCTCACACCTACAGCGGGATGGAAGGAGCTGTGGGATTAGTACGGTGGTTTGAGAAAACTGAATCCGTATTTGTGAAATGTAACTGTCCATCAGCTGATCAAGTGAAGTTCGCGACGGGAACCCTTGAGGGTGTAGCACTTTCTTGGTGGAATGCCCAGGTGCAAATGTTGGGTCAAGCCATGGCCAATGAACTACCCTAGGATGAATTTAAGGGGATTATGACCGAAGAATACTGCCCCCAAAATGAAGTACAGAAGCAGGAGATTGAGTTCTGGCAACTCAAAATGCAAGGCTCAGAGATTGAAGCCTACACGACCTGTACTCATGAGTTGGCCACACTATGCCCTGGAATGGTCAATGAAATGCACAAGAGAGTCGAGCACTACATACGTGGACTGGTGCCCGAAATTCAGAGTATGGTAACTGCTTCCAACCGCACTACCATACAGCTGGCTATCCGGACAGCCCACAGGCTGACTGACCAGGTAGTTGAGCAAGGACGGTTACCCAAACGGGGCGCGGTTGCTAGTGTGTCCGACAACAAACGAAAGTGGGAGAACATTAGTAACAAAGGTTCATCCTCCAGCAACCAGTCACAACAACAGCAGCAACAGGTACAACAGCAGCAACAACCTCCCCAGCAACAAAGGAGGTTTGATAACAATCATAACTATAATCAGTCATCTTTGGCATCACAGGGACAAGGAGGTTATGTAGGGAAAAGTCCCAAGTGCAATCGATGCAACTACCATCACACCGGTAGGTGTGACAACTTCCGATGCCAATGCTGTGGTAAAGTTAGGCATGCAGCGAAGGACTGCCAGGGTGAACTGATGAAGAAGCCTCAACAATCACAAGAAACTCCAAAAGGTTGTTTCAAGTGCGGAAAAGAAGGTCATTACAGGCGCAATTGTCCACAGCTTAGGAGAAATGGTAATGGCGGGAACAACACTGGTAATAACAAGGCAACAACAATAACAACAACAATGGTAATGGCAACAACAATGGTGGAAATAATAATGGAGCCAAAGGGAGAGCCTTCGTCATTGGCTCAGGTGAGGCTCTAAACGATCCTACAACAGTAACTGGTAAATTTTCGGTTAATGGTCATTTTGCTACCATATTATTTGATACTGGAGCTGATAGAAGCTTTATTTCCACTAAGTTTAGTAGTCTTTTAAGTGATATGCCTTCAACCTTAGAACCTAAGTACACCGTAGAGTTAGCTGACGGTAAACAGATTCACGTGACCCATATCCTTGAAGGCTGCAAGATAGAACTTGCTGGTCATACCTTCGACATAGATCTTATGCCTATCATACTTGGGAGCTTTGATGTAGTAGTCGGCATGGATTAGCTTTCTGACAAGCAAGCGGAAGTCATATGTCACGAGAAAGTTATACGGATTCCTAACGGCGAAGAAATTCTCTCGGTTAAAGGCGATAGGAGTGGTGCAGTGATGGGCATCATCTCGTTCATGAAGGCACAAAAATTGTTACAGAAAGGTCGACTAGCCATATTGGCACTTGTCATAGACAAACAGACAGAGGAAAAGAAGATAGAGGATATCCCCGTGGTTCGTGAGTTTTCCAAGGTGTTTCCGGAGGACCTGCTCAGACTACCACCTCATCGTCAAGTTGAATTCAAAATTGAATTGACTCCTGGAGCCGCTCTGATTGCGAGAGCACCTTATCGGTTAGCTCCGAACGAACTACAAAAATTATCTGCTCAACTTCAAGAACTGTTGGATAAAGGATTTATCCGACACAGTTCGTCGCCCTGGGGAGCGCCAGTTCTATTTGTCAAGAAGAAGGATGGTACATTTCGAATGTGCATTGACTATAGGGAACTGAACAAAGTCACGATCAAGAATAGATATCCCTTAACTCGTATAGATGATTTTTTTGATCAACTGCAAGGATCAAGCTATTATTCTAAGATTGACCTGAGGTCTGGGTATCATCAGCTGAGAGTTCGAGAGGAGGACATCTTGAAGACTGCTTTTCGTACACTTTACGGTCACTACGAGTTCTTAGTCATGCCATTTGGGTTGACAAATGCACCAGCAGTATTCATGGACCTCATTAATCGTGTGTGCAAACCCTATCTTGATCAGTTCGTTATTGTCTTTATCGATGACATATTGATAAGGATAGAGGAAGAACATGGAGAGCACTTACGATTAATCTTGGAATTACTTAGAAAAGAACAATTGTACGCCAAACTTTCTAAGTGCGATTTCTGGATACGCGAAGTGCAATTCTTGGGTCATATTGTTAATAAGAAAGGGATACATGTTGATCCAGCAAAGATTGAGGCAATAAAGAATTGGTCGGTTCCCAAGACACCCAGTGAGATTCGACAGTTTCTTGGACTGGCGGGATACTATCGGTGATTCATCGAAGGATTTTCGAAGATTGCTCAACCCCTCACAGCTTTGACTCACAAGGGAACGACGTATAAATGGGGCGAGAGTCAGGAATCTGCTTTCCAGTTGCTGAAACAGAAACTGTGTAGCCCACCGATATTAGCATTACCAGAAGGAAGTGATGATTTTGTGGTCTATTGTGACGCTTCCATTCAAGGACTTGGGTGTGTATTGATGTAGTGGGATAAGGTAATAGCTTACCCCTCTAGACAACTAAAGGTTCATGAGAAGAACTATACCACCCATGACTTGGAGCTGGGTGCGGTAGTTTTTGCCTTAAAGATCTGGAGACACTACTTGTACGGTACCAAATGTACTATTTACACCGATCACAAGAGTCTTCAACACATCTTTGAGCAAAAGGAATTGAACATGAGGCAAAGACGTTGGGTAGAGCTACTGAACGACTATGATTGTGCCATCAGATACTATCCAGGGAAAGCAAATGTAGTCGCTGACTAGGAAAGAAACTGCTAAGCCTCGACATGTGCGAGCTTTGCAACTTACCATTAGCACACAGTTACCTGAACAAATCTGAGAGGCTCAGACAAAAGCTTTGACAGCAGAAAACATTGGGTCTGAATCGTCAAGGGGAATGGAAAAACAATTGGAAGTAAAAGCGGATGGAATTCGTTACTTCATGGATAGACTTTGGGTACCTCTACATGGAAATCTGAGAGACTTGGTCATGAGTGAGGCACATAAGTCTAAGTACTCTATACGTCCTGGATCTGACAAGATGTATCATGATCTGAAGGCGCACTACTGGTGGCCTAATATGAAAGCGGATATAGCTACCTATGTGAGCAAGTGACTGACCTGCTCAAAGGTAAAAGTGGAGTATCAGAAACCATCTGGGTTGTTGCAACAGCCTGAGATCCCTATGTGGAAGTGGGAACAGATCTCAATGGATTTCATTACCAAGCTACCCCGAACTCCTACCGGTTGTGACACGATATGGGTTATCGTAGACCGATTAATGAAGTCGGCACATTTCTTGGCAATAAGGGAAACAGACAAAATGGAGAAATTAACCCGACTTTATTTGAAGGAGATAGTGTCAAGACATGGTGTACCGGTTTCAATCATTTCCGACCGCGATGCTCGTTTCACATCGCACTTCTGGCAGTGGTTGCAAAAATCTTTAGGTACACGATTAGACATGAGTACTGCTTATCACCCGTAAATCAATGGTCAAAGTGAGCATACTATATAGACGTTGGAGGACATGCTACGTGCTTGTGTGATTGACTTCGGGAATAATTAGGAAGTTCACCTACCATTGGTGGAATTTTCTTACAACAACAGCTATCACACTAGCATAAAGGTAGCACCTTTTGAAGCTTTGTATGGGCGAAAATGTAGATCACCAGTTTGTTGGGTTGAAATTGGTGATAGCCAGCTAACGAGTCCTGAGTTAGTACACGAGACCACTGAGAAGATTGTACAAATAAGGAATCGTATGGCTGCAGCGCGCGACAGGCATAAAAGTTATGCTGACAAGCGACGGAAACCTCTAGAGTTCTAGGTTGGTGACAAAGTCTTATTGAAAGTCTCACCATGGAAAGGCGTGATTCGATTTGGTAAAAGAGGAAAACTAAATCAGAGATACGTTGGGCCATTTGAGATATTGGAAAGAATAGGTCCAGTGGCCTATCGACTAGCCTTACCTGATTCA
This sequence comes from Flaveria sonorensis, assembly GCA_025506505.1. Classification (NCBI taxonomy): domain Eukaryota; kingdom Viridiplantae; phylum Streptophyta; class Magnoliopsida; order Asterales; family Asteraceae; genus Flaveria; species Flaveria sonorensis. The sequence goes on from CM046433.1 coordinate 38,278,123, forward strand.
TTGAGTGGAATCCATGATGTATTCCATGTTTCAAATCTAAATAAATGTTTAACGGATGAAACGATGATCGTACTGCTTGAGGAAGTTCAAGTAGATGAATAATTACGCTTCATTGAGGAACCAGTCGAGGTGATGGATCGTGAGGTAAAGACACTTAAGCAAAGCAAGATACCCATAGTCAAGGTTCGTTGGAACTCGAGACGTGGACCAGAATTCACGTGGGAATGTGAGGACCAGATAAAGCTTAAGTATCCTCAACTGTTCGAAAAGACGATGCCAGCCGACGAAGGTATTGATTAAATTTCGGGATGAAATTTCTTTCAACATGGGGATGTTGTGACAACTCACCCGAAACTCACTCGATTACTTTGTGCCAATGCAGTAGACCAGTGATGGAACACATACCATGTAACGCAATTTTCAGGACTAAAATTCTTTCAACATGGGGATAATGTGACATCCGGTAATTTTCCGTTACCAAACTCCGTTAGTTCCGTTACCAAACTCCGTTAGTTCCGTTAAGTCTTGCATACACGTGTCGTGAGCACACACTAGTTGTCGTTGAACGTTGGTGACTTAATAATAATTAATAATGTTAAACAATAATTTCTATGTTGATTATTAGTTGTGATTATGCGATTTAAATATTAATTGTAAATTTTATCGCGTAACGTGAAAACGTGTGTATTTAATTCGTGTATTGTGTGACTAGTAAAGATAATGCATATGATTATTATTGTTAGTTTATATGCTTATTATTTAGTTAAAAACCTTTTTAAAAAGAGTTTAAAAGCTTAATTTTTGTAAATTGTAAATTACAAGGGTTAAATGGTAATTATAAGAAATTAAATAAAACAAAAATCAAAATCCTAACCCTAATACCCCCTACGGCCGAGATCGACTTCTACACACACACATACTTCAAATTCAGCCCTAGAACAAGCAAATATCATCGGTTTTGGTCGATTACAAGTATTACAACACGTTCGAAACTTCAAATCTTGTTCATTACACGTTTAAAGGTTAGATTTTTACATGTTTTTCAAGGTTTTTGATGTTGGCCGAGAGTTGGTGTTCGAAACCTGCAATTGAATGTTGATTCTTTGTTGTTTGATGATGTTATGATGTTAGTTAGGTTATATTGATGCTAGTTTACGTTGATTATGCAAGAAAGCTTTGATTTTGATGCCTTGTTCATAGGTTACTAATAATAGTAACTTTATTTGTATGAATATGATGATTTGATGATGGATTGGTGTTGTTAAAGTGTTTATGATGGTATATGGATGTTAGATTGATGATATGAATGCTAGAAACCTAAGAATGAATGTTGTAGTTCATAGGTTACCAAAAGTGGAAACTTTTGATGTTGAATGTTGATGAATTATGATGAATTGGTGATGTAATATGGTTGATGATGATACATGAGTATTGGATTATGATTTTGGTGCAAGAAATCTATGGATTAGGTAGTCTAGTTCATACCTTGCCAAAAGTGGAAACTTTTGTGTATGAAGATTTGTGTTTGGATGGTTTGCAAGTGTTTGATGAATGTTTATGATTTTTATGAGCTAGATTGGGCATGTTATTGATGATTATTTGAGATTCACATGACTTGTATGATAATCTAGTTGTATGATGATCTAGGTATTATATGTGGTTAATGAAGTGGCATATGTGAACAACTTGTATGATAATCATGGGTGATGAACTATTATATTTGATTGAATGGAATCTCACCTATAATGTCACCAACGGGTCAAACGGGTCAAACGGGTCAATGTGTCTTGTTTTTCCAAAACCTTGAGTCCTTTGGTTTATAGAGCACTTAGGGTTTCTTTATGATTCTGTGTACACGTACTTATGTACTTGCGTGTTCTAGGTGACCTCTGAAGGTTGTCTTTCCACTCTCTTTCTAAGTTAAGCTCTTAGGTTTTGTACACACCAGGTGAGTTCATGCCCCACTCTTTTACGTACTCTCTTTTGGGGGAGATAGCATACTGGTTTTATAAACACTTACATTATATGAGTTTTGTATAGTATGATATAGTGCTGAATACCATGAAAGTCCTCACACTTTCAGATTGTTAATAATGATGATTAGCGGGAAATCTTGGGTAGTACTACAGGGTCTGACGAGCCCCACCTGTGCGACTCGTGGTCAAACGGGTGCAATTTTGTCCTAACACGAACATCATCACGACCTGGTAAGTCGTGACGGGAGGCAACAAAAGAAACACAGTCAGCTTCAATCGTGAAATCACTATGATTATTACTTGTGAATATAGGCTAGCTATCTATTTCAATGCACTCTTATATTTTTCAACCGTTACTGTTTTATGATTAACACAAACTCTTGAACTCACCAACCATTGTGTTGACTCTTTTAGTATGCTATTCTCAGGTTGAGGTTACATTGCCTAGGAGCACGTGCACGGATCAGCATCATTGAGTTGTCAGCATGATTGAAACTTTGTCTTGGTTTGGTTATTAAACATTTAAGTATTTGTTGGTACTACTTTGGGCGCGTGTGTTTGCGCAATTTAAATTATATTGCTTTACTTTGGTCTTTTTGGTTTATAAAACGCTTTCGTATATTTTAAAGTTAAACTCTGATTTTGAATGGTTGTTCATATAGAGTCGTTCTGAGTAACTAATGACTGAGATCCTGGTATGTCACACGCCTCGCGGTAAAACCCCGCACGTGGATTTTGAGGGTGTGACAATAAAGCTGGCTGTGATTTAGCACTAGGTCCAGGGTGTGTTGTTTTTTTCAGATTCAACCTTTACCTTAACTTCAGGTGCAGCCTGACTTGGTGGAGAATGCAAGTCTACCAGCTCATCCTTCTTAATCTTCTGCTTGATCATTCTAATGTGCTCATCCATTGTGGTTAAAGATATTGGACCAAGCCTCCTTCTGGAGAACCCATACAGCTTCAAGAAGCTCACAATCTTCATTCTGTCAGCAGACTTCTTCTGATTAGCTGTGATGGTGGCTCTTGACTTAGTAGCTTCCTCTCTTATCTTCCCTTTAGTAGGCTTCTTTTGTTTTAGAACTTTTTGCTCTAGCTTCTTGAGGTATTCAAACTCAATATACTCATATAATGAAAAGGTTAAAATAGTTGATAAGTTACCTGTAGATCCTGAACCAAATCCTTGACACATTTGTGATGAAAAAGGTATTACAAGACAATATAGTGCTCCCAGGACTCCTTAGCAAAATGGTGTTGCTGAGGGGAGAAACAGGACACTTAATGAGGCTGCAAGAACCATGTTATCTGACTCTAAACTGCCCATCACCTTCTGGGCAGAGGCAGTGAACATAGCCTGCTATGTGCAAAACAGAGTTTTAGTGGTTAAGACTCATGGTAAGACTTCTTATAAACTATGGCACAAAAGGAGACCATTTATTGGTTTCCTCAGATCATTTGGATGTCTTTGTACCATCATGAATACCCAAGATCAAATACCCAAATTTGTTGAGAAATCAGATGATGGACACTTTATTAGATACTCTTCCTAAGCAAAGGCTTATAGAGTATACAATCTCAGAACTAGAGTAGTTGAGGAGTCAGCCAAGGTGACCTTCAATGAGCACACTCCTAGTATGAAAGGTTCTGGTCCTGATTGGTTGTTTGATATTGATTTAGTTACAAATTATTTTAACAAATCTTGTGAGAATGTTTTAGGATCTATAGGTAACTTATCAACAGGAGATCCTGACCCAAGATTTGAGATGAGAAGACCAAGCAAGCATATTACTTCAGCTCCAGTGGTAACTGACCCTGCAAGTGAAGATCCTATCAGCACAAACATGACAAATTCAGCTGATACATCTAAGGCGCCTACAAATTCCAGCTCAGAGGCTCAAAACTCAGATGAAGGAACTTCAAATGTGGGAGGAAATGGAGGTGGTGACAGTGATCAAGAATTTCTTGATACTGATAACCACTCCATAAAAGACAACATAAATGATGTCATACAATCATTGGATCAAACCTCTCTTGATAAGTGTGCTGATGTGGTGGGTGATACTCCATTGCCAGATCTAAATTTCTCAAACTTAGATATTTGCAATCAACATGTTGTTATCCCTCAACTCAGGATCCACAAGTCACACCCCATAACAAACATCATTGGAATTGTTGATATAGGGGTGAGAACAATAGGACAAACCCATGACAAAAATGTTTGTCTATACTCTTGTTTCTTGTCCTAGATAGAAAGTTGATGAGGCTTTGAAGGATGGAAATTAGGTTGAAGCAATGCAAGAATAGCTGCTTCAATTCAAAATACAAAAGGTTTGGAACCTATGTCCTCTTCCTCAAGGGAAGACTACCATAGGAACCAAGTGAGTTTTTAGAAACAAGAAGGATGATAGAGGACTTGTCATCAAGAACAAGGCCAGACTAGTTGTTCAAGGATACACACAAGAAGAGGAAATTGACTACACAGATGTTTTTGCTCCTGTAGCAAGACTTGAAGCTGTTAGAATATTCCTGGCTTTTGCTGCATCCAAAGATTTCAAGGTCTACCAACTTGATGTCAAGTGTGCTTTCTTATATGGGGTGATTGATGAAGAGGTGTATATCAAACAACCACCTGGATTTGCAAACCCAGATCATCCTGATTATGTCTACAAGCTTGATAAAGCTCTTTATGGGCTGCACCAAGATCCAAGAAAGTGGTATGAGACATTATCTCAGTATCTCTATCAACATGGTTACAAGAGAGATACTATAGATGGAACTCTCTTCATCAAAGGAACATGGAATGGCTTAATGTTGGTTCAAGTATATATAGATGACATTATACTTGGGTCAACTAATCCAAAGCTCTGCAAAGACTTTGAGAGGCTGATGAAGAATAGCTTTGAAATGAGAGCCATGAGAGAACTCAATTTCTTTCTAGGAATTCAAGTGAAGCAAGTTGAAAATGGCATCTTCATAAGTCAGTCAAAATATGTACAAGATATCCTTACAAGATTCAACATGACTGATTGTAAGGTTGCAAAGACTCCTATAGCCAGAAGCCACTCACTTGGAGCTGATCTTGAGGGGGAGTGTATGGATGAACATCTCTACAGGGCTATGATTGGGTCTCTTATGTACCTCACAGCCAGCAGGCCTAATATCATGTTTGCCACATGCATCTATGAATGATATCAAGCCAACCCCAAGATGTCACACCTGGTTGCTATCAAGAGGATTCTTAGATAACTCAAAGATGCTCCTAAGCTTGGCCTTTTGGTAGCTAAAGAATTCTGACTTCAATCTGTATGCCTATATAGATAGTGACTATGGTGGCTGCAACATGACTACAAAGTCTACATCTGGGGGATGTCAATTCCTTGGTGGAAGGATAGTCTTATGGCAATGCAAGAAACAATCCTGTGTGTCTGCATCAACTGCTGAAGCTGAATAAATTGTTGCTGCAAGCTGCTGTGCTCAAGTGCTTTGGATTCAGAATCAGATACTAGACTATGGATTCAACTTCAAAGAGATTCCCATCCACGTAGACAACAACAGTGCTATCTCTACTACAGAAAATCCTGTGCAGCACTCAAGGACAAAACACATCAACATCAGGTATTATTTGATTAGAGATAATTTTGAAAAAGGATTAATTAAACTAGTCAAAGTTAACACAAATGAATAATATGTTGATCTGTTCACTAAAGCTTTTAATGAACAAAGATTCAAATTTCTTGTATTAGCTATTAGGATGATTAACTTTAAGTAGATTTTTCTTAAACTTATATCAATTCTATTTCTAAAACCTGTATGTCCTAAGTTGTCTATTTTATCATCTCCATTAGCCCAGTTTCCTTTGGAAGAAAACTTTTCAAATGATATTCCTAAGATTTTTGAAAATTTTTAAACATATTTTCTTTTGAAAGACATCAAGTTGTCTTCGAAAGAACATTATGTCTTCAAATCAAATAACTACTTATAAGACATTTACCTTCAAAAGAAATTCTGATATATCTTCCAAAGCCTAAATATGCTTCTAAATACTTACATGTATTTGGAAGACAATTTTTCTTCCGAAAACAATTAAGTCTTGGAAGATTTATTCTCTTTAGAATAAAAGTTCCAAGTCCTGATCTCTTTCGAAACCAAACATGTCTCAGAAGTAAAATTCTCTAAGTATTTTCCTTCCGAAGCAAAATTTTCACAAATCTTACGAATATCTTCCGAAGCCAAATTGGCTTCGGAAGCTTTTCTTAAAAAAAACTTCCGAAGACAAAAATACCTTCGGAAGATTTTTCAACTTCCAAGAAAACTACCTTTTTGGGTACTTTTTAAAGGTGTGACCGATATTAGGATTTCAAAGTTTATCCTTTTGCATTAACTTTGTCTCAAACCCATTTCGTATATATTCTCTCAATGGTCCACCCTCTTTCACTATCTTCTTCATCTGAAAATTCTCTAACCTAAATTGACTCACAACTCGCGCTTGTTCTTATCTTCCTTCACAGCAAAGCTACCTCAAAATGGCCAACCTTAATCGAAGAAACCAACCCGATTTCTCCATGCAACTTCACAGCCAACATAATCAAGTTGCTCTGTTGAACTCTAAGAAAGATCCTGGTTTCTCAGAGGTTCGTCTCTTTCTCGCTCTATCAAACTACTTCACCTCGCTCACCATTGATCCTCCACTCTATGAGGATCAGCTGTTGGAATTCTGGAGGACCTGTCCAGAGGTCACCATGGATGTGTAGAAGGCCCTATCTGCCATAGTGTAGGGGAGGACAATTTTCATCATTCCAACATCCATAAACTCACATCTAAGGCTGGATGATGTCAAAGGTGATTTGTCCTTCCTCAAGTCTGTTGTTAACCGTTCCTTTGGTCAGATGGGCTATGAAGGGGATTTTTCTATCAAGACCTTCAGGAAAGGGAAGGTTTCCTCTCAATGGACATACCTCCTCCATGTCGTCATCCATAGTCTATCTAACAAGCATGGAGGATGGGACCAAGTTCCTGAGGACCTTTCCTACATAGTCCATGGGATGGTTCAGGGAGTCAAGTTCAGGTATTCATAATTTGTGTACATTAATTTACTTGCAAACTTGGACTCTTTAGAATATTACATGTTCCCTAGATATGTCCAACACATTCTCAACTGTGAACTGGGCTTACAGTTGAGGGGAACAGGTAATGTTCTAAAATTAGGACAGATGAAGCCCGGCATCTTCAAGACTATGAGAAAGCTAACTGTTGGCTTCTCAAGGGTAGAAATTGCCCTTGTCCCAAAACTGTTAGAGCTCATTGCTCAAGGTGACAACCTAGCAGCACCAGCTAGTGTTGAACCTACACCTTCTACTTCGCAACTCCGTATACAGCCACAAATAACATTCACCTACCAAAGAAAAACAAAACAAACCCCTACACATGCTAATCAATTTGTGCAGGCCCCTATATTATCACACACATAGGAGGAAGTGGACACTGGAGCTCCCTCTTCTCCTGAGGAGCAAACCACTTCTCCTAAGGAGCAAACCACTCCTATCTTACCAATGATCAGTGTTGAAGTTCCTCATGCTCAGCCTGATAAGCTAAGAACCCCCCAAGCCTTAAGCCTTTACTCAGAGTCTTAACACTCAAGTGAACAACCTTCAGGGGACAGTTACCATCCCCAACCTCTTGATAGAATTCTATGAGGATGAAAAGACATAGGATTCAATGAGTATCATGAGTCTCTCTTTTCTTCCCCTACTCAAGGAGAGATATGTACTCATGTTTCTCCCATTTCCAGCCCACATCATACACCCACTACTAGGGTGGATCTCCCTGAACCTGTTCAGGAAGTCCATATGAAAGAGGCTCTCACTTCAGCAAGTGACTCCATCATTAAGACCTCAACCATGGAAACCCAGAACATTGACACTTCACTTGAAGCTGTCATGGTGCAGGGGAAATCTAGCGGCCAAGAACAAAGTGCTGGTGATGAGGAAGAAGACTTAGGTCCTATTCTCTCATCCCCCGTGATTCTTCTGATAAAGCTGAGGGGAATATGAGACTAAAGGTGAAAAAGCTAACTCAAACCTGCACCTATTTAGTCTCCAAGGTTAGTCACTTGGAATCTCAAGAGACTACCTTGCTAAGAAACGTCAATGATCAACAACTTGAGATTTCTGATCTCAAGGAACAACTAATTAGGAGACCTTTCAGGAGGGCTCAACCAAGAACACAAGAACCTGTGGATGTGACAGACCTAACCTTTAGCTCACCTATGTAAGAGGGTGATGCTACCAAAAAGGGGGAGAAAGTCCTAGCAATCACAAAACCTGGGAGTTCTTCACAGAGTATGGACATTAAGGATTCACCAACCTCACTTGCAATTGTCCATACTCAGCAATCTATTCAAGTACATATTAATGTGGACTCACTCATTCAAAGTCTTTTTGAGGAGGGAATTCTAAGAGCTATGTCTACCCCACTCCATGATGCTAAGAATGAAATACTTGGGTGGAGGTATGATGCTGACAGGAGAGCTCTAATTCTACATAGACTTCAGGGGCAGCAAGAGGTTTTCAATTTTCAGACCCTGAAGTTCTATGACAGTCTTCCTCTAGTCCACATGCCACTTGCCAATCCTAGTCAAAGCAGGCAAGCTGGCAGACTAGCTGAGTGGATTCAAGACATGATTGTTGAAGAGTTCAGGAAAAAAAGAAGACAAAGGCTAACAGGCAATGTCATTGGTCAATTGGATGTTGAGGTGGAACCTAAGATTAGCTTTGAAGGGGAAACCTTGACTAAAGGCCTAGTGATAGACCCTGTGAACCTTGTTACAAGAACTGCTTCAACATCATCAACCCTCAGTGAGGCACCACTAGTGAAGGTGCTTCACAACCTCTCTCTGGCCAGAGCTTGACTGTTGAAACAAGCAATGAAGGCCAAATCTCTCTCCACCCTAAGTCACCAAGGCCTATGCATGACAAAGGGAAGAGGAAGATGACCTCTGAGGAAATTGAGGAGGAGGAGAGAGAGAGGAAGAGGAAGCTAAGGGGAGAGAGTACAAGAGAGTCTCCAGGGTTCATGAAAGCCGCTATCAGGGCTGCCCCCAGGCCAAATACTCAGGATGATGAGTTTAGGGCAACCAGATTAAACTACCTGGGGACCAGGAACTACAACATAGAAGAACTCATCTTTCTTCCCTTAGAGGAACTCAATGAACTGGCAGACATAGAGCTGTTAAAGGAGAGGAAGGAGGAAGAGGATTCAGAATTGCTCCTAAAAATCAAGGAAGAAAGGAGACAGAATAGGCTCTACAAGCATGCTCCTATCCTCTCCCCAGTTCAAGAAAGCCCTGAGAAAGAGAATGTGGCAACTAAACAACCTCAGGTAGACAAGGAAGCAGAAAGACAAAACATGATTAGCTACCTGAGTGCCACAGGTCTCTATCAGGCATCTACACTTCTTCCCTTATCATATGAATATGTTGAATTCGAGTATCATAAGCAGTTGGAGGAACAAGTTATCAAAGAACGAAAGGCTTCTAAGAGAAAAATGAGGGAAGAAGCTGCAAAGTCAAGAGCCATCATCCAAAAGAGTCAAAAGAAGTCTTCTGATAGGCAGAGGATGATGAGCTTCTTGAAGCTATACGGATTCTCCGGAAGGAGGCTTGGTCCAATGCCTCTATCCACTATGGATGTGCACATTAGAGTGATCAAGCAGAAGATTAAAAAGGGAGAGCTTATTGACTTGCATTCTCTACCAAGTCAAGCTCAACCTGAAGTTAAGGTAAAGGTTGAACCCACTGAGACAACACAACTTGAGCCTAGAGTTGCATCTCAGCCAACTTCATCTTCTAATCCAAAGCAGGGTCCAAATCCCTCTCCTTCTGAACTTGTGAGGGAAGAGGACCCAACTAAGAAAGACATAACAAGTCAACCTAGTACCAAAGGCTAGTCTTCTTAGTTAAAGACTTCAAAGAGGAGAAAGAGGATGGCCAGGTTGAGTGGTTCTAAGAAGAAGTCCAAGGCATCCACCTCTACACCTCAAGATGAGTTAGAGCATCCTAAGGTAGTGCAAGAAGAGGCTGCTCAACCAACTCCAACTCTAGTAGAGCCTCTTACAACTGGAAGACCCATCCTATCCTAGACCTTTGCTACTAATCCAGATAGGTGGTATGTCATCAGAGATCAAGGAGGTCAAGATGTCTATTTCTAGAAAGACATGCTTGATCACATGATCTCTAAGACATGAAAAGGTATTATGAGAGTCTGAGGGATCCTGATCAGTTGATGAAGAAAGGAATGATCTTGATCCTGATGAGGACTGTAAATATTTAACTATACTTCTCTATTTTAGTAGCATCAGCCTAGGGGGAGTTTGTAAGGTTATATTTGAAATTCTGATGCAACCAAAGAAACCAAAGCAACCAAAGCAACCAAGGAGCTTCCAGCTTGCATTCATATTATGTAGACTAGAAGTCACTTCAGAAGTTTTACACTTCTCACAGCAAATTATTCTAAGTGTAAAATCTTTCGAAGCCAAAGACCAAATCTTCCGAAGCCAAAGATGAAGTCTTTCGAAGCTTTAAAGACAAAGTCTTCCGAAGCCAATGAAGTGAAGACTGATTTCTTCCGAAGACATAGAGGACATGCTTTCTCTGATCTACTTTTGTATAAAGCTGACTAACTTTCCACTACAACTCTGAAGACTCACCAACTTGCATGAGTTGGTGAAAATGTCCATGATTTTGTAACTATACATTATGGTTTAGAGTCTGTAACTTTCTACTTTGTACCTTTTATCCTTTTTGTAATATATTAGGATATGAGCTATGGCATGTCATAGTCACTAGTCAAAAGGCAATCTGCCTTTTGACTTTACATGGATCTTGTTGTTTAGATTATTGTTTCCAGTTGGCCTTCAAAGTATGGCCGGCTGTAGGATGTAGTATAAAGTATCTCAGGTTCTTGTATTTCTTTTCATGCTTAGTAACACTTGTAAAAGAACTTGAGAGCAATATAAAGCATTCTTGAAAACCATACTTATCTTGTTCTTGTTCTTAGTTTTGCCTCATTGTTTACTTATGTTCTTAGTATCATTCTTATAAACCCAGTTCCCTGTTTGATCTATTAAGTGTTCTAGCACTCTCCTCATTATGTGACTGATCATATTGACCATCCCTTAACCGGTCCTACATGTCCCTATTCTCAAGTTTAACTCTAACATCCATCTGAGTCTCTACAATCACAATATGCCTAAAGTATTGTTGAGTCATAGTTTCACCTGTTTTGTAGTTGAAATTCTCAAACTACTGCTTCATGAGATCTTTATTGTTTTCTTTGGCTTCCTCAGACCTATCATACATAAGCTTCAGTGCATCCCAAAGGTTCTTTGTAGTTTTACACTTCTTGAAGCATCTATAGATAGAGTTTGGAAGAGCAGTTTGAAGAGCGGTCATGGCCTTCTGATCTATATCAATCTTCCTCCAATCTTCCTCAAAATAGTCAGCCACTTCCTTTGGAATCATTTCACCACCAGTAGTAGGTGAAGTGGTGCTTCGGGTTTGAGGTCTAGAGACAAAAGATCATTACATCCTGTTGTCTTGAGACTTGATGAAGCCTTCCATTCTTTGGCACCAATTATCAAAGTCATCAGGAGTGATCGGTAGAGATTTGGTCATAGTGTCAGTTTCCATGTTAGCCTTAGTGAGAGCTGCCATTTGAGCTAGTAAGTGCTTTGTGAAATTAAGGAGATTTAAGATGGTGAGATCTTAGAATCAAGAGCCTAAAAAGCTCTGATACCAATTACAAGACCGGTTAAGGGTAATGCAACAGTTTCACAAGGTGGAGAGAGTAACACTTAAATCAGATAGGGAACCATGCAATTGAAACAATGAACAAGAGTAAAGAACACAAGCAGAAAACAAGTAATGGTTTTCAAGAATGATGTATATTATTCTTAACTTTTTTACAATTGTTATAAGGCTTAGTCCTAAGGACTGGTACATGAGATACTTTATACTACATCCTACAACCTGTCATACTTTGAAGGCCCAGTTGGAACACTAATCTAGACAACAAGATCAGTATAAAGTCAAAAGGCAGATTGCCTTTTGACTAGTGACTATGAGATGCCATAGCTCACATCCTAATTTACTACAAAAAGGATAAAAGTAAAAGAGTGGAAAGTTATATACTCAAAGACCTTAATCTACAGTTGAAAAAAGTATAAAGATATCACCAACTTGTATAAGTTGGTGAGTCTTCAAAGATGGCAGGGGAAAGTAATTCAACTTTTGTCAAAAGTATGTTAGGGAAGGATGTCTTCTCTGTCTTTGGAATAAATTAATCTATTGGCTTCGGAAGACTTTGTCTTGAAGCTTCGGAAGACTTCATATTTGGCTTCGGAAGAATTGGTCTTTGGCTTTGGAATATTTGACACTTAGTGAATTTCTTAGTGTAATTTTGGCAAATTTTTCAAAGTAACTTCCTTGTACTTCAGAATGCTTGCCGGGAGCTCTTTGTTTTGTATCCGCCTCTAAGATAACTCTTACACAAACTAATTACCTTATATGTTAAATTTCAAAGGATTTGAACGGTGAATTAAATCATGTTGCTCCTTCCAACTGGTATTTTTTTTGCCCCTGACTCTATGGGCATTTGGTTTTGGTAGTGTTTAAGGTAATCTTTCATGTTTTTTATTTATTAATTTGGATAACAAAGTTATAGAAATGATAATATTATCTATTACAGGGCATAAAGTGTTTATTATCTCACCTTAGTAAATTTCAAAATTTTAAATTAGCTTTTTATATTAAAGGGTATTGTTTTATTATATAAAGTTTTAAATATTATCAACTATTCTATTTTATGTGAAGGTTATATGACTAATTAGTTATTTATAAACTTTTTGGACATTATCAGCAATGGGCCTGATTAAAAATAAAAAAAAAACTAAAGAAACTTTTGAGTATTGATGACGATTTCATGTTATGTGTGTCCCTACAGTGCCCCACTCCAAGTTTATATAGACTTTGCAAAACGGGCAGGGCGTCAAGGAAGAACGGGTTCGGGTCAGGATGGATTTGACTCAAAACGGACCTTTTTTTAAATTGTTCATATTGGTTCGGGTCAAAATAGGTTTAGGTCAAAATTAGTACGGGTCAGAATGAGTGCCGGTTAGAATCGGCCAAACCATCAAAACACATAAAAATCAAACCCACACATCAAAATTCAAATGTAAGGCCCCGTTCCCGGGACACTTACAGTTGGACCGTCATCGCATAATATATTCAAAATAAACATTTCTTTTGCAGCGGAATTTAAAAACTTTCATTAATAATTAAAAACGTATCATTACATTACATAAATCGTTTACATATCAGATTTTATCATCATATCAAAATGTGGATGCCAGACTCAAAACGTCCCCAGTAGCGTATGCATCCATGCTTGCAACTCCTCAGCATCAACAAAGTACCTGCCAACTATTATGCATACATAAAATCAGCGACCCTAAGTGAGTTCTAGTTTTATAAATAAAATACTTTACTTTCGTTAAAACATATCCTTCGTAGTCGTATGCGATCACACATCATACATACACATTGATAATATTATTATTATCTTCATCACTGTTCAATTTGTACATTTCGTACTTTTATCATTATCTTTCCCTACAATCTGGATCCTGTCTCATGCGATACCCCCGACTCATGTCCGACGACCGATACTGTGTCGGGGCCTGTAAACAAACCCCCGCGTCATGTTCGAAGATCGACACAGTACTGGGGTACCCGACAAGGACCCCGTCTGTTTGCAACACCCCCGACTCATGTCCTAAGATGGGTGTTGTGCCGGGGTCTGTAAACAAACCCCCGCGTCATGTATGAAGACCGACACAGCACCGGGGCGAGCATCAGGACATCACTCGGGTCAATCTCTTGGATTAAACCCCTTACGACTCTGTTGTGACACACAGTCACTCACCTCAATACAAGTCTTTTGTGACAACACAGTCACTCACCTCAACCTTGGCTAATGAGTCTTTTGTGACAACACAGTCACTCACCTCAGTCTTGCTTGCAAGATTATTATTACGTTCCACTTTTCATTATTATTGTCTTTCACTTCGTCATATAATACTTTACGATCTTCAAACATCAAACCACGCAAAGCCATACATCATACATAACGTATAATAAAACATAATACATACATTTTCAAAACCGTTTAATGAAGAAAAACAACACACCACACACACAACATCATGCATAAGCCACCACATCCCAACGGGACCTATCTCAAACATCACCTCTTAAAGCCCCTAAGAAATCCCTAAGTCCAAAACTAGGCACAACATAACATTCTAGGAGCATCAGCAGAAAATTCTAAGTGTAAACAGCCTTGGCGCATGGGAACTATTTGGGCGCATGAGCCCTGTTCAGGCGTTCCAACACTTGGGCACAGAAACAATTCTGGGCGCATGAGCACTATTTGGGTGCACCATTTATACTTGGGCATTTGGGCACATTTCCTGGGCGCATGACACTATTTGGGCGCACCACCTGGACGCATGAGGACCCTGGGCGCATGAGCAACACTTAGGCTCATGGCCAACTTTTTGGGCACATGACCCTGGGCGCATGAAGACAGTTGGGCGCATAGGGACATTCTGAACATCTAATATGCCAAGAACACACCCGAAACATTTCTAGCCTAACCCAAACACAGATCTAGCATACTAAGGGAATCTAAACATTCTAACAACAATTCTAACCACTAAACCACAACCAAACACACAACCACAGTAGGTACGGTCGAACAACAACAAGCATAACATTCGGTTAGCTTTCAAAATGTTTATCCGGTATGCATAACAACCCCAAAGCTTTAAAATCTGTAAAAGAGGGGTTTAGAAACTCACCTGAAGCATATCATCAAACCAGGTACTTCCACCTGCGATTTCAGCTTCAAATTCCCAAGAACAACTTCTAAAACCTCAAGAACTTCGGTTTAGGACTTAAAACCCAACTGAAACCGAACTCATGTTCAAGAGAACTCACCTTAGCAGCTTCTTCTTCCTCTTCTCCAAAAACCGCAAGCTTTCACCCTTTTTCTGCTTTGGCCGAAGGCCAAAAGCAGATCTCTGCTTTTAAAGAGGTGGCCATACCTTTTATATTATTAAAATAATAGTGTTTGTGCACTTTTGCACTTTGCCCCCCTCAACTTGTGCCCAATATCTTTTCTTTCTAGATACTTCCTTTTTGTTTTCTTTTAAATAAAAATTCGGGGTGTTACAAGTCCACCCCTCTTATATAGGTTTCATCCCCGAAACCTGTCGCTTCTCGAACAGTTACGGGTAACGCTGTCTCACCTCTTCCTTGATCTTACACGTAGGCTTAGTCCCCTTCTGGGCTCCACTGTACTCGCACAGGTGGAACCATCCTTCAACTTATCCCTTCTTTCCCTTCTATCAGAAATAACCCTTAGTTGCTCCACATAGTTGAATCCTTCATCCATCTCGGTTTTCTCCAGTGACACGATCACATTCTCATTGATTGAGCACTTTCTTAAACGAGACACATGAAATGTCGGATAACTTCACTTAACACGTCGAGTAGCTCCAGTTGACATGCCACTTCTCTTACCTGAGCAACAATTCAGATTAGTCCTTTACAACTCAGTATTAGCTTCCCTTGCTTTCTGAATCAAGTGATCTCCTTTCCCAAGACGAGACCTTCGTCGTTACTCCACCGCCGTAGATCGACACCGGACTCTTTCCGGCGCGATTGCTCAAACCTCCTTCTTGCAACACTTGGTGTTTGCCTCATAGGCTGCTAGCCAATCCTTCCGAAGGCGCACGTCTATCCATCCATGTCTGTCCTGAAGAGTCTAGCAGGAAACACGCGCTCTCTCATTTCAATCGCGCAATCTGCTAGGACATCTGGTAACCTAGTGGACTTACCAATAGCAGTTTCTACATCGAAGGACGCATCGATCTTCCTACTCCTAACATGCAACTTATCACAGAAGGCAGCAGGAATGAAACCACTACTAGCACCACAAATCAAGCACAAGGCACAAATTTAAATTTACTAGAAACGTACCCGACGTCGCGTTAAAGTCCGCTCTAGCCTCCTCCTGGTCATAGCGAATGCTCTGACCTTCATCCTCTACCATCCTTCCTTGCACTGGAACTCTGTGCTCTCAACTTCTTGCAGTTTCTACTCATATGTCCAGTCTCGCCGCAGTCGTAACATCTAGCCATGTGACAATCCCTCGCCCTATGACCCTCTCTTCCACACTGGAAACAGACGCTCGATCCCCATCTGCATTCCCCCGCGTGGCCTCTACCACATTTCTTGCATACCTCTTCCCTCTCAGTCATCCTCTTCCGATCATCGAACCTCATCGTCTTACCTCCAGCCACAAATTCACCATCATCATTATCCTGCTTTCCGCTCCCACTCTTAACATAACTCCTCTCCTCCTCCTCAACCATCATCTCCACAGCCTCTCGCTCATCATACAGCCTCCTCGCCAAGTCAACCACTGACCTAAACATCCCTGGCCGGGCAGCGATCAGATGTCTGCGAATATCTGCTGGCAGACCTTGAATATACCTTTTGATCTTTTGTGACACAGGCGTCACCTGATCTGGCACCAGCCTTGCCATCTCGTTGAACTTTGTGGTGTACTATTAGTGGGTCATCGTCTCCACCTCCAGCTGCAGGAACTCCCTCTCAATTTTGTCGAGCTCCCTGTGAGGGGCAAAACTCCTCGACCACCAAACTTTTCAGATCCTTCCACCTCATCTTCCCGATTGCTCTAGTGCCCTCAGCCTGAAAAATATTGTCCCACCAGCACAAGGATGAATCAACAAATGAGTGGGTAGCAAACTTCACCTTCTGATCCTCACGGCACTCGCTAATCTCAAGTACCGCTTCCATTTCTCTCACCCAACGTTGTGCAGCCGCTGCACTCCTATTTCCATCAAACACAGGATGCCTACACCTTTGGAATGCTCCATAGCTGCATCCCTTCGCAGTCTCCTGCACAGCTTCCTCATCCTCCTCATCGTCACTGGAGACAACCATGTCAGCATCGGGTTGCTCCATACCCCTAGAACCTCCAGCTTCACCTCCTCATCGTGCGGTTCTCCTCTTCTCACTCTCCTTATTCTCATCCTCCTTCAAAGCTCTAATGACCTCGGTCACTACAGTCGGCAAAATCGTCTGCATGACCTATTAGACTTCCTCCGCTACTGCCCCCTTCATTGAGGCTCTCAGATTAGCACTCCCGTCCTTACAGTCCTGGTGACGGAGCACTGGTTCATCAGGAGCCGTCTCAGCAGTCTTAGCTCTGCCCCTCGTGACACGCTGTCTAACACCACGTCCACCACGACCACCACCACGTGAAGCCTCAGAAGACCTACCACCAGCCATCTAAACACTACAAGATTCAAACACTGACACGGTCAATCAAGGTAATTACTCAAGTTATGTCAGGTATAGTAAGCCCTAATCACAGTGGCCAATTGTGTTTAGCCACTTACTTTACTCTTCATTCCCCAAGCATTTCCTATCCTGACTACATCAGTATCTAAATCTACACAAAAGCACACCAGCCACATAACATGCGCACATAATACTGGTTAACATTTTACTTACATAAAACCTTTTACATAAAACTTTTACCTGCAGGCACGTAGCTACTAGGACTGGCATCCCTTTCCTTTCGTCCCATTCTTAGTTTAAAATAGGTTCTTTTTGAAAATATTTACCCAATTCTCTTAAACTTTGGCTCTGATACCAACTTGTAAGGCCCCGTTCCCGGGACACTTACAGCTGGACCGTCATCGCATAATATATTCAAAATAAACATTTCTTTTGCAGCAAAATTTAAAAACTTTCATTAATAATTAAAAACGTATCATTACATTACATAAATCGTTTACATATCAGATTATATCATCATATCAAAATGTGGATGCCAGACTCAAAACGTCCCCAGTAGCGTATGCATCCATGCCTGCAACTCCTCAGCATCAACAAAGTACCTGCCAACTATTATGCATACAAAAAGTCAGTGACCCTGAGTGAGTTCTAGTTTTATAAATAAAATACTTTACTTTCGTTAAAACATATCCTTCGTAGTCGTATGCGATCACACATCATACGTACATTTCGTAGTCGTATGCGATACCCCCGACTCATGTCCGAAGACCGATACTGTGCCGGGGCCTGTAAACAAACCCCCGCGTCATGTCCGAAGACCGACACAGCACTGGGGCGAGCATCAAGACCTCACTCGGGTCAGTCTCTTGGATTAAACCCCTTACGAGTCTGTTGTGACACACAGTCACTCACCTCAGCCTGGCATACAAGTCTTTTGTGACAACACAGTCACTCACCTCAACCATGGCTAACGAGTCTTTTGTGACAACACAGTCACTCACCTCAGTCTTGCTTGCAAAACTATTATTACATTCCACTTTTCATTATTATTATTATCTTTCACTTCGTTATATAATACTTTACGATCATCAAACATCAAACCATGCAAAGCCATACATCATACATAACGTATAATAAAACATAATACATACGTTTTCAAAACCGTTTAACGAAGAAAGACAACACACCACACACACAACATCAACCACAACACAACATCATGCATAAGCCACCACATCCCAATGGGACCTATCTCAAACATCACCTCTTAAAGCCCCTAAGAAAGCCCTAAGTCCAAAACTAGGCACAACATAACATTCTAGGCGCATCAGCAGAAAATTCTAAGTGTAAACGGCCTGGGCGCATGGGAACTATTTGGGCGCATGAGCCCTGTTCAGGCATTCCAACACTTGGGCACATAAACAATTCTGGGCGCATGAGCACTATTTGGGCGCACCATTTATACTTGGGCATTTAGGAACATTTCCTGGGCGCATGACACTATTTGGACGCACCACCTGGACGCATGAGGACCCTTGGGCGCATGAGCAACACTTAGGCTCATGGCCAACTTTTTGGGCGCATGACCCTGGGCGCATGAAGACAGTTGGGCGCATAGGGACATTCTAAACATCTAATCTGCCAAGAACACACCCGAAACATTTCTAGCCTAACCCAAACATAGATCTAGCATACTAAGGGCATCTAAACATTCTAACAACAATTCTAACCACTAAACCACAACCAAACACATAACCACAGCAGGTACGGTCGAACAACAACAAGCATAACATTTGGTTAGTTTTCAAAAACGTTTACCCGGTATGCATAACAGCCCCAAAGCTTTAAATCTGTAAAAGAGGGGTCTAGAAACTCACCTGAAGCAGATCTTCAAACCAGGTACTTCCACCTACGATTTCAGCTTCAAATTCCCGAGAATAACTTCTAAAACCTCAAGAACTTTGGTTTAGGACTTAAAACCCAACTGAAACCAAACTCGTGTTCAAGAGAACTCACCTTAGCAGCTTCTTCTTCCTCTTCTCCAAAAACCCGCAAGCTTTCACCCTTTTTCTGCTTTGGCCGAAGGCCAAAAGCAGATCTCTGCTTTTAAAGAGATGGCCATACCTCTTATATTATTAAAATAATAGAGTTTGTGCACTTTTGCACTTTATCCCCCTCAACTTGTGCCCAATATCTTTTCTTTCTAGATACTTCCTTTTTGTTTTCTTTTAAATAAAAATTCGGGGTGTTACATCAAATCTAACAAAAATCCATAACATAAATAAGAATAAACAATGTTGAATATAAAGATCTAAGAAAGTTTTGAATAGAAGTTGAGTTGTAAAATTAAAAATTAAATTAGACTTGATCAAGAAGGCCAATGAACATCTATGAAGCTTCAAACATAAATAAAGAAAACTTTAATCTGAGTTGGCATTTCAGGGTTTATTTTCTACCAAAATGAACGAACAAAGATCTCATTCGGGGAACGAACGAAGTTGACTGGTTTTTATTCAACGAACAAATGAAGAAAAGCTTTGATTTTCAAAAAATCCTCGATTCCATGAAATACTCGTTTGCAAACTCTAGATTTGGAAGTAATAACCGAACGCGATTCAATAAAAACTCGATTTGGATCTTATCGGTAGTGGCAGTTGCTCTTCCAGCTTGAGATTGTAAAAAACTCATATCCGAGTAAAAGCTCATATTTTGGATCCTATCGGGGAAAAAACTTCTAGGGGGAGATAGAAGAATATGAAATTCCCATTCTTTAGTTTTGTTGAAGATCCCAGTCTAGGTAACTGGTTTCGACCACACCTTGTATAGATTTCTGTAAACAACTTCCATTATTTGATATGTTTAATTTTAATCTTCAAAATTAGTCCCAAAGTAGAATTAAGATGTAACATTTTATCCATATGTATTGTAAACCTAAATGTGTTTGGATTATACATGTGATTTTTGGTTAATTATTATGTAATATATTAAGGTTGAGGTTATTCTACAAAGTGTATTTTTACTACAAAGTGTGAAAAGACACAATGAGGCTAAAAAAATCACAAAAAAATTATATCTCACAATTTAAATCGAATTTCAAAAAAGTACTTTGGAGTCTCTGTTCCTCTCGTCATTCTCTTTCAGAAATAAAATAAAAAAAAATTTCATTGTCTTTTATGACACAATGACGTTATTATGTCTTTCATAATGACACAATGACGTCATTGTGTCTTTCACAATAACACAATGATGTCATTGTGTCTTTCATAAATGACACAATAAAAAACGTTATTTTTTATTTTTTTTATTTTTCTTTTATTTTTTTTCTTAGTGTGGACGGCTAGGGGAACAAAAGCTCGGAATTACTTTTTGAAATTCAATTTAGATTGTGTGATATAATTTTTTTGTGACTTTTTTGACTTTGCGTCTTCTCACATTTTGTAGCAAAAATACACTTTGTATTTGAACCTCTTTCATATATTAAATATATCATTTATTCACTTAATGATAATTTTATAATTTATAAAGTAAGTTTTATAAACTTATAAAGACTTGTCACAAAAAAGAAATTTTATTATTTTAATTAAAAGAAACAATTAAATTATAAAGTTTATAAAGGTTTATAAGACAATAAGTTAATTATTTATCAAATTCATCTTTTATAAAAGAATTAATAATTAAATTAGGTTTTTTTTATAGCTTTAGGGTTGAATTTGTTGATCTTAAAACATAAATTTAAAACTTTTTACATGAAATAATAACAGCTCAAACTCTAGCCACTCCTCTAGCCAACTCTGGCAATCCCAAAATCACCTAAATTTGTTCATTCTAACCAAATCAAACCATCCCTCATTGTTTACGAGCCTGATTTGAACTCATGACCCATTTTAATTTACAATATTCATATGTTATGGCTTGGTTAATCGAAACCGGTATTTTCTATTCAAACTTAAATCAAATCCCTTGTGAAATAGACCAGTTGAATCAATCAAATGAATGGTAGCATTCTTGTAATCATTATGAATTGAAACATACAAATAATTTCGATTAAAACTATGTTATTACTCTCTAATCAAACTTAAAACACCCAAAAAATCAATGAACCTTTTGTTGGGGTTTTCACAGGTTTATCAGAGTCATTTTATCCTTATAAAATGAAAACGCAGCGGAAATGGAATGAAAATCTTGTTACAGTTAATATATATAAACCAATTTATATATCTGTTAAAACCCGTAATGGATCGTTATATGAAAAACCATGCTTACAAACAACCATAGGGTGTTTAGAATTCTACCTCTCGAATAGGACAGAGGAAGAAGATCTTTGAACCGCAGCTTCCAAAGCAGGAAACCTCAAGCTTGTCTACCCCAAGCTTCCAACAAAACACCAGGCTGCTAGGATTTTCTTCACTTGATCGAGTTCTGTTCTTGGTTTTCTTCGACCGATCGAGAGAAATGCAACAGGAACACCGATATGCACCTTTGTGTGTGTTGTAAGTTATCAGTGTAACACCCAAAACTTCGGCCAAAGTAAAAGTATTTGGAAAGAAAGAAAGAAGAGCCAAAGATGAGGGGTGTTTTGTGTAAAAGTACACAAAATTCAAAAAGTGCACTTTATATGGGTATGGCTACCCATATCACTCCTGCTGCTAGTGTGTTCAACCGAATCAGAAGAAGAAGAAGCTGAATTCGATTTCTCTCTGTTTCAAGGAGAAGAAGAGGCTGATTCTCGCTTGTGGTTAGTGTTCCTTGTATTTTATGGTTTGGTTTGTTGGGTTTTGACCATGAAACCGATTTATATGTGTTTATGTGTTTTGTTGTCTGTTTTTGCTTGTTTTAGGCGTTTGAACTCTTGTGCACATGAGTTTGGAGGAGTTTTGATTGTTTGCTGCACTAGGTGAGTTCTAGACCTCGATTTTATGTGTTTTAAACTTCTTTGGGGCTGAAAATGCATGTTTAAAAGGTTTTACAGCTGTTTTATGCTTTACCGTATGTATATGGGTGTTTGTGTTGGTACTTTATAGTGGTTTATGTGCGGTTGATGCTTGTGATGTTGAGTTTAAGCTTCGAACAGATGGATAAGCATGATTGGTTAGGACTGTTGGTGTTTTCGTGGTTGTATGCCTGCTCTAGATGTTAAGCATGTTAGATCCATGAAAAGGATGTGTTTGATCGAGGATTGGGGACTGAATAATTGCATAAGTGCATTTGCAGGTTGGTTAGTTCATCCGCATTTAAGTACTTTGTTAATGCGCATTGTTGTTTGTTCATCCGCATTTGTAGATGCTTATGCGCCTAAGTGTTCTTCCGCATTTCTTTTATTCATGCGCATTTGCTACAACGTTCATGCGCATTTGTTACAGTGTTCATGCGCATTTTTTCCAGTCATTCGCATTTGTTCCACCAGCATTTAGATGGACACTTGGAATAATCTGAAGGCACTCATCCGCATTAGTATTGTTCATCCGCATTAGTATTGTTCATCCACATTAGTATTGTTCATCCGCATTAGTATTGTTCATCCGCATTAGTATTGTTCATCCGCTTTAGTATTATTCATCCGCATTAGTATTATTCATCCGCATTAGTATTATTCATCAGTATTAGTATTGTTCATCCGCATTAGTTACTGTTCATCCGTATTTGTCTAAGGACTTAGGATTTTTCTGAAGCTTGGGAAGTAGAATGTAGCGGGTAAGTTCTGGAATGTTTTGCTGGTTCATGTCTATTGTGGGTATGCATGTTTTGGGTTGTTCTTGTGTTCCTATTTATAATTATATTACGTGACTTTACGTGGTGTGATTTTACCCTTATCCGTAAAGTATTATCTTTAATAAAGTGGAAAGATTAATGAAAGTGGAACATAAAGAATGTAAGAAAGTCTTGCAAGCAAATTCACAGGAGGTTCACAACCACTAGGTTGTTAGCTCAACTGTGTGCGGTTTAGCTAACCCGTTGGATGCACACAGGGTCAATCGTTGAGATTGAGGGGACCATTGTCGTTGCCCCGGTACTGGAGTCAGCTTTGTGCACCACGGATGGGGTCTATTATTAGACCTCAGGCCTAGTACCAGGTTTATGCGCATTTTATGGGGGGTATAGCGCTTTGGTCCATATCGAAGTGAAAGATTAAAAGTAAAGGTTCAAGTGAACGACCATGGAAATGGTGAAGTAAGATATTAATGTTGATAATGAATAATATTTGAATGTATGTATGACGTATGATCTCATACTAAAGAGTAAACAGCATTTTTTCTATACAAAACTCATAAAGTATTTTCACTATTTTAAAACTAGAACTCACTCAGCAATTCTGACTTTTATGCATTTTTAGTTGGCAGGTAATTTTGCTGAGGATGGCACACGGGGAGGCTACTTGTCAGGGCAGGACTGGCATCCATTCATGATTAATAACATTGTTGTTTTGTAATGCGTTCTAATGATCTTTTGTAACTGATAACAAACATACATGTATTACTTAGCAACAGAATTTGTTAGTTAATGAATGGCTTTTGATGTTAATTCCGCTGCCATGCTTTAAGAATTATGTAATGTTTGTATTTAATTATGCTGTGATTGACCAACTGTGAGGTCTCCGGGAACGGGGCCTTAAAATCAGAGAGAGTGGTTGAATACAATCATATATTGCACGTCCTGTGAAACTGAATTTCAAAGTGAGAGAAAAGTGAGCGGGACCCATCCCTTTAACCCATCCGCATTTCTCTTATATTCATCCGCATTAGTAAATGCGAATGAACAAACTCTAACCGCATTTGTAAATGCGGAAGAAGAACCTTCATCCGCATTTCCCAAATGTACATCCGCATTTGTAAATGCGGATGAGTAGTTCCATCAGCATTTCCAAAAATACACATCCGCATTTGTAAATGCGGACGATCAGTTTCATCAGCATTTCCTTAAATACTCATCCACATTAGTAAATGCGGATGAAGAAATTCCTTCAGCATTTCCACAAATGCACATCCGCATTTCCTCAGTAACACATCCGCATTAGTAAATGCGGATGAGTAACAGAAATGTGGACAAAAAAAAGACTTGTATTGTTTATTCAACCATTTGAATAACAATACAAAGTACTCTCTCTCTGGAACAAATTATCCATATAATTTATCCATAACACTAGTGCAAATATTTAGAAAACTAATTTCTAAATACTTCAAGTGTCAATATTTATTTACATGATCATATCATAAAATAAATATTGTGAGTATTTGTCTAGCTTGTTATTAGGTATGACCCGACATGGATCATAACGTACTAGCCACATCAATTCAATATATGTTATGGGCAGACCATTCCCAACACTTTTCAACTCGAAATTGATTAAATCAGTACTATATAAATGACGCTTAACACTCCAATTAATCCTTTTAACTCATTGTAATCTTAATTTCATTCAAATGACACACACTCGATATCATCATCTAATTCTCATTGGACCCGGGAACCCAATCGAACACGACCTTCGCCACATTTGACCGAGGAGTTCTAATCCTCGTCATCCTTAGAAGCTTCACACAGCTTAGATTTGAGCAAATCATCATTGTCTTCTAGAATTAGGTTTCATCTTAGTCCTAATATTTTTTTTCTATCTAACATCATTTTGACTTCAAATCAAGTAGTCAACACACCCACGCACTCATTACTACATGTATATCAAAGCCCTATGCTTAGTTTCATGTATGTTATCGATATCTGGTTCTATTTTAATAAATTCAAAATCTAGGGTTCATATGATTTAGGGATCAATTGTAACTACTACTTTAATTTACTATAACCTGAGTTACATCAAAACTTGTACTTTGGCCCAACGGTCAACACGCATCACCTATATAAAAGGGACCAGGGTTTGAACCCGAGCACCCCCTTTATGTTCTTAATTATTTTTAGCAATTTTAACAATTCTAGAAAATAATATTATATCAATATATTAGTATGAAAATTATAACAAAAGTTAATAATTAATTTTTGAAATTTTCGAAATCATAATTTCACATTTAAATACTTTAAAAAGATCATGAAATTGGTAAAACATCAATAAAAAGGATTATAAATTAATTTAGAAGTCTTGTTACTTATAAAAAACCTATAAAAATAAATTATTTTAAATCAAAATTTATTACAAATACACTCAATTAAATAATTAATTAATAAATTAATTATTTGTGACAAAAGTGTACACATTGTCATTTTAAGTTTTATTTATTAACCTATTATAAGTTAATCATTTTAATTGTAATATTCAATTGAAATTTCATCATTACATCTTATATTCATTAAGTAAATTTACAAATCTTATTATTTTTCTTTTACCAAATTTATTTTATTTAATAAATTTATACATCAAAGGTATATATAATTATTAATTAAAACCTTAAATCCCAATTTGAAACCCTAGTTCCCGAATGAACAATAGAACTTTAAATGGTTTATTTTATTAACTTAAGACACCATTCATTTGTTGGGTTTTCACAAGTTAAACAGATCTATTTTATCCTTATAAAATAGAAGAACGCAGCGGAATATATAATTTTAAACTTGTTACAAAGAGCTAATATATATATAAAACATTTTTATATAAAATCAGTCAAAACCCATATGGATCGATATATGAAATCATGCTTACAAACAACCATAGAAAGTACAAAGAACTACCTTCAATAATGAGATCAGCAGGAGGTGAACAAGCATGGCAGCTCCTAAAGCAAGAAGCCTCAAGTTGGTCTACCCACGAGCCACCAACAAGAACACCGGTTGCTAGGATTTTCACTTGTACAACTCCCCTTTTCTTTCTCTAGACCGATCGAGAGAATAAGGGGCTCTTGCAACTTTTGTGTTCTCAAGTCGTGTATTTAGAGAGATCTGCAAGCAATCTTATATTGCATGTCCTTGGAAACATAAAGTTCAGGAGAGAGAAAAGTGGGTGGGGCCCAGCCCCTTAACCCATCCGCATTTCTCAGAACAACATCCGCATTAGTTAATACGGATGAAGTTGTTCTCCCGCATTTGTAAATGCGGGTGAAGTAATTCGTCCGCATTTGCAAATGGTCATCCGCATTAGTTAATGCGGATGTATGTTTCCATCAGCATTTCCAGAAATGCACATCCGCATTTGTTCCAAAACAAATGCTGACAGGGTTTATTCACCCGTATTTGTAAATGCGGATAAGTAAACATCATCCGCATTTGTTCAAACACATCAAATGCGGCAGTGTAAAACGAATGCGGATGAATTAATATTCCTCTCTTTGAAATAAATTATCCATATAATTTATATACAACACAAGTGTAAATGTTTGGAAACCCAATTTCCAAATATTCTAAGTGTTAATATTTATTTATATGATCACATCATAAAACAAATATCTTTGGTGTTTGTCTAGCTCGTTATTGGGTATGACCCGACTTGGATCATGACATACTAGCCACATCAATTCAATATGTATTTTGGGCAGATCATTTCCATCATCATTAGGTTAATTTTCGAGAAAATCATTGGTGCCTAGTCTAGGTTATATTATGATTGTGTTAGAATAATATAAACATGTTAACCTTATTATAAACATTTATTCAGGAAGTCCGACTTGGATCATGACATACTAGCCACAATCATTAGGTTATATTATTTCAATCAAATGTTTATTTGTTTTTTTATTTCATTCAAATTCAATTTAATTCATGTTATATTATTTCTTGTAATGTGTGTTCATAGTTAGATAAACATTTATTCTAACACAATCATTAATTTATTCAAACCATGGAAACAATGATAGATCTAGTGGCTTGACAAACGCACCCTGTTTGATTAATCTAGGGTGATTGAAAGAAGAATCATACACGCCTTATTCATTAAGACGTCGTCTGTGAATCGATCAATTCAATCATAAAGTTTATTTATGTATTGTTTGTCTTATATGTTTTATAATTTTCTTATAAATATTGACATGTCATGATAATTGAATTATTCAATTATTTTAAATCAGTTTATCTATGTATGCAAACCTGTGTTTACTCACCGAATATTTCTTTAGTTTACTACATTATTTCTAACTAGATTTCATGCAATACAACATTGTTGGACTTCCTGAATGCTTACAATTAGGATGTTCAGACAAAGTTAATAAACATACAAATTTTATGTTACTTTAGATTATGTATGATTGCCAAATAATATTTGGGTTATTCGAGAACAATGAAATTTGTATTTAATATTAGTCCAATGCTTTAAATGCCATAGGCTATGAAAAATCGATTCACCCTGCTCCACCTCAAGGTTTCCGTCATTGGTCGGGGTGTGACAAAAGATGCTTTAATATCAACCAGAACAACAAGGCTTATTGCGGTAAGTCTTCAATTTCATTTCTAGGTTTGTATTTCAAACGATTTGAAACTTTATCTCAATAATTCCTAACTATATAATTTCTCCACATTTTTTTCTGCTTTTGTAAAGACCGATTATAGACACAGAAAAAGCGAATCAAAGTAGCTGAGCTAATGGTTGGAACTTCTATCTAGGTAATTTGCTTATAATATCCTCATCCTATCTTTTAATCACTTTCCAAGGTCATCTGCAAGCTTCCTTTGATGATGATGATCACCTTTTTCCTTCAACAAAGAGATCGAGAAGGAAAAAGTGTCTGACCGTACAGTTTTCATAATCTATACCTTACTCTTCAAAATGACATAAAATTAGCGTGTTTATAATCAGGAAGATGAAGCTAAAAAGCATGAAGAATAAGTTGTTGCTCATTCATCTGGAAATTTGCTTCACAGATTATATATTCTTTCAAGCAATGTAACTCAATAAAAGTTAACTACTTTTGTTATGAATCTCGCTATATAGGTGTGATTAAAGTTTTTTAAAATCATTTCTTGACTCCTATTCATATTTGGACTTTTGGTTCCAAAAAATTTCAGTGAAATTGATTTCTGTAAATTGATGGTGTGTTTTATTCTAATATATTAGCTAGCCTTTGGAATGATGTTGGATGGGGTTGCTTTCGGAAAACATGTTTGAGAGGTGTTAGAGCCTTCAATTACTACATTCACTTGCTTCTACTTGTAATTATTGTGTATAGGTTTTTTTTTGTTTTCTATTTGGTGGGTAATATCTTGATAATAATGATTGCTATGTCAAATAATTTTGATATTGATAATGAAATAGATCTTGGTTTTTTGTCTTTAAAGATAGATTCTTCAACAGTTTAAAGAAAATTATTCAAGTATGTATTTACTTATGGGTATGTTCTTTTGTTCGTACCTACAAATATGATATATTAAATCAAAACTAGAATTTTAAAGGTTGTTTAACTAATTTTTCAATGAAATGGACTAAAGTACTTTTATCTACAAGAATACTTAAATGCATACCAACACCAGCATAAAAAAACATGGAATGAGTATAGTGACTGAAGTTAGTTTTTTTTTAAACTCATTTTTAGTATAGTTATGTTCCATCTATTATAGGTAAATTTTCAAGAGCAGACAATTTGTAACATATTTCTAAGTAGTTAAAGCTTGAAGCTAAGTATACATTCTGAGTATTCTTTTTTTAATGATTGATGCAACCTTAATGTAAATTGCTTTTCATGTCCTTGATGGTAGTAACCTACTAATTTCAAGATTTTCTATTTTTTTCCTTGATTATTAAAAATCATATATTGTAAATTAGAGTCTTTCAAAGAAAGATTTAAAATTTATTTGCCCTAACTCAAAGAGACAAGGCCGCTCAAGCAGAAGGCTGAGAATTCTCTACTAGAGGGATTGAGAAGATAGAGGGTAATTTCTGAGCTAAAACTCTTCTAAGAAGGAATGAGTTCCCACCCTTGATTGGTAAAATGAAGCTATACCTTTTTCGAACCGGTTTGAGAAAGGGAGTTAATAGATGAAATGGTCTTTTAATGAATAGGACCCAGCGAGTTGAAAGAGTCAATCCTATCCTGAGGGAGCTAATGGCTCTTAGCCCCTTAACTAAGCTGTAGCGCTTGACTAAAAATCATATATTGTAAATTAGAATATTTTAAAGAAAGCTTTAAAATTTATTTTAACATTTTTGAGGATTCATTATCATAGTTAGTTTAAGTTTAATTTTATTATTGTGAGTTGTTATCTTTAAATTAATCAACTTTGAGTGATTCATCCACTTCTTTTTTTTGTAACAACGTTTTGAGCGCATTTAATCCTAGATGATATATTAAATTTATTCATCTTTGCTGACAAAAATGTCTTGGATTTTTCCTTTTACTTTATTCAAAATGTTGTTTTCTGATGATCCTTTTGAAATATTTTACGTCTCTTGAGTCATTTTGGTTGCAAAGTCAATCATAAATTAACTATAGGCTGAAAAAAATGATAGCTAATTAGTGAAGAACTTTAATGCCATTATATTCATAGTTTCTATCAACCAGGAGACTTCTATTCTAGAGTTGATTTGTATCGTCTTCACTTGATGTTATTTCTATATTTGTAGTTATAGAAAAATTTTCATTTGCTTCTTGTTTAATATCTGAAGAGTAACCTTGGTTCAGGTATGCTATTTAGGTTGTGTATTCATTAATAATTCAATTTATTAGTTTACACTTATATTTAATGCTAAAAGTAACACTTAATAGTATACACATTGTAACATTTGTGTAATAATACATCAGTTCATTTAGTCCTTTGATTTAACACCTAACAATAGACAAGATGGTTCAACTAGATTAAGTAATGGTTCTAAAGGCAATAATGTTTCACAAGTAGATTAACTAATGTTGATTCTTTGCTGTTGAATAATCCTAAAGACCCTTATCCATCCTATATACACTTGTAGTATTACAAATCTATTTCACTATATATGTAAGGGTGGATCACTAGATCTAAGGGTTAGTCTTGTTTCTTGAGATGAATCTATAACTTAACTTTGTAGCTTTTCGAAGGCTGCAAACGAAGGATGGATTATGGATTTGTGTGTTACGCGATAACCTTGAAATGACCTAGGTTGCGTATTTCTATTTCCTATACTTAAAGTAGTTCATAATTATTACTTAAATTGATTATTAAATTTCTCATACTTGATTTTTATCAAATCTTTACATGCATTGAGTATTGAAGTTTCTTAGGTTTTATTAGATTTTTTAAGTTCACAACTAATTAATTTGAGATGTGGAATAAAGTCAATGTAAGCATCTATGTGTCGAGAGGAGCATATTTGAGATCAGTTGGAGTTTTAATGACTTTTACTGATGCTATAAAACATTTAGTTTTGACTACTTGTGATAATAATGGTTGATGATATAAGTTACTTAACTTTGGTAGTTGGTGTAAAAGATTATCTACTACTACTATATAATACAGAACATTAGGGTAGAATAGTAATTTCCTTGATTCTTGTAAGACGCACCCCTCCATCTCCTACGTTTACCCTCACATTCAACCATCTGACCCCTCTTCATGTCACACCCCAACCTTAACGGCGGAAACGTCGAGGTGTGAGGGTTAAGATTGTTCATGCCACACAATGCTAATTCAATGTGTCAATAATATTAATTTCCAAGGTTCATAACATACAATAAAGAAATAACATAAGTTCCAAGCAAACAAAATACAAAAGTTCAAATAGCATCATGTGACAAATAAGTCATTTTATTTTAATCTCTAGGTCCAATCCTAGACGTATTCAAGTCTTCAAGAGCAATATTAAGCGGTATCATTTCCTGAAACATGTTAAAAAATAAAGTCAACATAATGTTGGTGAGTTTCCATAGATTAATCATACATAGATATATATATCAAAAGATGGCAATTCACGTCATAGGGTATTGAATAGAGTAAATATAGATGGATCAACAAATGTAACAATCAAACCTTGACAAATATGGCCATTACAAGATTATACGATTAGCTAAGTGTACTTGGTTCCTATAGTGCTCAAGAATACAACACTAGGAGCCGGCAATAACCTCGGCTTTAGCACCAAATAGGCTTGTCAGCCCCATAGATCTATGACGTCGCTAGGCTAGCAATAGTTAATGATTGTATCTTACAAGAGTCATCACATGATAGTTACAAGAGTTCAAATAACCACAACAAAATGAGATGAATTGCATAAGTGTTACAAGAGTAAAACGTGTTTAGAAGTGTGTTTATAATAAGGTTAACATGTTTCACCCTAAAAGTGTGAAATAATATAAAATGGGGTATGAAAACTCACATGGATAATAAGGATGTCAAATAAGAAGGTCTTGTATATAATGCAGAGGATTCGTTAACGTTCAACCTAAATGAATGACGTGTTAAGTTAATCAAGATAATTATGATGTTACATTTATAAACCATTTAACCCATGATTTTTAAGTTATAATATAGACACAATTTGTAATTATTTTGATACTTAAATGATTAAATAAGAATTTTATTGATTAACACCATTAATAAAAGTTAAACTTTTATTTTCAAATGGGTATTATTTACTATTTAAATAAAATAGTAATTTGTAGATTTAAATGATTAAAATAATTATATTAGTTACAATAAGTGTACATTTTAAATATGTACATGTATATTTACTTTCTTAAAATGTATATAAACAAATTTATAACTATATTATATAAAACAATAAGGAATTTGTTAAATTGAAATTATTTGAAAATTAAATGGAACCCATTACAATATGAGATTAATAATATATTGTATTTTGTATAATTTTTATAATTTTTGAAATAAAAGAAATGGAAATTTCTTAATTTAAATTTTTTAAGAAAATTTTAAAATAAAATGATTTTATTTATTTTCTGATTAAAAATGATTTTATATGATTATTAATAATATTTAAATATTTTTCAGAAATTTAAATAACATAAAAACCCTTTAAAAAATTGTGGCAGGGCCTCGGGTTCGAACCCGGGCCCTTTGCCACACCACACAACATCTAAACTGCCGGGCCAAAGCCCAGTTTGTGTCAAATAACCGAGAGATCAGTTTAAAAATATATCCCACAAAATCCCCAAAATTCAATAGAACCCTAGAATGGAAATCGAACCAATTGACTATCAATTCGATGTTGATCTAGAAATTAACCTTAGGGCTTTGATTTCCCACATCAAACCGAGTTCAAAGCCCCATTTAATTACCTGGTTGATGTTGTTCTTGACGATTTTAAATTCGAACAAGGCTGCGACTGTTCTTGATTGGGGATTTCGATGTGTGTGTGTTTTTGGTGAAATTGAAGTTATAGATAGTGAAAAGAAAGTGTCGAGAGCATTTGCCCTCTATTTTATAAGTTCGATTTGATCAAGTACATGTCCAACGGCTATAGGATTATTGTCGGTCGTTTCAGGTCGAATTAAACGAGTGTAATCCTGTTTCAGGTGTCTTTAATCATCCCATTAAGTTCTAAGTGATTAACCCATGATTTATGATCAATCAATTTGATGATTATGATGATTTAAGGGTAGAATCAGTTTTGAATTTCGAGTGTAACCGGTTTCGATTTGAATGTGATTGTGTTCAATGTTAATTTCGAATTAAATCATGTTTCAGTGTTCGAATCTTGTTCCAGAACCGGTTGTGTTCATTTTTGTGTGCTAAAAATGAGTTTTGGGAGGTTTTGGGGTGTCGCCGGACACCTGGCCGGAGTTGGCCAGAGAACCGCCGGGAAAACGGGGTGTGGGTTGGGTTTATTTTAAAATTTACATTGAGGACCCTGCGGTTTTAAGTTGTACAATTTAAATCCAAAGTTTGACTTTTAATATTAAACAGAATTACAGTTTAGTCCCTGTAGTTTTCAACTTTATTATTTTATGTACGAATCATAATTTACAAGTTTTTTTAAAAACATAAACTTATATTGTTTTTATTTATTTATATTTTACACTTATTATAATTATTTAATATTATTAGTATTATTATTTTATCATTTTATTATTATTTTCATTATTATTATTAATATTAGTATTTTCTTTTATGTTTGTTATTATTTTTATTATTATGATTATCATTAATTATTTAATTATTTAATTATATCCAAATTATAATGATTTCAAGTAATTACAAAACAAACGAACAGATAGGGATTTCAAGTCCCCGTACTTGCATTAATAACAAAACAAACCCTTATAAGAGATAACGAAGTTTAACAAACGGTTAATAAAAATACGAGAGGTCACAGTCTCCCCAACTTTAAGGAATTTCGTCCTGAAATTAAAGACAAGACTAAACGAACAGATAGGGATATTTCTTCTTCAAGTGGTCCTCGCCTTCCCAGGTGAACTCAGCTCCACGTTTGTTTTCCCAACGAACTTTGACGATCGGTGTGGTAGTGGTTCGGTGCTTCTTCAGTGTTCGATCCATAATCTCGACAGGTTTCTCAACGAAATGCAACGACTTGTCAATTTGGATTTCCTCTAAAGGAACATGCAAATTTTCATTAGCCAAGCATTTCCTCAAGTTTGAGATATGGAAAACAGGATGAAGCCCGCTAAGTTCAGAAGGTAGTTCCAGTTTGTAAGCCACTTTCCCAATTCTTTTTAGAATCTTGAAAGGTCCTACAAAACATGGGGCTAACTTGCCCTTCTTCCCAAAGTGAACAACACCCTTCCATGGAGAAACCTTAAGAAGGACCATGTCGTTGACTTGAAACTCCAATGGTTTGCATCTTTTATCCGCGTAACTCTTTTGATGACTTCTAGCCACCTCTAGATTATTACGGATTTTGGAGACTTTGTCGGTCGTTTCTTGAATAAGTTCTGGGCCAGTAATGAAATTCTCACCAATGTCAGTCCAGTAGATCGGAGAACGATATTTACGACCATATAAAGCCTCGAATGGTGCCATCTTGATACTTGAGTGGTAACTATTGTTATACGAGAATTCCGCTAATGGTAGATGAGTATCCCAGTCACCACCAAAGTCAAGGACACAAAGACGTAGCAAGTCCTCAAGAGTTTGAATTGTTCGCTCGGTTTGTCCGTCCGTTTGAGGATGGTAAGCCGTGCTTAAATCCAGTTGAGTAGCCAAGAGTTCGTGCATAGAAGACCAGAAATGTTAAGTGAAACGAGCATCATGATCGGAGATAATATGCAACGGCACGCCATGACGACTAACAATTTCGTCGATATTGATACGAGCCAACCTTGAAACCTTGTAAGTGTCTCGTATTGGTATGAAATGTGCCGTTTTGGTCAAACGGTCAACAATCACCCATACACTATCATGGCCATGAGGGGTACGTGGTAACTTGGTTATGAAATCCATGGATATATGTTCCTATTTCCACATAGGGATTTCAGGTTGTTCAAGTAAACCACTAGGACGTTGATGTTCGGCTTTGACCCTTACACACGTGAGGCATTTGGATACATACGATGCGATATCCTTCTTCATCCCTGGCCACCAACATTGGCCATGCAGATTCATATACATCTTATCGGACCCAGGGTGAATAGAATATCGGGTTTGATGAGCTTCGTTCATAATGAAGTGACGGAGATTGTCGCGATTTGGAATCCAAAGTCGGTTCAAGAAATACAACATGCCATTCGGTTTTGTCTCCAGTTGTGATCGAACATTAAGCACTAGTTCTTCATCCTTCCCTTCCTCGGTTAATGCCGCTTGTTGAGCCTCGCGAATGCAAAACTCGAGATCACTATCAATCCTTATATTTTGAAGCATGATAGTAGCCTCATTAACATCCACGTGAATCACAGTATCAAATTCCCCTAACGTGTCAAACCATTGCCTTCGATCTCGGATTTCTTGAAACGAGACAGTCTTATTGTGGATCTTGCGGCTTAGCGCGTCGGCTACAACATTCGCCTTTCCAGGATGATAGCGGATGTCACAGTCGTAGTCGCTAATCAACTCAACCCAACGTCTTTGTCTCATGTTGAGATCCTTTTGATTGAACACGTGTTGGAGGCTCTTATGATCGGTGTAGACTATGCATTGTGTCCCATAAAGATAGTGCCGCCAAATCTTCAAGGCAAAAACCACGGCACCAAGTTCAAGATCATGAGTCGTGTAGTTTACTTCGTGTACCTTCAATTGTCTTGACGCGTATGCTATGAACTTTCCTCGTTGCATGAGAACACAACCAAGGCCTTGATTAGACACATCACAGTATACGGTAAAATCGTCATTTCCATCGGGGAGAGTTAGGATAGGAGCATTAAACAGCTTGCGTTTCAATGTCTCGAAAGCCTCTTCTTGTTTGGGTCCCCACTCGAAAAGTCTATTCTTTTGAGTTAACGCCGTAAACGGTTTAGCAATCTTTGAAAAGTTTGCAATGAACCTACGATAGTAACCCGCTAAACCCAGAAAAGAACGAACCTCTGTTGGGGTCGTGGGAACGCACCAGTTTTTCATGGCTTCTATTTTAGTAGAGTCGACGTGAATTCCTTGGCTATTCACCACATGACCTAGGAATTGAACTTCTCGAGCCAAAATTCGAACTTAGAGAACTTGGCATACAGTTGTTTCTTCTTCAAAAGTTCGAGAACTTGTCGCAAGTGCAACTCGTGATCGGTTTTTGTCTTAAAATAGATGAGAATATCATCGATGAACACGATCACGAACTTGTCCAAGTACGGTTTACTTACTCGATTCATAAGATCCATGAAGACAGCAGGTGCATTAGTCAATCCAAAAGGCATGACCATGAACTCATAATGTCCATATCGAGTACGGAAGGCAGTTTTTGGAATATCATCATCGTGAACTCACAATTGATGATATCCAGAATGTAGATCGATCTTCGAGAATTGCATAGCTCCTTGAAGTTGATCAAAAAGGTCATCGATTCGAGGTAAAGGGTATCGGTTTTTGATGGTGAGTTTGTTGAGTTCTCGATAGTCAATGCACATACAAAACGACCCATCTTTCTTCTTCACGAATAGCACGGGTGCACCCCACGGTGAAGAGCTAGGACGAATAAAACCCTTATCGGTCAGTTCTTGCAGTTGACTAGCTAGTTCTTGCATTTCAGAAGGTGCAAGATGATAAGGTGACTTAGCCACGGGGTTAGCACCAGGAATCAAATCAATCTTGAACTCGACTTCCCGAATGGGAGGTAACCCACTAAGATCCTCGGGAAATACTTCGGGAAAATCTCATACAACAGGGATATCCTTAAGTTCTTTCCACTTGGCCTTCGTATTGACTACATAAGCCATAAAGGCTATGTAATTCTTCCTTAAGCACTTTCGGGCCTTGATACAGGACATGATTTTGAGTCCTTGAGACGATCTCTCACCAAAGACTTTTAGTGTGTCTCCCGATGGTAGAGGAATTC
This sequence comes from Flaveria sonorensis, assembly GCA_025506505.1. Classification (NCBI taxonomy): domain Eukaryota; kingdom Viridiplantae; phylum Streptophyta; class Magnoliopsida; order Asterales; family Asteraceae; genus Flaveria; species Flaveria sonorensis. Next base: position 38,314,829 of record CM046433.1, read on the forward strand.
AAATGCACTTCTCAAAACAAATGATTTCCGCGTGCTGTTTGGCTAACCAATCCATGCCAATAATGATGTCAAAGATTCCCAGTTGCATAGGAATAAGATCGATAGGAAAGTCATGCTCGTTAAGACTTAGAATGCAGTCACGTATTATGACGTCCACTATGAAGGATTTTCCATCGGCGACTTCGATCGTAAAAGATCTTTCTAGCATAGAACGCGGCTTAGCAAGAATGGGTTCAAATTCCAAGGATACAAAACTCTTATCCGCACCCGAATCAAACAATACAGACGCATAACAATTATTTACAAGGTACATACCTGCTCAGATATAGAACTATCATTGGAACACAGAAAGCAGGTAGGATTTTACACAATAAAAGATCGATTAATAGAAAAGGATGACGTACCATTCACCACTTCGTTGTTGGCTTGCGCTTGATTTGCGTTGTTGTTGAAAGCCCGTCCTCGAGCCGGTGGAACATTTCCCGCAAGAGGAGGATATTGTGGACGGAAATGCCCAGTTTCGCCACAATTGTAGCAGGCTCGATTAGCAATCATGGCAACATTGTTTGGGGCATGGTGACAAGTAGCCACCAAATGCCCATATTTCCCGCAAAGAGTGCAGATTCGGCATGGATTATTCCCTGCATGATGGTACTTGCAGGTGTTGCACATCGGGTGTGGACCAGTGTAAGCTCTTGCCATGGGTGCTTGGTTTATAGAGATAGCTTGCCTTTGAGGGGCATTGGGTGCTGTCACAGCATAGTTGTGGGCCGATGTGAACTTGCGCTTCTTGCCTTTGAACGAAGATTCAGCCTTTACCTCCTTCGTTGCTTCGGGAGTTACCTTTAAATTTGACTTTGCACCCTTTACCGTCAATGTGCCAGCCTTAATATGATTCTCAGTGAGCTGGGCGGTGTTGTTGATCGCTTTCTCCAAAGTCGTGGACCTACTTCCCACCATAGCATCTTGAATTTGAGGTGGTACCCCCTTGATAAGCTTCTCGATGCTACGGAGTTCAGTATCCACCATGTGTGGTAGAAGCATGCTCAGTTCGTAGTGGCGGGTGGAGTATGCCAAATGGTTACCGCTATCTTGTTTGAGGTTCCAGAACTCCTCCTCTAGTTTTTGCAATTCACTTCTCGTGCAGAAATTTTTGGATCATTATGTCCTTAAACTCCTCCCAAGACAGTGCCAAGGCAACTTCATCACCTCGATTCCTCTTCTCGCTATTCCACCAAGTAAGTGCCCGTTGTTGAAGGACACTCGCAGCATAGTGGACCTTGAGTTCCTCAGGACACTCACTATTGATAAAAGTATTTTCCATGCTCTCGAACCACTCGAGAAGTCCGGTGGCTCCCTCCTTACCACTAAAATTAGTGGGCTTGCATGAGTTGAAGTGCTTGAAGGTGCAGGTACGGTTGTTTCCACCTTGATTGTTGCTATTCTCCCCCTGGCCATTGTTACCATCACCACTATTATTCCCATTTGCGTTGTTGCTATTATTGGCCATTAGGGTGCTACTGAGTTCAGCAACCATAGTCGGGAGGACGACAGCCATTTGCCGGGCAATCATCGCGGCAAGTTTGCGGTTAGAGGTAGCACGTTTTCCTTGGTGACGAGACATTCTATAAGATAGAAATAAAGAAGACGTTAGAATTCGGAAAAATAACCAGTTCAAGAAATCAAGAATTTTTGATATTTACAATTATAAACAGGATGGTTCCATTTGGTACCACACAGCCAATAGGAACATGGACACGTCGAGGTGACTTAATCCCAATTACCTTGGGGAAAATGTATATGTTGACCATAATTTAGCACTCATCCCGGAAATCCCCAGGTCAGCATAACAGGTCCCGCAATGGGATTTATACGAAATGCTTGCCTTAGCCCAAGGGCCTTTTTCCAGGAAATCCAGAATACAGGTGTTTATGTGTCACACACTTTCCTATAGGCTTTTAGAGTTAAAACCTCGATGAGATTTTCAAGATTTAGACATAGTGTCTAAAGAATTTTATCTACTCGTTATGATGCGTAGGATTCCACACGTAGTCGAAAATAAGTTTAGAAGATATTAGACGTGGTAGAACTTAAAGGCTGAAGAAGAGGATTAGGAAGTTGGGGTATACAAGGTTCAAGTCAAACTTCTAAGGCACCATTTTTTCTAAATAAAATCAAATAGCACATAAGGGATTATCATGCAACATGTGACATCATGTAGTAGACATATAAGCAAGCTTACAAGATTATAGCAAATATTCATGAAAAAGGGTCCCTAGGTTAACCAGAGTCTACGCCACCATTTTTAATAACCTACATCCCTATAGTTATGGGCTCTGATACCAATCTGTCACACCCCAACCTTAACGGTGGAAACGTCGAGGTGTGAGGGTTAAGATTGTTCATGCCACACAACGCTAATTCAATGTGTCAATAATATTAATTTCCAAGGTTCATAACATACAATAAGGAAATAACATAAGTTTCAAGCAAACAAAATACAAAAGTTCAAATATCATCATGTGACAAATAAGTCATTTTATTTTAATCTCTAGGTCCAATCCTAGACGTGTTCAAGTCTTCAAGAGCAATATTAAGCGGTATCATTTCCTGAAACATGTTAAAAAATAAAGTCAACATAATGTTGGTGAGTTTCCATAGATTAATCATACATAGATATATATATCAAAAGATAGCAATTCACGTCTTTGGTTATTGAATAGAGTAAATATAGATGGATCAACCAATGTAACAATCAAACCTTGACAAATATGGCCATTACAAGATTATACGATTAGCTAAGTGTACTTGGTTCCCATAGTGCTCAAGAATACGACACTAGGAGCCGGCAATAACCTCGGCTTTAGCACCAAATAGGCTTGTCAGGCCCATAGATCTATGATGTTGCTAGGCTAGCAATAGTTAATGATTGTATCTTACAAGAGTCATCACATGATAGTTACAAGAGTTCAAATAACCATGATGAAATAAGATGAATTGCATAAGTGTTACAAGAGTAAAACGTGTTTATAAGTGTGTTTATAATAAGGTTAACATGTTTCACCCCAAAAGTGTGAAATAATATAAAATGGGGTATGAAAACTCACATAGATAATAAGGATGTCAAATAAGAAGGTCTTGTATATAATGCCGAGGATTCGTTAACGTTCAACCTAAATGAATGACGTGTTAAGTTAATCATGATAATTATGGTGTTATATTTATAAACCATTTAACCCATGATTTTTACGTTATAATACAGACACACTTTATTATTATTTTGGTATTTAAATAATTAAATAAGAATTTTAGTGATTAACACCATTAATAAAAGTTAAACTTTTATATTCAAATCGGTATTATTTACTATTTAAATAAAATAGTAATTTGTAGATTTAAATGATTAAAATAATTATATTAATTACAATAAGTGTACATTTTTAAATATATACATGTATATTCACTTTCTTAAAATGTATATAAACAAATTTATAACTATATTTTATAAAACAATAAGGAATTTGTTAAATTGAAATTATTTGAAAATTAAATGGAACCCATTACAATATGAGATTAATAATATATTGTATTTTGTATAATTTTTATAATTTTTGAAATAAAAGAAATGGAAATTTCTTAATTTAAATTTTTTAAGAAAATTTTAAAATAAAATGATTTTATTTATTTTCTGATTAAAAATGATTTTATATGATTATTAATAATATTTAAATATTTTTCAGAAATTTAAATACCATAAAAACCCTCTAAAAAAATTGTGGCAGGGCTTCAGGTTCGAACCCGGGTCCTTTGCCACACTACGCAACATCTAAACCGCCGGGCCAAAGCCCAGTTTGTGTCAAATAACCGAGAGATCAGTTTAAAAATATATCCCACAAAATCCCCAAAATTCAATAGAACCCTAGAATGAAAATCGAACCAATTGACTATCAATTCGATGTTGATACAGAAATTAACCTTAGGGCTTTGATTTCCCACATTAAACCGAGTACAAAGCCCCATTTAATTACCTGGTTGATGTTGTTCTTGACGATTTTAAGTTCGAACAAGCCTGCGACTGTTCTTGATTGGGGATTTCGATGTGTGTGTTTTTGGTGAAATTGAAGTTACAGTTAGTGAAAAGAAAGTGTCGAGAGCATTTACCCTCTATCTTATAGGTTCAATTTGATCAAGTACATATGCAACGACTATAGCATTATTGTCGGCCGTTTCAGGTCGAATTAAACGAGTGTAATGCTGTTTCAGGTGGCTTTAATCATCCCATTAAGTTCTAAGTGATTAACCCATGATTTATGATCAATTAATTTGATGATTATGATGATTTAAGGGTAGAATCAGTTTTGAATTTCTAGTGTAACCGGTTTCGATTTGAATGTGATTGTGATCAATGTTAATTTCGAATTAAATCATGTTTCAGTGTTCGAATCGTGTTCCAGAACTGGTTGGGTTCATTTTTGTGTGCTAAAAATGAGTTTTGGGAGGTTTTGGGGTGTCACCGGACACCTGGCCGGAGTTGGCAGGAGAACCGCCGGGGAAACGGGGTGTGGGTTGGGTTTATTTTAAAATTTACATTGAGGACCCTGCGGTTTTAAGTTGTACAATTTAAATCCAAAGTTTGACTTATAATATTAAACAGAATTACAGTTTAGTCCCTGTAGTTTTCAACTTTATTATTTTATGTACAAATCATAATTTACAAGTTTTTTTAAAAACATAAACTTATATTGTTTTTATTTATTTATAATTTTACACTTATTATAATTATTTAATATTATTAATATTATTATTTTATTATTATTTTCATTATTATTATTAATATTAGTATTTTTTTTATGTTTGTTATTATTATTATGATTATCATTAATTATTTAATTATATCTAAATTATAATGATTTTAAATAATTACAAATAAATTTTCGTACTTACGTTAATAACAAAACAAACTTTTACAAGAGATATGAAGTTTAACAAACCATTAATAAATATACTAGAGTTCACGCTTCAAGGTTCTCAAATGGCGACACCTGAATCGTCTTCCGTTACCCCTATCTTATTCAATGTAATCGTCTCTAAGGTTATTTAACACCGGTGGTTTCTAGGGTTTCTCAACACAAACCTTGAATGCGTGAGTTTCAAGCCACCTTTGCCTCATGTGGTGACCTCCTCCGGCATCCACCGTTTTCCCTTCTTTCTTCCTACGACACCACCTTTAGTAGAGAAAGAGTCAATGGTTAAGTCAATGATTTCGAAGTGCAATATCAACTACATGTCGAATCCTAATCCAGCTATGTCTAAGGTTTTCATGTTTTTGCATTGATAGATCATTTTCCCAGGTATGTTCTTTCGCATAAGTTAGGTATCTACATTCAATTTATTATTTTTTATAACTTAGATGGGTAATTTTCCATAGATTTGATGATGATGGATTTGTCTTTGCCATGATGGATTTTTTATTCTTGGATTTCATGATCATCAACAGTTTTGTGTTGTTCACAGTTAGACCTGCATATGTTGTTATGAGGTTTGATTTCTTTCCAGCATAATAACATTATACAGTACTAATCATCAAAACCCTTTGTACATCTTTATTTGTAGGCTTTTATGGCTGCTGCAGCTAAATGGTTTTGATACGCTTTTAGCCTTAGAATTTTAGGTAAAGTTATGTTATTTTCCTTCAAATTTTAAGTTTCTAAGGCTAATACTTTTGTTAAGATTTTAATAAATATGGTTAGGTTAAAACTCAATTACTTGCTAAAAGAGACATTGTGACTATGAAAGCATAGGCTTTCTGTAACAAAATAGTTACTCAATTTACAAGATCTTCCTAATCAGTGACTAACTTCAATCTAAAATTTAGTTAATGCATTTTGATTGTTTGCAAGTGAAAGTGCCACTAAGAATCAAACTCCAGCAACTTCTTATTATGTTAAATCGAGTTTGTTTAGTTATTACAAAATTAGTTTGTTGGCCTGTGGTACATGATGATTGAATATAAGGTGAAATAAGGGACATTATTTGAAACAAGTTTGTTCATAATTTCTATAAGAAGTATAGTTAATCAACCATGACATCTATTTATACATATGTAAAATACGCTAAGACAATAACATGTAAAGTCTACTAAAAAGTAAGTATAGCCAAGGCACATTTCTTGCCCTCCCCTAAAAGTCCTTAACCTTAATTATATGTCTCCACTTTTTAGTTTATAATTTCATGAACTAATGTTGTTTGTTTCTTATACTATATGTGGGTCGTATGATTTTGATGGAAATAAGTTGAATTTTTTATCAATTGATATCATTATCGACTGTAGTGTACCGAATCTAGAATGTAAGCAATCAGGATTTTATGAAAATAGTATTAACTTCCTCTTCAGTGTTTTATTGTTCTTGAATTGTGTGGACTCTTTGACAAATTTTCAGTTCCTTTAATTGATTGTGTTTTTGGAAATGAATGTTGATTTTTCATTAACTACATGAATGTTTTAAATTATATCATGTTGGCTTTTAATTAGTGCACAATTCTTCTTGATTACTGACTCTCTTCTTATAAATTTGAATTGCTCTTGGCTTAAGTGTCTTTGGTTTCCTATACTCACATGGCTGTTGGAATTTGATTAAAAGATGTTTACTTTTTGGTCAATGCATTAATGTTCTTGAAGTATACTGATTGCTCTGTCCTGTTGTAGAAGACACAGGTTAAGTGTTAAGGTCAAAGTTATCATATTCAATCAAACATGGTATAGATATTGTGATAAATTTGACAGCATTCTTTAATATCAATCAATATATATTATAAAATTAAAGTAAGTGAAATTTTTGTGTTAATTTTTAATATGCATGTAAAACTTGGAGTTAAATAAGTGTTGTTTGACTTTAACTCTACATTTTTTCAATTGAATTTAGTTATAGTGGTGACCATTTGAAATCTTTGATCTTTTACAAATAGAAACTCATGTAAAGCTATGAATTCAGATAACCCCACAATTGAAGAAAACAACCTCAAATGTGTCAGTAAGCCCCCGAGATCAACCAAAGTTGGTATGTTTATAATACTTCCAAATTTCATTATTTCAAATAAGTAACAAGAGTATAAAACAATAAATAATTTTTTGATTTTGATTTATTATAGATCAATGAGGTACGTAAAGCAATTGAGAAGCACACATCCATTGACGAGATCGAACAGAAGGTTGGGGATAAGTATTTTCTTTCTTTATCTGAACAATCAATTTCAAGATATCTTAGAGAATGGGATTGGAACTTTAAAAAGGAAAAAAAAAAATGCTTAAAGCATCCTTAATATGGAGAATGAATTACAAACCTGAAAAGATTCATTGGGTAAACCGTAAACTGCTCTGAGACTAAATGTTGATCATTACTTCAATTTTTTTTTTATTTTTAATTTATTTGGCATTTTATTGTTTATTCAATGTAGGAAGACAAAAAATTTCTCAGCCAAACAACAGATTAAAGTTTTGGAAGACGACAAAATTAACTGGCTGAGACTAGCTGATTTTATCGGTTTGGTATTTCATAATAATTTTGATTTTTTATTTCAAATTTATTAGTTATTCAATGAGAGCAACCCAATCGCCCTTCATTACCCTCTCCAACCACTAGCATGATCGATTGAATGAAGGCAGTGAAACCGGTGTTCAGGTGCTCCTGTACTGTCACATTGAATGCTCGATTTCAAATAGCTTGAAACAACATCAAATGCTAACTCCTACCGTAACAATTGAAGACTGGCGGTTCGCCTTCACTCTCCTCGGTTTCCCACCCCGGCCACTCCCGGTGCTAATTAAAGCAACGAATAGAAGTCTTGTGCAACTGAAAGCAGCGATTTGAAGCCTTGTGCAACTGAATCAGCGAACTGAAGGCAGCGAATTGAAGGTTCCTCTATGCAACTGAAGCAGCGAATTAAACGCGGTTGTCAATTTGAAGAACAACTTCAGCAACTGCTGGCTCTATTTACAGATCCCTCAACCTATATTTATGTTCGCAGATGGACTCCAGACTACCCAGATGCGAGTGGGACTTGATTTTCTCAGGTAACAATATGAATTATGCTCCTCTCATCTGTCATTCCCCCTGTCATTTGAGTTAGTCTTTCTGAATTTTGTCACTGTGAATCAGGGCTGCACAATTTGGGTTGATTCAGTACACAGTCACCACAGACTTTCTCCTTTCTCAGGTACCATTTCTGTAAGGGTATTTGTATTTCTGATGATACACATGGTTAGATTAATGTTACAATATTTCTTGACACAAATGTGAACTAAGTTTAAAGTTAAAGATTGTTTGACATCATATTTCCGCGTAAACCAGATCAAAATACATTTGATTGTTGTCATACTGTTGCTAAGTTAACATGTGGGTTCTCATGGATATGGATATGCCAATTACATCAAACATGTTCCCTGTTTTGCATATACTTTTAGAAGCTCTTTTAAAATCCTGATTATAATATACTAATTGGATGCTTCTTTGTGGTACAAAACACACATAAATTTAAATATAAATTGATATTTATATTAATGATCAAATGTCTCTTCTATCAAATATGATTTACGTAAAATATGACATATTTGAATCTCGTATCTTGCAATCCTTTAGCATAATTGTTAATCTTACTTAATCTTGTTTAATGTAGAGCAGTCTTAGTTAATCTTGATGAATCATAGTTAATATGATTTTTGTGTGTGAGCGAAACAACTTAATCAAACATGAACATTCGTAGCTAATCATAGTTGATCTTAGTTAATCTAGATCAATCTTAGTTAATCTTGGTGAATCATAGTTAATATGATTTTTGTGTGTATGCCAAACTTGGTTAAATTTGGTGAATGAGAGTCGTACAAGTAATGGGTGAATCTTTGTTTGGAAGTCAATGGCTTTTGTATATGTAATTCAAATGGGTCATTATGGGTAATTATTATTACACAACAAAAAGTCAAACTTAATTGGTCACATATAAAAATACCTTTTCCTTCAAAGTTCATATGGATATTTGGCTTGAAGATGATCAAAATCACAAGTAGTCAGTGTGGTATTTTCTTATGTAATTAGCTCTATATATACAACATTTGCATATGATAGTATGTATGCTTGATTTGGTATAGATTCTACTAAATCAAGCACCGTTGGAAAGAACATGCAGTTTAACACCTAATGGCTATTGATTAGAGTTCTAGCACAAGCAAATTAGGTTAAAGTAACAACCAAGAAAGATATAATCTACATATTGATTAACAGTGGTTGTTCAATGCTGTATAAGGATAAACAATACATTTTAATTTAAAGAAAAGTTTGCAAACTAAGCATTTGAAGTAGTAACCACAGACATAATGTGATGTTACATGTGCAAAAAACAAATCATCTCAACCATACTTTCAGTTGCAAATATTGACTAGGTGTAATGACTATAGGCCACATAGATATTTCACAACTAACACTTGAACCAACACTTATATCAGGTTAAGCACCAGCTTAAGCATTTGAACAAACTCTGGATCCTTCACAAATTATAGTCACCTGATGCAATGCTATGATCTTGAAATGTAAGCTATGCATAATTAGGTAACTGTATGAGTTACCAATTATTCAAATACTGCCAATGAAAGAAAAACATGTTTAATGGGCCTAACAAGCAAATAGGTGTATACACACATATGCATCTATAGCTCAATAAGTTGAAGTTCAGAACCATTAAGCTTAAGTTGAACTACATCAAATCAATAGTTCAATAAGTTGAAGTTTAGAATCATTAAGCTTACAATTGTATTTTGGATGAACAGAAGCTACTGTTGTTTTCCTTATACACACATATATGATGATAATTCAATAAAATCACAAGACGTGTGAATGAACGTAGTAGCTTATAGGTACAATCAATATGATGTTAATCTGCTTATAATAGAATTTTACTTGAACTTTTAATCAAGTTAGGCATTAGAATTACATACAATAGTAAAGATATGCATGATATGCATGACAGCACAATGGTTAATTCGTCTTGATCTTTTTTCATTTCCACAGTTTGTTAGTTTGACCCCGTATACCATTTTCCCAGCTACCTGATATGCATGATTCCTTTGGCTTTACTTAAAAAGTTATATCAGAAAGGAAAAATGTGCTTATACATACACATCAATGAAGAATTAACTAAAAAAAGAAAATATAGTGCTTCGATAGCCTTTATGAGTCAAGTTACCTGCCACAGGCAGGTTGTCAAACTGTACAATGCTTATTACAAGGTTATCTACAATCTTTAAGGGTTGTATTATGGATCTTTTTCTTTACCTTAGCTTGGGTTTCATTTACTCTAATTGGTAACAAATCACAAGATAAAATCCCTTACGTATACACCAAACAAACATTTAAAGAAAATTTTAGATTACCTTTGGAACGATTTTCTCGACCCAAAATAATATTATAAAAATCTCGTTGAATTAATTGGTTTATTGGCATACAAAGAGGTCATGTGAGATCGTTTTTTTAATAAGAAGAATCACTTCTTTGGAATTTGTTTCCTACCACGGGACAACCATTTGTTCTGGTTAATGTCTTCCCTTCTTGAGGGTCAACCATGGGTGCCACATTATGCTTCTCAAATAGATCATGATATTTGCCTTGAATTGATGTGTAATGCTACACGTGATTAGTATATGTAATCTCACAGTTTGTAAACTGTCCCCTTGTTTGTATGTTTTAAACAATGGTTTTTGATGACATAAATTCCACAAATATAATTTCTATACTTATTAATCCGAAACTAATGACATGAATTTGGTTATGCGTAATGAAAGTAGTAGACTTGCACAGACTGAGCCAGATGTAACACCATTTATCCTGTCGCGTAGCGAGGTATCCTTCAATACATTCAGCCTTCGGTATATTTAAATTAAGTCTTTGTGCATGGTGAACTTTTAATATTGAGTTTATATATAATTCGTATACATAAACTATATTTCCCAAGTGTACAATACATATATCCTTCAATTATCTTTTAAGGCGAAGTTTTTTTATGTTATCTTTATCTAAATTATACTTAATACTTGTAAATTATCTTTGGTTTGGGCGGTTTGGTTGATATCAACAGCTCTAGAACATCCGAAGATTAAACTGGTAGCGTTTGCTTGTTAAACATATTGCTTGATGAACTTTTACTTTAGATGGTGATGAATATGGATATGAATCTTCCTTCAAATATTTACTAGAATCATAAACTTTTTTTTAACTGTATTAATTTCAGAATGTCAAAACATTTGTAAAAGAAAGTGAACTCTGACATATTAAAAAAGCTTGAATTGGTAAGTCTAGAGTCACTGTTTTTCCTATATTATATAATACATGTGTGGGTGCACGTGTATGTGTGTGTATATATATATATAGGAAGTGACTTTTTTTACAAATGCATAGCTACATATGAAACTGATCATGTTAACTTGTATGACAAACAATTATTGAAAAAAGGTTAGAAGTCTGCACAGGGACATTATATCACATGTACAATCAAGCATTCATATTTTATGTTTCTTGACAACGCCAACCAACTTTTTTTTTTTGCAAATCAGTTTTCTAAATATTGTTTTCTGTAAATGTTATTACTTCCATTAGTATATTTGTTGGTTAATGCTATAACTGCATGTTATGATAAGTTTCTTTCGTCATTCAGTGGATTCCCTGAGAACGTCAACTTAGTTTACTAAAACAATATAAGGTAAAAAAATTATTAATTAGCAACAATCATCTTTTCAACCGATCCTACCTACGAACTACTAGGTGGGCAATGTCATTGGAGGGGTTCTTTTTAATCTGCATTTGCATTTGAAAACCGTAGGCATTCGTATTAAACGTAACATCTTTAATCAAATAGAGCGTGCATTTGTCTTTTATGATATTTTCAAACACACTAAAGGTAAATATGTTTACTAATTTGTATTAAGTGTTAGTTTTCAGAATTTTCCTGTAATAAGCAATTTAGTAATCGTATGTAAGAGTTGTAAAGTCGACTATAATGGATAGATGCAACACTTGTCCTCTTTATAACTTGGTTGGTTTCAAGTTGTTTTGTTCGAACATAAATGTTATCAACTACATTAACTTTTTTCCTATTGAGTTGTTTGTAGCCACCAATTAGTTGCAAGTCCACGTTGGTTGGTAATTTTGGAGTTCAATCACAATAACTTTCTCGAGCACAACTGCTTCCCATTATCTTTCTCAACTACCTTAGCCAAGCATACATAAAAAAACATTTATCAAGTATACGGTACATATTCCTCTTATTATCTTTTAATACAATGTTTTAAAGGTTACCTTTCAATAAACTATATTTAATATATGTAAATCATCCACCCCGCTGCATCGCGCGGGCTCACCACTAGTACTTAATTAAAAACTAAACAAGTCTCGCTCTAGCCCAATATAATACTCAATTGTGGTTCAAGCAGCTCCCCAATTCCTTTATTGAGCATACTCATAAGGTTATGTTTCTTGGCATTCATGTATTTTCATTTTTCAGAGCGTTTATTCCAGTAGCACTATGATCTTCTATTGTTTTTAGAGCAAAACTAAAATGGGATGGTGACAAGAAGTCAAGGCTAAAAGCACTAATGCATGTTTAGTCAGCAAATCATATATTTAATAATATTTCTTCGTGTAGTATCATATCTTTGAAGTAACATTTTAGCCATGTTATAACAATAAAGCAACCTATGAGAGCTGACATACTGAATTTTAAAATTGCTTAGAGAGTTATCAAGTATTTTCAATTGCTTTTATTTTGTATGGTATAATTGATGGATCGGGGTTATGGATTAATAAGACTTTTATATTTAATCAGAACCTAACAAATACAAAATCTAAATTAACAACTTACTAACAAGCACAAATACTTTAAGTAATAATAAGTACACAAGTTGTTCTTTCAAAGTATTCACTTGATTAATCAAAACTGAGTTTAAAGAGTAATATTCAACAGATACACAAGTTGCTTAACAAAGCTTTCCTTTACTTCATTCTCTTGTTAGATCAATAAATTCTCCCTAGGATGATGCTACCAAAACTCTACCTTCATCCCTCTAGTATCCTGATTAGCACTAGTTCATAAATGTATCCTCTTAGATCTCTTAAGGGGTTTTCAAGAGGTAGATTGACCAAGTCTTTCATGTTATGCTAAGATAGTCTAAAAAGATTATATTCTTTGACTTCAACTTTGCTGGAACCCGCATAAGTTAGACAAAAAAGTGTTGGTTGAGGAATTGTAGCTCCAATGTGTAATGGGTCATGAATGCTCAAAGGTGTCACATGCAGAACATCTTCTTCTTTATCTTCCCATTGTTCAATCTTGTTTTCAAACTTTATGCTCAGAATGGAATCCATGGATTTGTACTTGTCTGGCATGCCTTCATACTTTGAGGTTAAAGTAAACATCTTCTTCATGTCTTAAACGTTGAGATTAAGAACTTCCAACTTAGTCAGAAAGAAAGACTTTAACTCATTCTTTCTTTCAAAGAAGAATCTCTTAGCTTTCAAGTCATACCCTATTTGATAATGGTTGTATCATCACTTTTTGAGTCTTCCTCTTCCTTAGATTCTGAGAGTTCTTCTTCTTGCTCTGGATGACATAAGCCATTTCTTATTCTTTCAGCAACATTGGTGGTAATCACTTTATCTGCTGAATCATTAAATCGGCTTTGGGATTTAAACTCAGTTATTTTAGGAGCTTGTTGGACTGTTGGAGAACCATGCTTAATAGTTTGAGCAAGTTGAGAAGTAGTTGGAGGTGACTGTGGTTGAGTACTGGGGGTAGGTTTGGCAAATGGGGTGGTGTCAGCAGCTTTAGACTCTTGTTTCCTCTTTCTTTGTTCTTAAGCCTACCTTGATCTTTCTAGATAAGATTTGTAAATCCTTATTAGCAACTTTTCCACTTCCCGTGCCTCAGAATCATTGCTGGGATTCCTTAGTCTTAGTCTGGTCAGCTATCTCAAACCTATTAAAGCACAGGAGTTGGTTTCTTGAGTAAGCTACACTTCCAGCTACTGATCTAGTTATGAAGTAGGCATTTTTCTTTTGATCGTATTTGCACTCCACTATTGGATCATAAGCTGATAATAGAGTTTTCAGGATCTCTTCACCATCATCAGCTTTGACTGAAGAAAGTGCTTTTTACAGCAGCGCTTTGGACTTCTCATTCTTACCTCCAAAGATGTTGAAGTACTAAGCAATTTGCTGTAGAATATCAAAGGGTAGATCAAGTAATTCATTTTTATGGTCATAGTACATAATCTCTCCATTTACCCTTTTGACAGCAAAATTCTTCATCTGAGAGATGCATCCAACATCCAAGACCTTGGTTCCTTTGATTATCTTCTCCTCTACTTCTAGGTCAACAACCTTTAACTTTACAACTCTTTTAGGTGCTATTTTTGTCTTTGCAAGGATTGAAGAGACTGGCTGATTATTATCAGAGGTTGTTGACTTTGAGTCAGGGGATGCTAGAGGCTGAGTCGGCAGATGGGAAGACCTTTGAGTAGTTTTCTTTGTTTAGGCCTGATGTCTTTCCCTTTGCTCCCTAGCTTCTTCAAACTTTAGGAGCTCTCCAGCCGTAACCTTTTGTTTGATTCCTTTGATATTCAAATCAAGAGTTGACATACTTATTGGTCCTATTTGTCTACTAGAGAAACCATAGTATTTGAGAAACATCTTCATTTGTTGTTTATCCCTGAACTCTTGTTGAACTTTTTCTAGTTGCTTCCTCTCTGATTCAGCCTTTTTCTTCTAGCCAACTTAGTAGATTTCTCTATCTTAGCATGAGTTTCAACTATCAGTTTGGATTTCATCTCAGTAATGCTCCATTCTATGAATCTATTGAAATTGAATGCTTTCAACTCAAGTTAAGCTTCTAGGAGACATTTCTCTTGATCTTTCTTCTCTTTCTTTTGAGTGGAGGCCATTTGTTTGGATTCAACAGTTGTAGATATTGGAGCTTGTTGAGTGGTTGCCCTTTGAGTGCTTTCGGTAGTTGACCTAGATAACTTAGATGACACCTTTTTGATATCTTTGGCCTTTGGTTTAGGTGTTGCTTTGGTGTTGTTCTACTGGTCACCACCAAGGTTGAATCCTCTCTTTTTAGTTCTTGTAGCACTCTATTCCTTTGCACTTGTGATCAAGGCAATGATGTTCTTCCTTTTAGAAGATTCTTGATTTCTACCTGCCGTACGTTCCACAATTTCTTCCTCAACCTTATGTGAGAATAGCTCCACCTTCTTAGTCATAATAAATCTGGCCTTCCTTTTCTGTGACTCTATCTCAACTTCTTCTTTTGTAGTCATAGGTCTCTTACCATTATCAAAGGTAGAGGTTGCTAAAGATCTAGTAGTTACACCAGATGCGTCACCAGCTGACTTGGGATCATCGACAGTTGTCTGAGCTCTCTTAGCATCCTTAATGACTTCTGGGCCATCTATTTCCATATTCACCTCAGAGTTAACTTGGGTTTCAACTTCAACATCTGGTTGACTAAACATCACTTTAGTTGATTTTTGAGTTCAGACTCGGGTGTGTCATTATGTTGCTTATGAAGTTAGGCTGGTTCAGCTTCAAGAGTCACCCTATGCCTTTCTATTTCATCTTCCATGGTCTGGGTGCCTCTTATGTAAACTACCATTCTACGTGAGGACTCGTCTGCTGAAGAAGCCTCTTGTATAGTACTATCGGCAGTTGCATTAGCAACTAATTTGTTCAGCACTTCTGTAGTTTCCGGTAACACTCTTAGTAGTGGTGCTTCTTCTTCAACAGATGCCTTGGAAGAGGCTTCATGTCCTAGCACAAGCGGTTTGACTTCTGCTTCATATAGAGGCTCATACTCTTCAGTCTATTATAAAAGAAAGAGATTGGTTTTGCAGCTTGTACAACTTGGTCAGCTAATCCCTAGAGAATATTCTTAGCTTTTTTGGGCTCATCTTCCCCCTTTTTGGTAGCATCATCTAAGATTCCAGATGACACTAAGTGCGTAGAGAAAGGCACATACAAAGGTTCTTGTGGTGCTAAGAGTTAAAGACTTAAGATTATAGATTGTTAAAGGTCAATGGTCTTTTAAAGTGATTCAACCTTATGATCAAGATCCATTGCCCTTGCTACAAATTGCTGAAGGGTTGTAAGTTATTATACTAAGGAAGTAAATCTTGTAGCTTGATGTTAGAGAGTCCTAAGTTGAGCTTCCACCTCGATGACTCTATCTACGAAGACTTCAGTACATAGTTCTCAAATTCGAGAAACGTGGCTCGTTCAGCATAACCTTGAAGCCTTGCATTTTCAGATTGTAAGGCATTTAGTTTTTTTAGCAAGCTCAAGGTTATGGGCCATCAATTCATAGATTTGTTCCAGACTTCCCTCATCCAAAAATGTGGAAACCTAGGGAGATAAGGTTCTAGGCCAAGCCTCTACACCCTCACCACCAGATGTGGTTTCTTGGCGCCCTGAATTCCTCTCCTCAAGGAATGAATCTAAAGAGACATTCTCAAGGTGAGTTTTCATGGTTGAGGTCTTAGGTATGTTCTCTCTGCCCTGTTGATCAATTGATGGATAAGTAGTAGAGACAACCTCTTGCATATTAGGCATGTGATCTTCATCTGCTTCTTAGTTAACTTGATCTTCTGCCTGATCTCTTGTAGCTGCTTCTTCATCTCCTCTTTCTTAAATCTTCTTATCAGCTCATGATCAATGAAGTCTTCAGTTTTTGCCTTCTTTCTTGAAGATCTCAGCAGCCGACTTCCCTTAATTCCACCCATCTTTTTGTTTATCTTGTGATCAGCATGGATGGTTTGATATTTCTTCTTCTTTGGGAACCTTTTGTTGTGGATCTTTACTGGTTTAGAAATAGACCTTTGAATATATGATTTAGGTCTCACTTCTGAAGAGTTTGAGGTTCTTGCACAACAACTTTTGTTATGAGTCTTCTTGTTGCCGATGTGCTTTGGTTGAAGCTTTGTCTTGATGGAGGGGTTTGATTCAGGAGGCAGCTGGTTGATTACGGAAGATGACTTTTCTTTGAAAACTCTATCTTTCGAATCACATCCTTCTTTGCCTTAACATTGAATTCTTCCATTGTCTTCTCCCTTTCTTCCCCTTCCTTTCCCCTTTTCACTTCTTCTTCATCTACTTCTTCAACTACTCCCTCTTTCTCGTCCTTCTTTACTATCTTAGCCTTTTCAGTAGATGCCCTTGTACAGGTTGGTTTGGCAGATACTTGCCTCTTTGCCCCTAGATTGCACTTAGGGATATATGTGGGAGTGTATGTCATTGGTGGTTCCACAGTACCTAACCTATCTTGGTTTGATACTAGGAGTGTCAGTAAAAGAAATCAATTTTTCAAACTTTTTAGTCTGAACATTGTTTTTATTAGCATATGTTTTAGCTATAGCTAAATCACGTTATGCTAACTTCAATCTACTCAAGAGATCATCAATTTGGGTCTCCAAGTTGGTTTGTTAATGTTTTAGTTGTGAAACAATCTTTTCTAGCTCTATTGTCATTTCCTTGTGAGCTTGATCATTTTTTATAAAATATGTTTTAAGAAGATTGATTGATTCAACATCCTTCATGAGATCAAAATTTTGATTTTTGTACATGTTACCTTAGTTATGCATTCAGGTGTACAACAGGGTTCAAAATTTTCCTGAGGTGAGGAGATTGAGCTTCTAGCCATTAGTGCATTGTTGATGGGAGTGACATCTTCTACTTGGAAGCTCTAGTCAATCACTTCTTCTCCGAAGGCTATAGGTGTTGTATGTCTTTGGCTGGTAGAAATAGAGGGACTTTGATAGTTTTGAGTTTGTTTGAAGTTTGATGAACTTGTGGGACATGGATTTGACTTAGGTTCTTTGCATTATTTGGAAAAGTGTCCCATTTGGTTGCAGTTAAAACACTTTACTTTGATCTTGTCAATTCCAAAAAACTAATCTTCTCTACCTTAGGAACATTCTTCTAGTTCTCTGCTAAAACTACTTGGCCCTAAAGTAGATCATGACTATCTAATAGTTGATATCAATCTCCTTAAAATCATCTGTGAATGATTCCAAATCTTCTTTAGAGAGTTGGAAGAAGTTTGCTCGTTCACCGACGAAGGCTGAGTTTGAAAAGTAAGTTGATGAAAAGGATGGCAGGTCTGCTGATTCCATCTACTAAAAGATGGTGATGGCTGAGATTCAACAGTTGGAGATTCAAGGTAGGTGATTGTTTGTGCTTGATGATTCACCATAGGAATTTCGTAGGCTTAGGAGTGGGAGTGGGAGTGAAAAGGTTCATGAATAGGTGTCATTAGAGCATTTGACTTTGAGGGGTTTGAAGATCTTCCAAGTGATTCTTTATCTGCATTCATTTCCATCTAATAAGCACTCAGGATGCCATATAACTCCTAAAGAGTCATTGTCTCCAGATTCTCAGCTTTTATGATAGTGTTGGACTCAACAAGTGTATTAAAGGATAATGCTTGCCATAATCAATCATAATGTGTTCTAACATTCAAACAATCATTAACTAACACATTAGTATCATCATTCATAACATACACTAACTTAGTTTAAATTTCTTTTTTAGGTTTGTAGGTAAAAGAAATTTTTGCTAAGTGTCCACAACAGATGAAGAAAGTCTACAGCGGATTACTATCTGTGAGCAGCGGATGAAGAATGAAGTCCCAAGTTAGACAGCGGATGAACAAGAACGCACAGCGGATGACCAATGTCCACAGCTGATGAATAGTCCACAATGGATGTTCATCCACAACAGATGAACACTCCACAGCGAACAACTAACAAGACAAACATTCAAACAAGTGTTCACATCGAACAACATCCAAGGCACAGCGGATAGCTCGTTTACCATCCACAGTGGACAACATATCATCCACAGTGGGCAATCAACATTCACAGAGGACAGCTTATAGACTTAGGATTATTTATGTAATTTTGTTTTACATAAGGGTATTTTAGTAACTGTACATAGCTCTTTGTATGGGCTATAAATAGCAGTATACCCTAATCCTTTGTAAGCTTTTGAACAATCAATACAAACAAGCATTTTGATATTTTTATGAGCATTCAATCACTAGCAATCGCACAATCATACACACACACACACACACATACACACACACACTAATATCATATCTTTAATCATGGGTTTCCACACCATGATTATTGATTGTTGAATACAATATAACAATCTATTGTTATATTTGTTGAGAGATTTGAAAAGTTCCTTGGGGAAATCCATCTATTTATGATCTTGTTCATAAGTTCATAATCAGCTTGTTTGGATTTCATCAGGTGGTATCAGAGCCTTAGCTCAAATCAAACACTAATTTTCGATCCTCTCATTCAACAACATGATATCTTTGGTTCATTAGCTTCATAACATACATTTAGAGCTTGAAAACAACATAAATCCTTCTTCTACATCATACATTCAACAAATGTTCAAAAACATGAGTTAATCATTTGTTTTCGTTCATTTTGAAGAAGATTTTGTGTTTTTGTTGCTAACAAAGATCTCAAAATCATTCATACACTATTTTGAAATAGAAACATCACAAAAATCATTGAAATCTCATCGGTTTCTAAGGATTCTCGATAAAACAGTATACGGATACTGTTCTATCAAGTTTTCATCAAACAAACACTGATTTTAATACTTTGAATCCATTCATTGTATTTAAACATCATATTTGAGTTGTTATATACTCAAATCAGGCGATTTATCATCTTCAAACAACAAACCAACTATTGTTTTGTTGATGTTGTTATAGCCGCAAACAAACCCTAGGATAAACCCTAGTTTTTGTTCATTGAAACCTTCAAAATCTCCGGTGATTATGTTGGTTCAACATTCAAAATCAAAGAAGAAGCATATTCTTCGTTTGAATTTTTGGAAAAGTTACTTTTTGATTCAAAAAGTTAACTTTTTCAAACAAAATATTTGTTTCTAGGGTTTTGATTTTGTTGACCGGATTCATTAAAGGGTTTTGACTGAATTGACCATTTATTGACTGAATATTCTCGTATTGGACTTAATTAATTAAATTCAATTTAACTAAACTCCTTTATTTGGTAATTTAAAAGTCATTAAACAAAACAAACAAATCCTAGTGACCCTAGGATAAATCAAATTTAGCACCGAGCTAAATCGTCAAAACAAATTTGACTTAAACCGTTTAGTTAAAATTTAAACAAACATGTCTGATGAAATTTCAGGATCAAACAATGGTCTCAAACCACCAAGACTCAGAACAAAGCAGATTTAAAACATTAGAAACTTATGTTCAGAAATTGGATTATTTTCCAAGACCCAGACCTATGGACATCCATAACCGAGGGACCATACATACCATTAACTTTTGGGCCAAACTATAACATACAAAGGCCAGTAAGCTTAAAAAGTGTAGTTAGTGATGACCTCAAGAAGGTCAAAACAGACATGAAAGCATACAGCATATTGGCAATGACCCTACCATTTGAAATTTTGATAAGAGTTGAAAATTTCAAAACAGCTCATGAACTCTGGAAGGTACTTCACACCATGTGTGAAGGAAGTGAGGAGATAAGGGAAATCAAAAAGGAGAAATTGAGGACCCAAAATGAAACTTTCCACCATGTTCAAGGAGAATCCATACCACAAGAGCTCGACAGATTTGTTCAACTGGTCAATGAGATGATAGTCTATGGTCTCAAATATGAATCTATGGAGATCAACAGAAAGATGTTGCACACACTGCCTGAGAGCTGGACTCAGTTAGTCTCTTTGATGAAAGCAACATTGGATCTTGAAGCATTATCTCTAAATGCACTAATGGCCAAAGTAGAGGCACTAGAACTAGATGAAAGATCCAGGAATAACAGTAGAATCAGACATGTGGAATCATACAAGTTCAAGGAACTTCAACAAATAGACAGTGCATTCTTGACCAGCACTGGTGAAGATGAAGATGAAGAATTACTGGATTCAAGTGAAACTTCATTCTTCTCTGCTCCTGAATCATCCAACAACAAACGAAAGTCTAAGAAGACTGGTGTTCATGCTTCCCATGAAGCAACACCCCAAAGCAAACAACATCTTCACACTTCTAGCTCCAGCAAACAACAACAACCAAAGACTCAAAACATACATAAGTTTGAGAAACCCATGGATGCTCTCATAATCATTCTATAAAGTGAAGAACAGAAGGCAGCCTATGCAGCCTTCTCCACAAGTTTTGAAGCATACATGGGAGCAAATCTCACACATTCACAAATCATCCAATAAGACTTAGATGAATTGCCACCAGACATGGTTGAAGTAATGGATCTTCAGTGGTCTATGGAAATGATTGCATATCGATCAAAAATGTTTCTCCAAAGAAACAGAGGTTTGAGCATGGACAAGAAAACCAAAATTGGTTTTAACAAAACAAAGTTGAGATGCTATAACTGCCAATTGTATTGACATTTCTCAAGTGAATGCCAACAACCAAGAGTTGACAAAAACAATAACCAAACACAAGCATCAAGCAGCTACTACTCAAACAGACAAATCCCACCTTCTATCACTATTCTTGCTACACCAACCCCAGCTCAATCATACTGTACAACCCAAATCAATAATCTAAATCATCTACAATGATTATCAAACAAGAGGGTGAGTGTGATTAGAGTATGTACGAGGCTGAGATCCAATAGATACAGAGAACATACAGACAAACTTTCCAAGAAAGTAAATGAAACAAACATTTTAAATAAACGCTTAAAATCAGAACAAAACAATATGAGACTAAAATTCTATCATTACAAAATGATTTAGACAAATTGATGTCTGAAAAATTAACACTTGTTGCTCAAGTAGAGCAACTCTCTGAATCATTGACTCAGTAAAAAACAATACAAGTTGAAACTGAAGTGAAACTTCAGAAATTTAAGGTGAGCAACAAGAAGTTTGAAGAACTTCTTGCTCAGCAAAGGGCATTTAAAGACCCTTTAGGTTTAGGATAGAATAAGGTCAACCCATCTTATAATGACAATTATATTCCACTACCTGATTCCATGACCAACAAACAGGGTGAGTCTCTTGACCCACGTGACAAGACTGATGACTCAAAACAATCATCATCATCAAAATCATCATTAATATCAAAAACACCTTGGATAAAATTTGTTAAGAGACAAACACCTTCACAAATAAAATCAACAGATTTTTATTAAGGAGAAAATAATGAGTTTGATGAACAAACAACTGATCAAGATGATGTTGATCTATTGTATGATGAGTCAGATCAGCTAATTACTAAAACTATAAAAGTTTCAAGTGTGGTTGATACATCAACCAACAACCAAAGCAGACACAAGGTTTTGACATCTGCTTTGGTGGAAGAAAAACTGAATTTTCTATTGCCTCTCCTAAACAAACAAACACAGGGAAAGGTAAAGCTCCTAGTCAGCCAAAACAATTAACAGTAACCTTTGATATACCATTAAAATTAAATGTAAAATCAAAAGTTACTAACAAACAAGGCAACGCAAATTTACCATACATCGAGTGGTGTGATCAATACACTCACACCACAGAAAACTGCAAATATGGTAAATATTGCAAGTACTATAACATGAACAATCACAGTACTGAATCTTGCCATTTTCATAATTATTGTTTCATTTATGAAAAAACAATCACAGTACTGCTAACTGTTTTTTCAATAAGAAAAACAAGAAGCAAAACAAACAGCCTCAAGTTGAGAAATCAACTGAGAAACAGACAGTTGTTCCTAACAAGAACAAAGAAGGAGTACCATGACAAACTCCTCATCAAAAAGTTGTTTTAAATAATGATAAAACCTTTTATGACAACTTTAAACAATAAAACAGTAGACATAAGTCTTAGGATAGACAACAATCAAACATTAGCACTCAAAGGAGAAGAGCTTAAAGAACTTCTCTCGACAAAGCTAAAACCATTCAAAGGAAATCTAGTGTGACTAGAATTCCTAAACCATCAGACAATGCCACATTATAAGAAATATGCGTTATGGGAAAAGACGGAAAACCAAAGACCAACTTGGCTTGGGTTGCGCCATCAAACTGATTTCTTTGCTTTTACAGGGACATCAAAGAAGGCCTGACAACATTTGGTATGTTGACAGTGAATGTTCCCGACACATGACTGGCAATTGTTCCCTCCTTCGGGATTTTAAAAGCAAACATGGAGGAAATGTAGCCTTTGGAGGAAATAAGACAGGTGGAAAGATAACTAGTGAAGGAACAGTATCAAATAGGTTGATCAGCTTTAAAAATGTCAACTACTACTCCAACCTCCGGTTCAATCTTCTCAGCGTATCCCAAATATGTGATAAAGGATATGCCACCTTATTTGACTCCAAAAACTGTTACATCTTCAAGACGGGTTATCAAGTACCTGAAGAATGTATCCTTTTGAAAACACGCCGTCATAACAACTCATACATTTTTTTTATGAACACTGCTTCAGCATCACACCCTGAAACATGTTTACTATCAAAAGCATCAGAAGATGTTTCCTAATTATGGCATAGATGTTTGGAACACTCAAATTATAACAAAATGAATCAACTTGTAAAAGGTGACTTAGTAATAGGTTTACAACAAAAAGAGTTCTTCTGTATAGACCAGTGCATTGCATGTCTGAAAGGAAAACAACACAGAGTGTCTCATAAGTCTAAATTGGTAAACTCTAACAACACACCACTCAAATTACTTCACATGGACCTTTTTGGCCTAACAAACATCCTAAGCATAGGAAAGAAGCAATACTGTCTTGTTATAGTAGATGATTACTCAAGATTCATATGGGTTTTCTTTCTACTACACAAGTCAGAAACATCAGAAATCATCAAATCCTTTATCACTAAAATTGAGAATCAATTGGATCTTAAAGTTAAATCTTTAAGAAGTGATATGGTACTGAATTTAAAAATGACTCTATTTCTTCTTTTTGTGCAGAGAAAGGAATTAGTCATTAATTCAGTGTAGCAAGGAGTCCTTAGTAAAATGGAGTTGCTGAAAGGAGGAATAGAACATTAATAGAAGCTGCTAGATCTATGCTAGCTGACTCTCTATTACCCATATCCTTTTGGGCTGAAGCAATCAACATAACTTGCTACATTCAAAATAGAACATTAATAATCAAAGAACATTCCAAAACTCCATATGAATTAATGTTTAAAATAAAACCTTTCATTGGATTTCTTAAAGCGTTTGGATGTTCTGTTTCAACATTAAACACCAGAGAACAATTACCTAAGTTTGCTTGAAAAGCAGATGACGAATTTTTTGTTTGATACTCTGGAAGCTCAAAAGCTTACCGAGTATACATTCCAAGACTGGACATAGTGGAAGAAACAACATATGTTGTTTTTAATGAACATTCTTTCACTAAAAAAGTCAATGGATCAGACTGGTTGTTTGATATTGACTCATTAACAAAATCATTTGACACATCTTACTTTGATGGTTCCACCAACAACCATTGATGTTCCATTAACTACTGATCCTCCAAGGAGAACAAACATCACTCCTTCCAGTACCACAGTTTCGACTCCTCTAGAACAAACAAACACATCAAAAGGAACATCATCAGATTCACCATCTTCATCAACTCCTGTGACCACCCAACCACAACTAAATAACCAAACAAAGTCACATTAACTAGCCACAGTTGAAGAAGATGATGATTATCATTCATTACCTGATACACATCATGAATATGAAATCTTAGATTTCTTTCATGATTCACCACAAACATTCAATGAAACCACACAACCAGAACAACTAACAACCTTAGATACACTTGCTCATACATCATCACCCAAACAATCACCAATCTTGATTCAATCATCCCTGTTGATCAGATTGCAACAACCAGAGTTCATAAAGATCATCATTTAGAAAACATGATAGGTGACCTTAATACCAAATTGACCTGAAGCCAATCTGACACAACAAACATTTGCTTGTATTCCTGCTTCCTATCTCTAACTTTACCCAAAAACATCACAGAAGCACTCAAAGACAACAGTTGGATAGAAGAAATGAAAGAGGAATTACAACAATTCAAAAAGCAAAAAGCAAGAGGTATAGAAGTTGGTTGACCTACCTGAAGGTCAATATGCCATTGGCACAAGATGGCTATTCGAAAACAAAGCAGATGACAGAGGGATTGTCATCAGAAACAAAGCAAGGCTTATTTTCCAAGGATTTACTCAAGAGGAAGGCATTGATTATGATAATGTCTTTGCTCCAGTAGCTAGACTAGAATCCATCCGAGTGTTCCTTGCATATGCCTCATCCAAAAACTTCACTGTCTTCCAAATGGATGTCAAGTGTACATTCCTCTATGGAAAGATAGATGAAGAGGTATATGTCACTCAACCACCAGGGTTTGAAGACCCAAAATTCCCTCACAGAGTCTACAAGTTAGATAAAGCTCTGTACGGTCTTCATCAAGCACCTAGGAAGTGGTATGAAACTTTATCTAGGTTTCTCCTATAGAATGGGTACACCCGAGGGAAAATAGATCATACATTGTTCTTAAAGAGAAAAGAACAATACTTGTTAGTGGTTCAAGTCTATATGGATGACATAATTTTTGGCTCCACTAATGTCCAACTTTGCAAAGTGTTTGAAACTCTTATACAATCAAAATTCCAAATGAGCTCAATGGGAGAACTTACCTTCTTCCTTTGTCTTCAAGTTCAATGATCTGTTCAAGGAATTTTTATCAACCAAAGCAAGTATGTGCATCAAATATTAAAGAAATACAACATGACAAATTGCATATCTAGCAAAACACCATTTGTAACTGGATTGAAGTTTGGCCCCGATCCAAAAGGAATATCAGTTTATCAGAAGCTCTACAGATCAATGATAGGCTCGCTGATGTACCTAACCGCAAGCAGACCAGACATCATGTATGCAGTTTGCATATGTGCCAGATACCAAGCAGATCCAAAAGAATCACACATAAATGCTGTAAAGAGAATTTTTAGATACTTAAAAGGCAAATCAGCACTAGGTCTATGGTATCCAAAAGATGGAGATTTCTCTTTATATGCATACACCGATAGTGATTATGGTTGATGCAATAGCAACAAAAAATCCACTACTAGAGGTTGTTAGTTTCTTGGATCAAGATTGATCTCCTGGCAGTGCAAGAAACAAACAAATGTCTCTATGTCAATAGCTAAAGCAGAATACATAGTTGCTTCTGCATGCTATTCTCAAGTGCTTTGGATTCAAAACCAAATGCTTGATTATGGATTTAATTTTCTTTAAACACCCATACACATTGACAATTCTGCTGCCATGTTTATCACTGACAATCCAGTTCAACATTCAAAAACAAAACACATAGATATCAGATGTCACTTTTTGAGAGATTGCTTAGAAAAAGGTTTGATAAAGTTGATCAAAGTCCATATAGACAATCAATTGGCAGACCTGTTTATCAAACCATTTGATTCAACAAGATTTAAATTTCTGGTTCAGTCACTTGGTATGATTAACTATGAACCAAGCAAGTCATGTTTTCAAAACATTAGTTTCAAACAAGCTTGATTTTGTCAAAGTCCAAGTTTAACATCAAATAAGCATCTTTCAAAATAAGATATCAACAAACATTCATGTTTTCTAATTAACAAACAATTTGAATCACACATAACCATTCATGAGAAATGATTGTACACTAGATTATTTCTTCACTTGAGATATATTTCCACTAATAAAGACTGACAATACTTTTTTTGATATGTGGATAGGCTCAGCATGGGACACCTAACATCACATACAATAGTGAAGAACTAAATTATCATATTTGTGTGGTCAGCAACACATATTTTGGTTAATGGTGAGTATTGGTCTATCCAATATAGGTTGCTTGTGAAGTAACTACAATACACCAAGTGAAATAGTTTATAAATTGCTCAATCTTAAAAGTGTCTCCTCTGTTATGATTTTCATAGACCTGGAGTACACCAAGGCATTCTTTATTGTGCTGAGCACAGACCTAAATGACCTGAATCATTAATGAGGAACACATCCATCTATGAACAATCAATAAAGTCTTTTAGACTACATTCCTTGTAAATTCATCAAAAGAATCCCAAAGAGGATCAACTTCCAAAGTGAAGTGAAAATGAATCCCAATGTGGATCTGTGACATCCGGTAATTTTCAGTTACCAAACTCCGTTAGTTCCGTTAAGTCTTGCATACACGTGTCGGGAGCACACACTAGTTGTCGTTGAATGTTGGTGACTTAATAATAATTAATAATATGAAACAAATAATTACTCTGTTGATTATTAGTTGTGATTATGTGATTTAAATGTTTATTGTAAATTTTATCGCATAACGTGGAAACGTGTGTGTTTAATTCGTATGTTTTGTATTTAGTGAAGATAAAACATATAATTGTTATCATCAATTTATATGTTTTTTATTGTGGTTAAAAACATTTAAAAGAGTGTTTAAAAGTCTAAATTTTATAAAATACAAAGTGCAAGGTTTAAATGGTAAATATGCTATATTAAGGTAATTAAAATAAAAATCCTAACCCTAAAAGCAACCATCGGCCGCGACACCTTCTTCACACACACACACAATTCGAATTCGGTCAAGAACACCCACAAAGCTATGGATTTGATCGAGTTCCAAGCAATTCAACAAGCTAACAACATCAAACCTTGTTCCTTTTGCGATTTAAAGGTTAGAATTCGAGTTCTTTGATGGGTTTGGTGTATAGCCGAAAGTTTTAGTCGATTTTGATGATTTGGTGGCCGATTGATGCTTGTTTGTTGTTGTTAATGTGTTTGTTAGGTAGATTACATGTTAATTAATGTCAAGTATGCAATAAAGGTTGGATTTTTACAAGTTCTTATGGGATCTATGTTAGGGCCGAAACCCTAATTCGAAAATCTGAAATTGGATGTTAGTTGTTGGTTGTTTGTTGTTGTTAATATGTTAGTTGGATTGTATATATGCTAGTTAACGTCGATTGTGCAAGAAAGTTAGGATTTTGATGGATTGTTCATTTGTTACTAAGAATAGTAACTTTATTTTGCATGAATTGATGATGGGATGATGAATTGGTGTTATGGGTATGCTTATGATGATGACTAGATGCTAGATGGTTGATATGAATGTTAGAAACCTTGGATTGAATGTTGTAGTTCATACCTTGCCAAAAGTGGAAACTTTTGGGTATGAAAGTTGATGTAACATGATGGTTAGATGTTGTTGATCATGTTTAGTTATTGTCATGAGCTTGAATTGGTATGCAAATGGTAAATTCATGAATGTAGTGTGAGTTTGATGAATTTGGGATGTACTTTCCCAAAAGGGAAACTTTATTTGTGCAAATCCTTGAATTGGATGATTTGAGCATGTTTGGGACATTAGGACCATGCTAGTGTGTTCATGGATGGTTTCTAAGGTGATTAAATGTGTTGTTTAGGTTGTACGAATGTTGATTTGGTTTGTTACCTATTTTTGCTTGTTTGTGGAAAAATCGTGGTATGAGACATATAGGTAAGCTACGACTTTTGTTGATTGATGGTTGATTAAGAATGAACATTTTGGATGATATGAGCTATGGAAACTAGTATGTTAATGATCATCATACACACGTGCGAATCTGAGGCCCCTACTTAGTAGGATTGGCAGGGTTTAGGGTGTGAAGTCGTGAGTGGCTTCACATGGCATGTGATGCGTGATTTGATCCTTTTATGGTGTATTATTTGTGTTATAGATGTTATGAGCATGATAATAGTTTGAAATTCGCATGACTTGTATGATATCTGGCTGTATGATGATCTAATTAGTACATGTGGTTAATGAAGTGTTATATGTAATCAGTTTGTATGTTAATCATGTGTGATAGACTGTTATGTTTGTTTGAATGGAATTTCACCTATAATGTCACCAACAGGTCAAACGGGTCAACTGGGTCAAATGTGTCTTGTCTTCTAAAACTTTGAGTTCTTTGGTTTGTAAAGCACTTAGGGTTTCATTATGATTCTGTGTACACGTACTTATGTACTCTTCTGTTCTAGGTAACCTTTGAAGGGTTGTCTTTGCACCTATCACCAGTTCTCTTTAGTCATTATCTTTACACACCAGGTGAGTTCATGCCCCTCTATTTTTATAAACCTTCTTCTTGGGGGAGGTAGCATACTTGTACTCGACACTATTTTATTATTATAAGTTGTGTATGTTTTAACATAGTGCTTAATACCTTGAAAGTCCTCACACTTTCGGATCTTTAATAATGGTAACTAGCGGGAAATCTTGGGTAGTACTACTGGGTCTGACGAGCCCCACCTGTGCGACTCGAGGTCAAACGGGTGCAATATTGTCCTAGACACAAATATCGTCACGACCTGGTAAGTCGTGACGGGAGGCAACAAACGCAACACAGTCAGCTTCGATCGCGAAATCACTATGGTTATTACTTGTGAATATAGACTAGCTATCTATTTCAATGCACTTCTTATGTTATGATAAACGCAAACTCTTGAACTCACTAACCATTATGTTGACATTTTAGTATGCTATTCTCAGGTCGTTAACTCTGCTTTCCATTAGGAGCACCACACGGGTCCAGCATGCATTCTAAGACTCTATTTTAAAAATATATTTGTTGGTTTTTATTTATGAGTGTTTAAATATTTGGGTTGGCGCATGTTTTGCCAAATGTGCATTTTTATATTTTGGGCTTGTCTTATTTACAGAACGCTTCCGCATGGTTTTAAAGTTTGAACTTTGGTTGGTTTTATTCTAAATGTGGCATATAGTGTCGTTCTGAGTAACTATTGACTGTGATCCTGGTTTGTTCATACGCCTCGCGGTAAAACTCCGCACGTGGATTTTGAGGGTGTGACAGATTGGTATCAGAGCCATTGGTTATAGGGAACTAGGTTGCATACACACACTAGACTATAACCGCATAGTTGTTAGTTACTTATCGCTTACTCTCCTTACTGTATACTCATTGGCATACGCAACACGTACTTCGCAGCATGGCATCGTCGTCCAGAAATTTAGGCAAGAGACCTGCACGATCTGAGTCACCTCCTACGTCTCCCGTACCTGATAGGGGATTTAACTAGCCCCGACATCCTTATCCCCCTGGCGAGATAGACTGGGATCAGCCTTTCATACCTCCTGAGCTCGATCCTCCGCAGAACTGGGATTTCTACCCCACCTACATAAACCGTATGGCTATAGAGAGTGTGTACCACCAATAGCTCTGACACGACCTAGGACTAGGTCATCGACCGCCTCTGCATTGCCTACACTTCCCACCTTGAGCATCCCTCTCGAGCAGGCGTTTGCAGCTTTGGTAGCCACTCTAGACACGGAGCGACAGCGGATTAGAGGACTCACTGATGAGAACTCTGCCTTATGATCTGAGATGCGTCAGTTGCGTTTCCAGGTAGAGACGCTTCAGGAGCGACTCTCGATGGCCATTGGTGGACATCATACCCTGGCAGGCAACGTTGTAGCACTTAGTGGGCCCATGGAAGCACAGGATCACCATAACATAGTGATCGATGATAGGTTTGCTGATCTAGAGGCACAGCTAGCAGCACTTTAGGT
This sequence comes from Flaveria sonorensis, assembly GCA_025506505.1. Lineage (NCBI taxonomy): Eukaryota > Viridiplantae > Streptophyta > Magnoliopsida > Asterales > Asteraceae > Flaveria > Flaveria sonorensis. Next base: position 38,345,503 of record CM046433.1, read on the forward strand.
TGTTGAAGCCCCTGCACCTTTGGTGGACCCTGATGAGGAAGACCAGGAAGAGGAACCTGAGGAAGCCCCCGAAGAAGAACCAGCAGAGATGGATGAGGATAGTGACGGATCTGACGTACTGGACTGATTCTACTTTTAAATGACTTAGACTATGTAGTGTTTCTTTTCTTTGAAACCTATGTGGGAAGGGTTGTTTCTTACCCAACCGACAAACTTAAATTTTGACATTAATGGAATATTTTGTGACTCAATTGCAATTTATTTATCTTTGGGTATTATTTCTGTTATAAATGTTGTGGTTGTGGTGAATGCATTATTTCTTATTGTTTACTGTACCTTGATGAGATTAATGTGTTGGATGTTACTCATTACTGTTATTATGAATTGTAAAGTGAAATATGGACGCACGTGGAAGAGGACGTGGGCGTGGTCGTGGATGTGGCGCCGGAAGCCGTGGTGCCGGAGCCATAAACATGACGCCTGCGGAATTGGCAGCATTAATTAACGAACATGTTCAGGCGGTAGTGACTGCTGCCCAGCCGGGACAAGCAGCAGGTAAATGATAACAAGAGGTTAAACTAATTATCCTAGTTAATTGTCTAGGATATCTAACAGGACCACCACCATGTACCTACAAGTCCTTCATGGACTGTAAACCCCATACCTACAGTGGGACGGAAGGGGCTGTAGGGCTTGTAAGGTGGTTTGAGAAGACAGAGTCTGTCTTCGCAAAATGCAACTGCCCGCCTGCTGATCAGGTGAAGTATGCCATCGGGACATTGGAAGGCGCAGCACTTTCCTGGTGGAATGCCCAGGTGCAAATGCTGGGTCAAGCCATGGCCAATGAACTACCTTGGGATGAGTTTAAGGGGATTATGACCGAAGAATACTGCCCCCGAAATGAAGTGCAGAAACTGGAGATTGAGTTCTGGCAACTCAAAATGCAAGGCTCAGAAATTGAAGCCTACACAACCCGTACTCATGAGTTGGCCACACTATGCCCTGGAATGGTTAATGAAATGCACAAGAGAGTCGAGCACTACATATGTGGACTGGTGCCCGAAATTCATAGTATGGTAACTGCTTCCAACCCTACTACCATACAGCAGGCTATCCGGATAGCCCACAGGCTGACTGACCAGGCAGTTGTGCAAGGACGGTTACCCAAACGGGGCGTGGTTGCTAGTGTGTCCGACAACAAACGAAAGTAGGAGAACATTAGTAACAAAGGTTCATCGTCCAACAACCAGCCACAACAACAGCAGCAATAGATACAGCAGTAGCAGCAACCTCCCCAGTAACAAAGGAGGTTTGATAACAACCGAAATTTCAATCAGTCATCCTCGGCATCACAGGGACAAGGAGAATATGTAGGGAAAAGTCCTAAGTGCAATCGATGCAACTACCATCACACCGGTAGGTGTGACAACTTCCGATGCCAACGCTATGGTAAAGTTGGGCATGCGGCCAAAGATTGTCGGGGTGAACTGATGAGGAAGCCTCAACAATCACAAGAAACTCCGAAAGGTTGTTTTGAGTGTGGAAAAGAAGGCCATTACAAACGCAGCTGTCCCCAGCTTAAGAGGAATGGAAATGGCAACAACAACAATGGAAACAACAACAACAACAATGGCAACAACAATAACAACAACAATGGTAATGGCAACAATAATGGTGGAAACAACAATAGAGCCAAAGGAAGAGCCTTCGTCATTGGCTTAGGTGAGGCTCTAAATGACCCTACAACTGTAACTGGTAAATTTTCGGTTAATGGTCGTTTTGCAACCGTATTATTCGATACCGGAGCCGATAGAAGTTTCGTGTCCATTAAGTTTTGTAGTCTTTTAAGTGATATGCCCTCAGCCTTAGAATCTAAATACACCGTAGAGTTAGCTGACGGTACATAGATTCACGTAACGCATATTCTTAGAGACTGCAAGATAGAGCTTGCTGGTCATACATTCACCATAGATTTCATGCCTGTTACGTTAGGAAGCTTTGATGTGGTGGTAGGCATGGATTGGCTTTCCGATAAACAAGCGGAAGTCATATGCCACGAGAAGATCATACGGATTCCCATTGGTGAAGAAGTCCTTACGGTCAGAGGTGATAGGAGTGGTGCGGTGATAGGCATCATCTCGTTTATGAAGGCACAGAAGTTGTTACGAAAGGGTCGACTGGCCATATCGGCACTCGTCACAGATAAACAGACCGAGGAAAAGAAGATAGAGGATATTCCCGTAGTTCGCGAGTTTCCCAAGGTGTTTCCAGAAGACCTGTCTGGATTACCGCCTCATCGTCAAGTTGAATTCCAAATTGAGTTGACTCCAGGAGCCGCTCCAATTGCGAGAGCACCATACCGGTTAGCTCCGAACGAACTGCAAGAATTATCCGCCCAACTACGAGACTTGTTGGATAAAGGGTTTATCCGACCGAGTTCGTCGCCCTGGGGAGCGCCAGTTCTATTTGTGAAGAAGAAGGATGGTACATTTCGAATGTGCATTGACTATAAGGAACTGAACAAGGTTACTGTCAAGAATAGATATCTCTTACCTCGTATCGATGACTTGTTTGATCAACTGCAAGGATCAAGCTATTACTCTAAGATTGATCTGAGGTCTGGGTATCATCAGCTGAGAGTTTGAGAAGAGGACATCTCGAAGACTGCTTTCCGTACACGATATGGTCACTATGAATTTTTGGTCATGCCATTTGGGTTGACGAATGCACCAACAATATTCATGGATCTTATGAACCGCGTGTGCAAACTCTATCTTGATCAGTTTGTTATCGTCTTTATTGATGACATACTGATATACTCAAGGACTGGGGAAGAACATGGAGAGCACTTACGTTTAATCTTGGAATTACTTAGAAAGGAACAACTGTATGCAAAGTTTTCTAAGTGTGATTTCTGGATACGTGAGGTGCAATTCTTAGGTCATATTGTCAACGAGAAGGGAATACATGTTGATCCTGCAAAGATTGAAGCGATAAAGAATTGGTCTGTTCCTAAAACACCAAGTGAGATACGACAATTCCTTGGATTAGCTGGATATTATCGACGGTTCATCGAAGGATTCTCTAAGATTGCACAACCTCTCACAGCCTTGACTCATAAGGGACAACATACAAATAGGGTGAGAGTCAGGAATCTGCTTTCCAGTTGCTGAAACAGAAACTGTGTAGCGCACCAATATTAGAATTATCAGATGGTAGTGATGACTTCGTAGTCTATTGCGATGCATCTATTTAAGGACTTGGATGCGTCTTGATGCAGCGGGATAAGGTGATAGCTTACGCCTCTAGACAGTTGAAGATTCATGAGAAGAACTATACCACCCATGACTTGGAACTGGGTGCGGTAGTTTTTGCCTTAAAGATCTGGAGACATTACTTGTACGGTACCAAATGCACTATTTACACCGATCACAAGAGTCTACAGCACATATTTGAGCAAAAGGAATTGAACATGAGGCAAAGGCGCTGGGTAGAACTACTGAATGACTATGACTGTGCTATTAAGTACCACCCGGGGAAAGCAAATGTAGTTGCTGACGCGCTAAGTAGGAAAGAAACTGCTAAGCCTCGACGTGTGCGAGCTTTGCAGCTTACCATTAGCACACAGTTACTGTAACAAATTCGAGAGGCTCAGACAGAAGCTTTGAAAACAGAAAACATTGGGTCTGAATCGTTAAGGGGAATGGAAAAACAATTGGAAGTAAAAGCGGATGGAATTCGTTACTTCATAGATAGACTTTGGGTACCTCTACATGGAAATCTGAGAGACTTGGTCATGAGTGAGGCACACAAGTCTAAGTACTCTATACAGCCTGGATCTGACAAGATGTATCATGATCTGAAGGTGCACTATTGGTGGCCTAATATGAAAGCGGATGTAGCTACATATGTGAGCAAGTGTCTGACCTGCTCAAAGGTAAAAGTGGCGTACCAAAAACCATCTGGACTATTACAACAACCTGAGATCCCTACGTGGAAGTGGGATCAGATATCAATGGATTTTATTACTAAGTTACCTCGTACTTCTACTGGTTGTGATACAATATTGGTTATCGTGGATAGATTAACAAAGTCTGCTCATTTCCTAGCAATAAAGGAAACAGATAAGATGGAGAAATTAACCCGACTCTATTTGAAGGAGATCATTTCGAGGCATGGTGTACCGATCTCAATTATTTCTGACCGCGATTCTCGTTTCACATCACACTTCTGGCAGTCATTGCAGAAAGCTTTAGGTACGCGATTGGATATGAGTACTGCTTATCATCCACAGACTGATGGTCAAAGCGAGCGTACTATACAGATTTTGGAGGACATGCTATGGGCTTGTGTGATTGACTTCGGGAATAACTGGGAAGTTCACCTACCATTGGTAGAATTTTCTTACAACAACAGTTATCACACTAGCATAAAGGCGGCACCTTTCGAAGCATTGTATGGGAGAAAATGTAGATCACCAGTTTGTTGGGCTGAAATTGGTGACAGTCAGCTAACGGGTCCTGAGTTAGTACACGAGACCACTGAAAAGATTATGCAAATAAGGAATCGTATGGCTGCAGCGCGCGACAGACAGAAAAGTCATGCTGATAAGCGACGAAAACCTCTAGAATTTCAAATTGGTGACAAAGTGTTGGACCAAAAGAACCAATGAGCCTGATCAGAAAAACCTTTAAGTCCCACAGACATTACAACAACTGAAGTAGTCTGCAATAGCTGAAGACATCAACTGATAACAAGGTCTGAAGACAAAGTCTGAAGTGAAAGAGCTGAAGACAAAGTCTGAAGTGAAAGAGCTGAAGACAAAGTCTGAAGTGAAAGAGCTGAAGACAAAGTCTGAAGTGAAAGAGCTGAAGACAAAGTCTGAAGTGAAAAAGCTGAAGACAAAGTCTAAAGCTAAAGAACTGAAGACAAAGTTTGAAGACAAAAGCTGAAGACAAAGACTGAAGACCAAGTTTCAGATGTTGTCACAACAGCTGAAGAAGACCTCTTTAGTAGTTGTGATGGTTTCCTTTCAGTAGTTTTATGTTTCTTGTATTCAGTACTTGTAGTTTCAGTAGTTTTAGTTTCATCTTGTACTTAGCATACTCTGAGATGTTCTCAGTTGTTGTGAACATTCTCAGTAGTTTGCTTACTTTCAGTTGTTTGTAATAATTCTGTTAGATGTCACTATCAAGTGACATCAGCAGACGTCACATTCCTTTATATAAGGAATGTTGACCTAATTGTAAGGTGTGCAGCTATGGCGAAACTTAGCGAAGCTTAGTGGCCGCCATACCGAAGCATTTGTGCATGAATGATATTATCCATTTTGCAGAAAACCCTCTTTCTCTATAACCGTGTACTGTTCCATTGAATATCTATTGTGTTCTTGCTATATTTGTCTAATTTTTGTTCTAATTCCGCTGCGATTCAACTCTAATTGATCAAACTTAGATCACTGATCCTGACAAATGGTATCAGAGCGGGTTAATCATTGATCGGTTTAACAATTGATCATTGAAACTGCTATTTCGATATCTAAAGTTTGATCGAATTAGCATATTTGCAAGAATTGGTTATAAAGATTGGTCTTCTGCTGCTTCTAGTTAGTTAATTTGAGTTTCTTCTTGGTTCATATTGAGTTTGTTGTGTTTTTGTGCTAAATCTGTTGAAACTTGATTGAATTGGTTTGAATCTGAGAATGTCCTACGCTCCAGTGCAAATCTGGATAGCCTATCTCTCACCCAACTCCATGGGAAACTGCTTACATTTGAAAGAGAGATAGAGCAGAAAAGGAAACTGGCATCATCAGGAAAGCTCACTGATGACTTTGTACCAGGGAACACTGCCTTGGTCGGTCATGAGTCAGAATATGCTGGATCAGAAAGCCATTATGATGAGCATATAGATTTCTCTTCAAACAGTTCTGATCATGCATTTGTTGGTGTTGATAGTCATTCTGGGTGTAATAGTGATAATTTATGCTTTATCATGGATGATTTGATGGGTATTGCTGATGATGATTTAGAAGAGATGGATATTTTGAGCCAAATGGCCTTGATCAATATCAGATCTCAAAAGTTCTACAAGAGAACTGGTAGGAAATTTCCAAGACTCTCTGGCAAAACCAAAGTTGGTTTTGACAAGAGTAAGTTGAGGTGTCACAAATGCCACAGGCTTGGGCACTTTGCAAGAGAGTGTAGATCAACTGGATCTAACTCCTCTGCACCCTTTGTGACCTTTCCAAGCAATAGTTCACAAAACAAAGGGCAACATCCTGCTAGTTCTGGTCATCAATCACAACCTCAATCTCCTGCATATTTTGTCCCTCAGGGTCCAATGCCATATCCATATCCCTGCTATTACATGCCACAGCTAAATCCAGTTCAAGTTCCTATAGCACAACAACCTCAAGCCCTACCTGAGCCTCAACCATCTCCATCACAATCTCAACCTCATCACAGCTTCTTCACACTAGGAGTTGTTGACTGGAGCAGCTCACCAGATGATCTTTCTGATTTCAATGAGCAATTATTTGCTAGTGCTGGTCAACATGGTGGTGAACATCCTTTTGGGAATCTTGCTCTCATGGCCCTGGAGTCTACTTAGGGTTCCTGCTCCAATGCATCATCTTCACAGGTAACCCAGGTATCTTCTGAGGCTAAAGCCAAGTTATGTTCTGAATCATGCATAGCTGCCTTTGTCTCTATTAGAGAGGCAAATGTAGATTTAATCAATCAAAATCTTGAGCTTGAGAAAACTATTTCCAAAAGAAAAGCTGAGTATGAGTCTACTCTTAATGACAAAGATGATGAGATTTACAAGCTTAAATGCCAACTTAATGATGAAAAGGCTAAGGTAGAGGTCATACTTGAGAACCACAGAAGTCTCAAAGAGACACTTGCAGCTACCCAAGTTGAGTGTGACCGCTGGGTAACATCCTGCAAGGGATTTGAAATGCTTCTCAGCAAGCAAACAGCTTCAAATGTGAAGTTTGGAATAGGTTACAATCATACTGCACCACCTACTGATTTTACTTCAAAATCAATAGTAAAATCTGAAGGTGAAAGTAATTTCCAAACCACATCATCATGTGATTCATCCTCAAATGATAATACAAAATCAGAGGATGAAGTCAGTGTTAAGATCTCAGCAAATCAATTGCCTGATGGTTTAAATGCTGATAAACACATGAAGCTGAGCAATTCAGATGTTGTCCCTCAAAGTACTACAAGTACTGAAGGGCAAGTCACAACATCTGAAAAGCATTTCAAATATGCTGAAATAAAAGGATTAACAACTGCTGAGGAATCTATCATACGGTCTTTCAGGACGGATAGAGAACAGCTGAAGAACAAGTCTTCAGTTGTTACCGATCCTTCAGTACTTAACACAAGTACTGAAAGGAGGAAAGTACTGAAGATCACACCTTTAGTAGTTTCCACTTCAGCAGTTGATCAATCCAAGATGAAGAATAAGCCATGTGAAATATGTGGTAAATTCAATCATCTATCTGATGAATGCTGGTACAAAAAGGGTTCCAAACTCAACAGAGATAAGCTCATTAAAGAAGAGATTAATAAAATGAAAAATGAGTTTGAGACCAAGTTTGTACCACTGTCATCTCAAACTGATAAACCCAAGGCCTCGCCAAAATCCAAAAAGAAGGATGGGGTTTATCAGAAAACAGCTGATAGTGTTCCTCATGATAAACATCAGACTAAGTCTGTGAATTTCAAGAAGGAGGAAATGGTGGGTCACAGGAACTCATCAAAAACAAGTACTGATGTGTCAAATGAGCTGAAGGCTTTAGCAACAAATCAGACACAACTTGTTATGATGATTCAGCATTTGTTGGGGAGAGTTAACCAACTAGATGCACCTGTAATCAAACCACTGAAATGGAAATCCAAGCCCAAGTCTAAGAAATCCATTTCAGCACCATCTCCACCTTCATCAGCTGTTAATCATGAGAAACAAGTTATGGTTAAATCTGTTGATGAAAACAGACCCAAAACCAAAAAGGTTTGGGTCTCTAAAGCTAACTAGTTTCTTATGATAAATGCAGGGTTCTTCAGCATGCCAAAGAAGCATCTGGTATGTAGACAGTGGAGGATCTATGCATATGACTGGGAGCAGTTCTCTTCTTAATGACTACTCTCAAGGAAAGAAGGGATTTGTCTCATTTGGAAATGATGCTAAGGGTTACATCATCGGGAAAGGATTTGTGTCAAATGGAGAAATCACATTTGATGATGTTAACCATGTGGAGAATCTCAAGTATAATCTACTGAGTGTCAGTCAGATGTGTGATAAAGGACATGTTGCACTTTTCACAAGCCAGAACTGCCGGATTCTGTCTTCCAAAGTTCTGAGGCTGATTGACAAGGTATTGGATGAACATACTCTCCTGAAGGCCAACAGGATAGGAAGAGTATATGCCTTGGATTTGTCAAAGAATATTGATTTAAAAGGTCATCCTTGCCTGTTCTCCAAGGCCTCTCCTCAGGAATCTAAACTGTGGCATAGAAGGCTGGGTCATGTTAATCTCAAAAACATGAATCAGCTGATCCACAATAGTTTAGTGAGAGGTCTACCAATAAAGGAGTTCCACTGTGATGAAACCTGCACTGCTTGTTTAAAAGGAAAACAACACAAAGTTTATTCCCTCCTATAGAAGAACCAAAGTCCACTGCCTGCTTGCAATTACTGCACATGGATCTCTTTGGTCCTGTGAGAGTAATGAGCATGGCAAAGAAGAAATACTATCTGGTAATTGTGGATGATTACTCCAGATTTGTATGGACCTTCTTCTTGCATTCAAAGGATGAGGCTGCTCAGACAATTATTAACTTTGTGTTGTATGTTGAGAAGCAGTATTCCCTATCAGTCAAGTGTATAAGAAGTGATAATGGAACTGAATTTAGAAACCATACACTTGATGATTTCTACCTTTCAAAAGGAATCAAGAGGCAGTATAGCATCCCAAGGACTCCAAAACAAAATAGAGTAGTGGAGAGAAAGAACAGGACCCTAATTGAAGCTGTAAGGTCCATGTTGGCTGACTCTGGTTTGCCACTGACCTTTTGGGCTGAAGCTGTCAACACAGCATGCTATGTGCAAAATAGAGCTTTAGTGAATCAGAGGTTGATGAAGACTCCTTATGAAGTTCTACATCATTTGGCTCCTCTAATTTCATTCTTCAGAGCATTTGGGTGTCCTTGTTACATTCTCAACACAAAGGATCAACTCCAAAAGTTTGATTCTAAGGTGGATGCAGGGTATTTTGTTGGGTATTCATCCACTTGCAAGGCTTACAGAGTGTTCAACTGCAGAACAAAGATGGTTGAAGAAACCTTGCATGTGAAGTTCAATGAATCCCCTAAGGACAAAATTCCACAAAAACCTGTGGAGTTGTTTGATCTGGACATACTGCAATATGTTCCTTATCAGCCTCCAGCTGTTGCAGATCATGTGAATTCATCACCTTCTGCAGCTAGTCATCCATCTGGTGGTACTGATGTTGATGATGATCCCAGTACTCACCTATTCAAGTTTAGTGATCAACTGCCTGAGTCTACTAAACTTGATGTTCCTGTAGCTTCAGTAGCACCATCCACAACAAATGCTGATGAGATTTCTGAATCCTCTACTTCATTTGACTTGCCATCTAATACTTGGTTTCAAGAATCTGGATCAACATCTGTTGCTGCTGAGCGTGCTACAAACACTTGCACAGATCTCATAGTGTACCAAGAGCTGAAGAATCACCCAATGTCTCAAATCATTGGTGATATCAATGCTGGTGTCTCAACTAGAAGTCAAGTGTCCAACTTCTGCTTCTATGCTCTCTTCATCAGTCAGCAAGAGCCAAAGAACTATCATATTGCATTAAGAGACAATGGATGGGTTGATGCCATGCAGCTTGAGCTTCTTCAGTTCAAAAAGCAGCAAGTGTGGGAACTGGTTCCTCTACCCCCAGGTAAGTGTGCAATAGGCACTAAATGGGTGTTTAGGAATAAAACAGATGAAAATGGGCAAATTGTCAAGAACAAGGCCAGACTGGTTGTCCAGGGGTTTTCACAAGAAGAAGGTATTGATTATGATGAAACCTTTGCCCCTGTAGCCAGACTGGAGGCAATTAGATTGTTCTTAGCCTATGCTGCATTCCACAATCTTAAAGTTTTTCAAATGGATGTCAAAAGTGCATTTTTATATGGTAAAATAAAAGAAGAGGTTTATGTGTGTCAACCACCAGGTTTTGAGGATAATAAGCATCCTGATTGGGTGTATAAACTTGATAAGGCTCTTTATGGGTTGAAACAAGCTCCTAGAGCCTGGTATGAAACACTGTCAAATTTTCTTCTTCAGAATAATTTCACTAGAGGCTCCATAGATAAAACTTTGTTCATTAAGAAAGTGGGTCAGCATAAGCTCCTTGTTCAAATTTATGTTGATGATATTATTTTTGCATCCTCTGATCCACAGTTGTGTGATGCATTTACAAAGTTGATGCAACAAAAATTCGAAATGAGTGCCATGGGAGAATTACAGTTCTTTCTAGGTTTGCAAATCAAACAAAAGGCTGATGGAACTTTCATTCATCAGTCAAAATACACAAAGAGTCTTTTGGAAAAGTTTGATTTACAAAACTGTAAGCCCTGTTCTACTCCCATGTGCAGCACCACACAACTGGATGCAGATCAGAAAGGTAAAGCTGTTGATGAAACACTTTACAGATGTATGATTGGGTCCTTGATGTACTTAACAGCTTCTAGACCAGATATTATGTTTGCAACTTGTGTTTGTGCTAGATTTCAGGCTGCTCCTAAAGAGTCTCATTTGATTGCAGTCAAGAGGATCTTTAGATATCTGCAAGGTACTCAATCTCTAGGTCTTTGGTATTCCACTGGGCACTCTTGCAAATTAGTTGCTTTTTCTGATAGTGACTATGCAGGGTGTAAATTAACTAGAAAATCAACTTCTGGTGGATGTCAATTCCTAGGCAACTGTTTGGTTTATTGGCAGAGTAAGAAACAAACATCTGTTGCTACATCCACTGCTGAAGCCGAGTACATTGCTGCTGCAAGTTGTACATCTCAGGTACTCTGGCTTCAGAATCAATTATTAGATTATGGCATTACAGAGACAAAGACTCCATTACTAATGGATAGTGCTTCAGCTCTTTGTATTGTCAAGAATCCAGTCCAGCACTCTAGGACCAAACATATTGAGATCAGACACCATTTTATTAGGGATTGTTTTGAAAAAGGTCTGATTGATCCAAAGTTTGTTCCTAGTGCTGATGAGCTTGCAGACATATTTACTAAGCCTTTGGACAGTTCAACTTTCCAAAACCTAGTGTTAAGGACAGTTCAACAAGTACTGATGAGCATTCGTATACTATTGTCACAAATAAGTACTGATAAGTTCTTTTATCCTCAGTAGTTTTCATAACTACTGAAGACTAAATTACTTAAAAGTACTGAAGTACTCTCTGTTGAAAAGAACTGATGTAGTTACAACTACTGATGTCAGTATAACAGATAAGTACTGATGACCAATGAAACGTCTGAAAATCAGACAAAGTCTGATAAGTGTTGAGGTCAGAATGAAACAGCTGATGAGCTAAGAATTGACGACAACAGCTGATGAGAAACTTTTCTCTTAGTTGTTTCTACAACTGCTGTTTCACTTCATACAACTGAAGCCAAAACCATGTCTTCAGTAGTTTTACAACTACTGATGACTAACACCAAATCTTCAGTTGTTTACAACACCTGAAGCCAAAACCATGTCTTCAGTAGTTTCACAACTACTGATGACTAATACCAAGTCTTCAGTTGTTACAACTTCTGAAAGTTAATACCAGGTCTTCAGTTGTTTTCAAACAACTGATGACAGCACCAATACTTTCAGTCGTTTTATATCAGCCTTTTCTTACCCTATAAATACCTAAACCTAATTTCAAACGTTTCATTAGCCGTTTTATGTCCTTCACTCTCTCAATAATGGCGACCATGAAACTCAAACCCAGACACAACTGTGTTGCCTACCTCTCGAAATCGGCCTTTTGGAACAAATTTGATAATGCCATCGATCTTATGGTAGATTCCCAGTACCGAACCGCTTTTCTTCTGAATCCTACCATATACCCCGATTCCCTAAGCCAATCTGGACCAACGTCTCTGTGCAAACTGGTGAGAATGATCGCCAAATCACTCTCCAGTCGTTGGTTAACCAGAAACAGGTGGTCATCACTAAGACATCATTCGACAAACCCTAAATCTACATGATGCCACCTGCGTCACAGAATACCCGAAAGGCACAACTGATATGTCTTTCATCAAAACGGGTATGAAGGAGACTTAAGTGCTACCACCATTCTGAAGAAGCACTTCCATGATGCTGAACGTCTTATATTCCACATGGTGAATGTCTGCCTTGCACCAAAAACCTCCTCATGGGATCAGATGTCCTCCCAATGGCAACAGGTATTATACTCTATCTTTGAACGACAAAATCTAAATTTTTCTGAGATAGTTTTCATGGAACTAAAGGATCTGGCTTTGAAACCTGTGGCAAACAGATGGATATTATATCCCAGGTTTCTCATGGCCATAATTTTCAATCAGCTAAAATCAGACGGCCTTGTTGGCCTTGGAGTCCCTGCTCCGGCTGTATTGCCTGAAGTATACTCCAGGCACAACTCTGACCCTACACTGAAAGGGGCTGCACGGCTGCTAAAACCCAAGCAGCGGGAACCCACAGCCTCCACTTCCAGATCCAAAGTCCCCACCAAACCTAACACCAAAAAGCCCAAAAAGGCTACTCAAGGAGATGAGTCCCCTGCGGATGCCCCTGTACCACCAATACAGGAAACACTTACTGGTTCTAACCCCCCAGTAGTGTCAAAGACTCCACCAGCCTTAGCCGCTCAGGCATCCTCTCAACAGGATCCTGATGCAACCATAATTGGGGATACCACAATGCTGGAACCTATCTCAATTGAGAAGGTTACCATTGAAGAGCACCAGTCACCCCGGGTGCAATCTGCTTCAAACCTATCTCCAAATGAAACCGCCCCTCAAAGCCCAACCATTATAGTTGCACAAGTGCTGAGTCAGCTGCATTCCTCTCCTCCTCCCCAGAAACCAATTACAATGGGGAGAACCTCAATAGCTGAGGAAGAGGACCAAAATGCTGTTGATAACCCACAGCACAGGGGTTATAATGTTCAATCTTCCCATGTAGAGGAGGAGGTTAGAACATCTGGTGAGGCTGCCACTTCTACTGATTCAGCAAATGAACAGGATGCAGTTGGTAACATCTCTAATACCTCACCAGAGGCAACTGCCGATGAAGGACTCAGTCCTGAGGCAGGAAGTCCCCAGAACCAAGAACAAGGGGCACATGCTACAACTGATCTACACTCAGGGCATGTACATCATGATTCAATCAGGAGGTCAGGTGATTCATCAAAGACTGATGATGACCTGGGCTTTTTCTTCGATGTCTTAGCCCATAACACAATCCTTGAGGCTGAGGTGAGCAGACTCAAAGAACTGCTTGCCAAAATGTCTCAGGATCAAAGTCCATCTGCCCCAATAAACCCACAGATGGCACCTTCATCTGAAGGTTCACCAAACACTCAGCCACTACACTCAACTGAGCCACCAGCCACTGCTTTTGGCACCACCTCTCAGGGACAGAACCCCTCTGAGCAGATGGTTGCTACCTTTCAACATTCCTTACCTCTCATCACTCCCATCATCAATGAGATTGTGCATAAAGCCATTGATGAGAGGATCTCCTCAAATCTACAAACACTTGTTGATGATGCTGTGCAAAAGAAGCTTTCTGCCATTCAAACCCCTGAACCCAATGCACCTAAAAAGGTGGAGTCTAAGGCAGTGAAAGAAAGAAAGAGAAAGAGAGTGGAAGATGAGAAACAACAAGAGAAAGAAAAGGAGTTAGAAAAGGAAAAACAGCTGATCACATACAAGAGAAAGAAAAGTGCTGAAACTCAAAAGCCTGATGAAGAGAAATCATTGGAAGATCTGATTAAAGAAGCTGATGAAGCTCACAGCAGATCAATGGACAGAATAATAGACCAACTCTTCAGACAAGGCTTTGATACTGCTACTTTAGACACTGAGATTAGAAGGCTGGAGATTAAAGAGATACAAGAGAGATGGGCCAGTTTCAGTGTGATGGAAAGGGAGAGGTTGGAGATAATGATCAGGTTTATTGCAAAATACTTAGGAAGATCATTAATTGAGATTAAATCATGGACCAGAGACAGTATTCTGGCAATAACCACCAGAATCTGTGCTTCTGAAGCATTCAATAAGGGGTTGATTATCGAAGCCTTAGATGAAGCAGGTGCTGGGAAGAGAACTGATATGGCCAAGCTTTCCAAAGCCAAACTTACCACAAAAATGCTAGATCAGCCTTCCCAAACTCCCACTCAAAAACAACCAACCCCACAACTCTCCAAACCAATCCCTAAACCTAAACTTAAACCAACTCAACCCTCAAAACCAACTCCCTTACCCCAAAAACCACCTCAAACCACATCCAATGATGCACCCAGAAGGAGGAGAAGGGTGTTGAGGATGGAAGAAGAAGAAGAAGATGATGATGAAGAAGACAGTCTGCCAATCTCTGCTGTTCTAAAAATACCTAAGCCCAGAAGTCAACAAATGATCACACCAGACTTTCAGAGGCAAATGGTGAAAGTTAAGATTGAAGAAGAAGAACAGCAGAAACAGCACGATGAGCAACTTTTGAAGATGGTTGACAAAGAGTTTCCTCAGTCATCATCTATACAAGCCATGAAGAAACACGCTCAAAGGCTGTATGCTCTCAGGTATACCTTTCAATATCAAAAGGAGAGAGTAAGGATTTGGCCAGACCCCAGGGTTAGTTCTAGAATTCATAAGAAATCCATACCAAGTAGATACAATGGCCAAGTGAGAAAGACCATAGATGCTGTTATTATGTTGGCCATTGTAGTCTCACCCTGGGAGATACTTGAAGACTTCAAGAGAGCCTACAAGTCAAAGATGACCCCTCAAACTCTAATAGAGAACAAAATGGTCAAGAAGGGGTTGTTATACAAGAGGCTTGAAGAGATCAAGAAAAATGAACTCCAGTTGTTATTAGAAGGGACTCACCCAGATGAATTTGCTTACAGAGAGATAACAACTGTTGAGTTGAAAAATGGAAAGATGTTAAAGTACCTATCAGAGTACTATGGCCCAGAGTTCTTCTTTGAAGGAGAAGCAGAAGAACTCACTAAGGAGGAACAAGTTGTTCTCCTTGAGGCCTACGTCAGAGAGTCTTATAGACTCATCAATGGGAAGTAGGTTTCATGGTTAGGATAACAGCTCTGTGTCCAGTTCCCCAAGACAGAGTTCCCTTCCATCCTTTGACATTCACATCTACTGAAACCTGTTCCCTGGCCTGTGCTTATCTAATATCTCTGAAGCTGATCAAGAGAGTATTTCTGCCAAGAATAAGTGGGACCTCAATAAGCTTAAAGGTTTTGGCTGCATTGGTTCAGGGGGAGTTTGTTGGACCAAAAGAACCAATGAGCCTGATCAGAAAAACCTTTAAGTCCCACAGACATTACAACAACTGAAGTAGTCTGCAACAGCTGAAGACATCAACTGATAACAAGGTCTGAAGACAAAGTCTGAAGTGAAAGAGCTGAAGACAAAGTCTGAAGTGAAAGAGCTGAAGACAAAGTCTGAAGTGAAAGAGCTGAAGACAAAGTCTGAAGTGAAAAAGCTGAAGACAAAGTCTGAAGCTAAAGAACTGAAGACAAAGTTTGAAGACAAAAGCTGAAGACAAAGACTGAAGACCAAGTTTCAGATGTTGTCACAACAGCTGAAGAAGACCTCTTCAGTAGTTGTGATGGTTTCCTTTCAGTAGTTTTATGTTTCTTGTATTCAGTACTTGTAGTTTCAGTAGTTTTAGTTTCATCTTGTACTTAGCATACTCTGAGATGTTCTCAGTTGTTGTGAACATTCTCAGTAGTTTGCTTACTTTCAGTTGTTTGTAATAATTTTGTTAGATGTCACTATCAAGTGACATCAGCAGACGTCACATTCCTTTATATAAGGAATGTTGACCTAATTGTAAGGTGTGCAGCTATAGCGAAACTTAGCGAAGCTTAGCGGCCGCCATACCGAAGCATTTGTGCATGAATGATATTATCCATTTTGCAGAAAACCCTCTTTCTCTATAACCGTGTACTGTTCCATTGAATATCTATTGTGTTCTTGCTATATTTGTCTAATTCTTGTTCTAATTCCGCTGCGATTCAACTCTAATTGATCAAACTTAGATCACTGATCCTGACACAAAGTCTTATTGAAAGTCTCACCATGGAAAGGCGTGATTCGGTTTGGTAAGCGAGGAAAGCTAAATCCAAGATACGTTGGACCATTTGAGATCTTGGAAAGAATAGGTCCAGTGGCTTATCGATTAGCCTTACCTGATTCGCTAAGTGGAATCCATGATGTATTCCATGTTTCAAATCTGAAGAAGTGCCTAACGGATGAAACTATGGTCGTACCGCTGGAAGAAGTTCAAGTAGACGAACAGTTACGCTTCATTGAGGAACCGGTCGAGGTGATGGATCGAGAGGTAAAGACACTTAAGCAAAGCAAGATACCTATTGTCAAAGTTCTTTGGAACTTAAGACGTGGACCAGAATTCATGTGGGAACGTGAGGACCAAATGAAGCTTAAGTATCCTCAGCTGTTTGAAAAGACGATGCCAGCCGACGAAGGTACTGATTAAATTTCGGGATGAAATTTCTTTCAACATGGGGATGATGTGACAACTCACCCAAAACTCACTCGATTTCGATTATGTTATGCTAATGCAGTAGACCAGTGATGGAACACTCACCATGTAACGTAATTTTCGGGACGAAAATTCTTTCAACATGGGGATAATGTGACATCCGGTAATTTTCCGTTACCAAACTCCGTTAGTTCCGTTAAGTCTTGCATACACGTGTCGGGAGCACACACTAGTTGTCGTTGAACGTTGGTGACTTAATAATAATTAATAATGTGAAACAAATAATTACCCTGTTGATTATTAGTTGTGATTATGTGATTTAAATGTTTATTGTAAATTTTACCGCATAACGTGGAAACGTGTGTGTTTAATTCGTATGTTTTGTATTTAGTGAAGATAAAACATATAATTGTTATCATCAATTTATATGTTTATTATTGTGGTTAAAAACATTTAAAAGAGTGTTTAAAAGTCTAAATTTTATAAAATACAAAGTGCAAGGTTTAAATGGTAAATATGCTATATTAAGGTAATTAAAATAAAAATCCTAACCCTAAAAGCAACCATCGGCCGCGACACCTTCTTCACACACACACACAATTCGAATTCGGTCAAGAACACCCACAAAGCTACGGATTTGATCGAGTTCCAAGCAATTCAACAAGCTAACAACATCAAACCTTGTTCCTTTTGCGATTTAAAGGTTAGAATTCGAGTTCTTTGATGGGTTTGGTGTATAGCCGAAAGTTTTAGTCGATTTTGATGATTTGGTGGCCGATTGATGCTTGTTTATTGTTGTTAATGTGTTTGTTAGGTAGATTACATGTTAATTAACGTCAAGTATGCAATAAAGGTTGGATTTTTACAAGTTCTTATGGGATCTATGTTAGGGCTGAAACCCTAATTCGAAAATCTGAAATTGGATGTTAGTTGTTGGTTGTTTGTTGTTGTTAATATGTTAGTTGGATTGTATTTATGCTAGTTAACGTCGATTATGCAAGAAAGTTAGGATTTTGATGGATTGTTCATTGGTTACTAAGAATAGTAACTTTATTTTGCATGAATTGATGATGGGATGATGAATTGGTGTTATGGGTATGCTTACGATGATGACTAGATGCTAGATGGTTGATATGAATGTTAGAAACCTTGGATTGAATGTTGTAGTTCATACCTTGCCAAAAGTGGAAACTTTTGGGTATGAAAGTTGATGTAACATGATGGTTAGATGTTGTTGATCATGTTTAGTTATTGTCATGAGCTTGAATTGGTATGCAAATGGTAAATTCATGAATGTAGTGTGAGTTTGATGAATTTGGGATGTACTTTCCTAAAAGGGAAACTTTATTTGTGCAAATCCTTGAATTGGATGATTTGAGCATGTTTGGGACATTAGGACCATGCTTGTGTGTTCATGGATGGTTTCTAAGGTGATTAAATGTGTTGTTTAGGTTGTATGAATGTTGATTTGGTTTGTTACCTGTTTTGGCCTGTTTGTGGAAAAATCATAGTATGAGTCATATAGGTAAGCTAGGACTTTTGTTGATTGATGGTTGATTAAGAATGAACATTTTGGATGATATGAGCTATGGAAACTGGTATGTTAATGATCATCATACACACGTGCGAATCTAAGGCCCCTACTTAGTAGGATTGGCAGGGTTTAGGGTGTGAAGTCGTGAGTGGCTTCACATGGCATGTGATGCGTGATTTGATCCTTGTATGGTGTATTATTTGTGTTATTGATGTTATGAGCATGATAATAGTTTGAGATTCGCATGACTTGTATGATATCTGGCTGTATGATGATCTAATTAGTACATGTGGTTAATGAAGTGTTATATGTAATCAGTTTGTATGCTAATCATATGTGATAGACTGTTATGTTTGTTTGAATGGAATTTCTCCTATAATGTCAACAACGGGTCAAACGGGTCAACTGGGTCAAATGTGTCTTGTCTTCTAAAACTTTGAGTTCTTTGGTTTGTAAAGCACTTAGGGTTTCATTATGATTCTGTGTACACGTACTTATGTACTCTTGTGTTCTAGGTAACCTTTGAAGGGTTGTCTTTGCACCTATCACCAGTTCTCTTTAGTCATTATCTTTACACACCAGGTGAGTTCATGCCCCTCTATTTTTATAAACCTTCTTCTTGGGGGAGGTAGCATACTTGTACTCAACACTATTTTATTATTATAAGTTGTGTATGTTTTAACATAGTGCTTAATACCTTGAAAGTCCTGACACTTTCGGATCGTTAATAATGGTAACTAGCGGGAAATCTTGGGTAGTACTACTGGGTCTGACAAGCCCCACCTGTGTGACTCGAGGTCAAACGGGTGCAATATTGTCCTAGACACAAATATCGTCATGACCTGGTAAGTCGTGACGGGAGGCAACAAACGCAACACAGTCAGCTTCGATCGCGAAATCACTATGGTTATTACTTGTGAATATAGACTAGCTATCTATTTCAATGCACTTCTTATGTTATGCAAATGTTATTGTTTATGATAAACGCAAACTCTTGAACTCACCAACCATTGTGTTGACATTTTAGTATGCTATTCTCAGGTCGTTAACTCTGCTTGCCATTAGGAGCACCACACGGGTCCAGCATGCATTCTAAGACTCTATTTTAAAGATATATTTGTTGGTTTTTATTTATGAGTGTTTAAATATTTGGGTTGGCGCATGTTTTGCCAAATGTGCATTTTTATATTTTGGGCTTGTCTTATTTACAGAACGCTTCCGCATGGTTTTAAAGTTTGAACTTTGGTTGGTTTTATTCTAAATGTGGCATATAGTGTCATTCTGAGTAACTATAGACTGTGATCCTGGTTTGTTCATATGCCTCGCGGTAAAACTCCGCACGTGGATTTTGAGGGTGTGACAGGATCAAACAACATGGATCAAATTGAGCATTTATACTCCTAAGTAGCTAGGTCATACATATTGAAAGTGCTTTCTTCCATATCTTGAGGTAGACTGATATTAACATACAATCAGATGTGGGGTACATACAAATCATATTAATCAACTCAAAACATGATAATCACTCATTGTTTAAATCAATTATTAATACCATGCATGAGTTTAAGTGGATCACAATATCTACAACAACATTGTATTAGTCTATGTCTATTCTCAAAATCATCCAAACAACTCAGTGAGAAATTAAGACTAGTATGATCTCATGTCATGTGCCAATGAATCATGTCCAAACAAGAAAATCATTCATTTATTAGTTAGATAAAGTGTTATCTTTCTAAAATTTTATCATGCAAGCAATCAGATTGGACTTTGATAATTTCCATTCAAACATATTCAAATTTGTCTTTTTCTAAAGAGTGTTATAAACATGCAAAAATTTAAGGGGAGAAAATGAACATGGAAATATCAAAGGCAGCTGAATATATACATAATCATATAATATTAAAATTGAAATTTATAAATTTTGAGTTTTAAATAAAGCCAAGTCAAGTCTGCATCCAATGTAAGGCCCCGATCCCGAAAACCCCACAGTTGGTCAATCACAACCACATTTATATCAAAACATACTAAGATTTAAAACATTGCAGCGGAATAATTCATTAAAAACCATTTCATGCTTTAATAAATACATTTGCCAAGTATTACATCATTGTTTAAAGGATTACAAAAGATCAATTAGTTGTATTACTGTCACGACCCACCGGGCGCGGTGTTTCCCCAGCCGTAACTATCCAAATATCAACACAATACAGCGGAAGGGTAAAGGTACATGTAATACTAGATTCAATTCACTTAAAAGTCATACAGTTATCCCCAAGATAAATAAGGTCTAACATTTGTTAAAGTGTTCTAAACATCATCCTATATATTGTCTCAACAGAAAATCATCTAAAACTAGGAGGCGGTGCCTATCTCCGAATGTCCAATTCTAGTCAACCTCCTAGCCAGCTTACTCATGCCAATCAGACTTCTCCTGAAATACACACCCAAAAATACGTCAACATAATGTTGGTGAGCTCAAGAGTTTATGACATAAGTCTCCACATATAAAATAAGTTTACACAGTTCATGATGCACTAAAGAAAAGTATCACAATCAAACCTGGACCCGGGTGACCCTCCCGAGTGCTAGAACATCCCCTAACTCATACCCCTTATTGTTATGGGCTCAGATGTACCCTGCTATGAACATATATTTCTGAAATAATTGGTGACACAATGGTTTTCCATCTCAATGGGGGGGGGGTTTCCCTATCCACAGGGCATTATGTGCGGGGGATTCCCCAAATAGTATTATCCACAAATCAAGCGGCTCTCACAAGAGTTAATGATTGTGCTCATGTTCGGGGACAAGAGCAGGTAGTGTTGCATCATTACAAAGTTATAACCAAGAGTATGTATTTCACCCCAAAAGTTTATCAAGTAAAAAGGGGGTCATGAGACTCACCTTAACTTAGTTGTGACGAGAGTGTTCGTGGGTTGAGCTACCGGCCGGAAAGGTTCCTAAGTTCATATTTATAGTTGTTAGTTCCATTTCAATTAGTTAGGTAAGCCTAATCTTTCTAGTTCAGGTTTGCCTTACGCAACTAGGCGGTTTTCATTACACATGTGTAATTTGGTATATTCTTGTAATTTGAGGTCTTAGGTTTGAGAGTAGGATATGTTTGAGTTATTATAGATAAATTTCAAATTATTAAGTTTATTATTTTAGTGTTTTATTCCCAAAACAGTAAGGTTTTGGTCGTTGTCATGTTTGGTCCTTCAACTTTGTTATATTGATGGTTTTAACCCTTATATTTTGGAATTTAGCACTTGAGTTGTTAATTATGTGTTTTATAGTTTTGAGTGAGGTAAGTTACTAAGTGGTTTTTATGCTTATCAAGGTTTTGGAACTTATTTATCTTATTGTTTTGCTAGTGTGATGTTCGGTTTTTGTATTTTAACATTATTTTCGTCTTAATTCTTAGGAAATCCTACAATTGATAATATTTGGTTTGTAATATGATTTTACCTATTTTTAACAGCTTCTATAACATAAATATAACCTATATGAACTCCCAATTCCAGTAAGTTATAGTAATCATGTTTTTCATATTTTTTAGAATTTTCGAGTTTATATACATATTAATTTTATAAAAATCATTCTTTTTGTAAAATGTACATTCTTTTGGTTACTGGAATTCATGGTGTTTTACATGTATAAGACAATAGAAGTGACACAAAATTGATTGTGTCACTAGCAAGATGATATAACAAAATGCCGAGAGTTTTTCGGGTGGTGTCGTTTACCTCGATGAAGCTGTGAAACGGGGCAACCAGATGAAGCTATGAAACAGGGCAAATAGGAGGCTGCAGATGAACATGGGGAGGCTGCTAGAAACAAAGATTTAATCCATATTCGCAGATGGATTAGAGGTGCAAAAGAAGGAAGAAAGTAAATACTTATAAGTTGTAAAATAAAAGAAAGAAGAAATTTACCTTATGGAGTTCAAAGAAGTGATTCTACCGAGAGTGTGTAAAGAGCAGAAATAGAGAGGATGAACTCTCTATTTATAGGGAGAAAGTGGAGTTTGAGATGTGAATCGGCCGAAGTGTGTTTGGGACCCACTTTCTTGATAAGAGAAATCTTGGTTAGTGGGAGATTTTGATACTACAACAAGTTAGCATGGCTTAGGAAGCTAAGCCATGCATTGGGTAGTTTGGGTGGTGATTAGACTGGTCAAACCACCTTCTAGAAGGTTTTTAAGATTTTCAGAATGTTTTTATGTGTAAAGGACTTCGGAAGATAGAAATTTTTGGGCTGCACAGTGCTAATGCGCCTGTACAGTGCCCATGCGCCCGCTGCTCATGCGCCTGTACAGTGCCAATGCGCCTGTACAATGCTCATACGCCTAGTGTTCCTTAGTTTTTCCGAAGGAAAAGTGGCCGCACAGTGTTAATGCGCCTGTACAGTGCTCATGCGCCTAGGAGAAAAACAAATGCGGATGAAGTATACCAAATGCGGATGAAGGGATCAAATGCGGATGAACGGATCAACAAATGCGGATGACTTTAGACGTAGAATTTATTATTGTTATTATTATTATTTTTTCGTAACTCTTGTTTATTAACTTTTTGCCACAACTATTACTAGGGCTTTGGGCCCAAGGCCCACTAGTGTTGGTAGCTGACGAACAAATCCATCACATGGCCCATTGGCAAATCCAAAGTTTGAAGGGCCTAGCCCATTAAGGTGTGTGTGTATATCCAAAGGTTTGATCATGTTGGGCCCATCACATGGGTCCCGGTTGATCATTGTGTGGCCCACTAAGGTTTCTAAAAAAATATTTCTGTACCCAAAATCAGGGTTGTCACAATTACAAAACAACATCATTATTATTGCATGAGATGGATGCTAGCCTTGCCCGCCAAGTAGCTTCACCCTCGTGCCATCCTCAGCAACAAACTACCTGCCAACTGAAAATGCATAAAAGTCAGCGTTGCTGAGTGAGTTCTAGTTTTATATAAAAAAATACTTTACCTTTAGTAAAAACCTTTCCTTTACTTTCGTTCATGATCACACAACATACATACATCTTGATAATATCATTATTATCTTTTATCATCTCTCATAATCGTTCATTTCGCACTTTTTCATTATCTTTCACTTCTATCTAGATCCTGTCATAAGCTATACCCCAACAATGGTGCACAAAGCGACTACAATCTTAGGGTTGAGCGACAAGGATCCCGTTTCGCACGTATGGATCAGTCACCAAGATTGACACCCCTGTGTGTACACCCTCATGGGTTAGCCAAGATCGCAAGCTATATTGCACACAGTTGAGCTAACAACTCTTCATTGAGTTGTGAACCTCTTTAATTTTGCTTGCAAGACTTTCATTCATTTGTTATGTTCCACTTTTCATTATCTTTAATCTTTCGCTTCTTTTATGATAATACTTTATGTATACGAGCATTAACACACCACGAAAAGTCACGTAATAATACGTAATAAGGAACATCAATAACAGGCCACAAAATGCATAACATGAACAAACATAACCCCCAAAACATTTAAGAGCTTAATCATAAATTTCCATTTTCCCCAAAATTCTAAGGCAACTTAGGCGCATGAGCAGTATATGGGCGCATGGGCACTATGCAGGCGCATGAACAGTTGGGCGCATGGGGAAAAACTTAGGCGCATGGGAAAAACTTAGGCGCGTGGGTACTATGTAGGCGCATGGATACTTGGGCGCATGGGAAAACTTGGGCGCATGAGCAAACACTTAGGCGTATGGGCAAAAACTTAGGTGCATGGGAACTATGCAGGCGCATGAGTACTATGCAGGCGCATGGATACTTGGGCGCATGGGAAACTTAGGCGCATGAGTAGTTTGGGTGCATGGGTACTATACCAGTTCTAACTTACACCAATTTTTAGTTCCCGATCATCATTCTTACATAATCCTAGCCCAAATCTAGCATACTAAGCTCATAAAACAAGCATACAACCACATAATACGGTCAAACATTCACAAACACACATACCCACATAAAATAGGGGAAACATACGGTTTATATACTGAAGGTTGCAAAAATAATAGTTTACATGCATTACCAGCCCCAAAACAAGTTTAAAAACAGAAAATTCGGGGTTTTAGAACTCACCTACAGCAGCCTTCGAGTAAAACTCCTCCAAACTCGAGAGCACTTGGAGTTCAAACACCTAAACACACCAAAAACACACAACCGAACATAGAGAAACACATAAGACTCAGTCCACAAGCTGAAAATTCAGATGAAACCGAACAAAACACACAAAAACTCACCTTCTAGATGATCTTCTTCTTCTTCTCTCTAGAAAACCGATGGAAAACTCTATTCTTTACTTTTTGAAGCCGAGCAGTTGGTGAGAGCAGGAAGAGTGGGTGGCCATGCCCACTTTTTAAACATAATAATAATAAAGTTTGCCTATTGCACAACTTTAACCCCTCAACTTGGGTTATTCCACCTTTCTTTCTTTATACTTCTCTTTTTGTTTTCTTTTCTTTCTTTTTTTTCAAATATCCGGGTGTTACAAGTCCACCCCACTTATATAGGTTTCGTCCCCGAAACCTGTCACTCCTCAAACAGTTGGGGATAATGCTGTCTCATCTCTTCCTCGGTCTCCCACGTAGACTCGGATCCCTTCCTATGCCTCCACTGCACTCGCACCAGTGGAACCACTTTATTTCACAGCCTCTTCTCTTTTCTATCAATGATGGCCACCGGTTTCTCCACATAATTGAGACGTTCATCCACCTCGATATCCTCCAGTGGCACAATCATATCCTCGTTGGCTAAGCACTTTCTCAGATGATATACATGGAATGTTGGATGAATCCCACTTAACTCATCGGGTAGCTCCAACCTATAGGCCACCTCTCTTACTCGAGCAATGATTCGGAAAGGTCCTATATACCTCGGGCTCAGCTTACCCTGCTTTCTGAACCGAATGATCCCCTTCCAAGGTGAAACATTCATCATGACTCTATCACCCACCTTGAATTCAATCGGTCTATGCCTCTTGTTAGCATATGACTTTTGCCTATCTTTTGACGCCTTCATAAAGGCCTTGATCTTCTCCAACTTTTCAGTTGTAGCCTTGATAACTTCAACGCTCCTCAACTCCTTCTGTCCGATGTCACCCCAACATACGGGCGTTCTACACTTCCTACCATATAGCATCTCATATGGTGGCATACTAATGCTGGCATGATAACTGTTGTTGTACGGGAATTCAGCTAATGGTAAGTGTTTGTCCCAGCATCCTCCGAAATCAATGACGCATGCTCGAAGCATATCCTCAAGCGTCTATATGGTTCTCTCTGACTGACCATCCGTCTAAGGATTATAAGCTGTACTGATGTGCAACCTCGTCCCCATCGCGTCATAAAATCTCTTCCAAAACTTAGGTGTAAATCGAGTGTCACAGTCAGACACTATAGACACCGGTACACCATGATGAGTCATAATCTCCTTAATGAATAGATCCTCCTTCCCGGGACACTTACAGTTGGACCGTTATCGCATAAAACATTTAAAAATACATCATTATCGCAGCAGAATTTAAAAACTTCTCATTTATAAGTTAAAACATATCATTTCATTACATCATTCATGTAATTTTCAAAATACAACATCATATCAAAATGTAAATGCCAGCCTCAGAACGCTCCTAGTAGCTTATGCATCCATACCTGCACCTCCTCAGCATCAACACCAAAAACCTGCCAACTATTATGCATACAAAAAGTCAGCGACACTGAGTGAGTTCTAGTTTTATAAAGAAAAATACTTTACTTTCGTTAAAACATAACCTTTACGTTCGTTCGTGATCAAACATCATACGTACACATTGATAATAATTATTTATTATCTTCATCATCGTTCATCATTATTAATCAATACATCTTTTACCATCATCCAGATCTTGTCTCATGCAATACCCCCGACTTGTGCTCAAAAGCTGATACTGTGCTGGGCCTGTAAACAAACCCCCGAATCGTGCCTGATGGCTGACATGGTACTGGGGTACGCGACAAGGACCCCATCTTGTATGCAACACCCCTGAGTTGTGCTCGCTGATACTGTGCCAGGGCCTGTAAACAATCCCTCGACTCGTGCCCAAAGGCTGATAGAGTACCAGGGCGAGCAACAAGACCTCATCTCTTTCACATGCCATCCTGTCTCATGCAATACCCCCAACTCGTGCTCGAAAGCTAGTACTATGTCGGGGCCTGTAAACAAACCCCAACTCGTGCTCGAAAGCTGACACAGTACCGGGGTACGCGACAAGGATCTCATCGTCTGTTACTTCCATTCTCATCATTCATTATCTTCCACTTTCGTTACATAATACTTTACGTATGTAATCATACATAATAGGTAAAGTCACATCATACATATCATAACATCATCAGCAACACACAAACATGCACAACACATCAGGCATAACCATCACATCACATCAGAACTTAGCACAACCATCTACCTCACAAATCCCAGAAATTCCCAAGTCTACAAAGAAATATGGATGAACAACTTAGGCGCATGAGCATCTAAATGCGGATGAAAACAGTCTAGGCGCATGAGCACTATGCGGGCGCTTAAACACTATGCAGGCGCATGAACACTACCTGGGCGCATGAGCCATACTTAGGCGCTTGAGCAGTAGGCGCATGGGAACTGTTGGGTTACATGAGCCACACTTAGGCGCATGGGCACATTCTGGGTGCATGGGCACTAGTTGGGCATATGAACAACACTTAGGCGCATGGGCAACTTCAGGCACATGGGCACTCTGGCCGTATGAACACTTAGGCGCATGGGGTCAGTTAGGCGCATGGAAATAATCTGGGCGCATGACAAACAATCTGAAATATAACAAATTCTACAAACAACCCCCAAACATCGATCTAGAACATCTTAACATAAATCTACCATGCTACAAACACTAGAACATGCTAAACATCAAACATAACACATTAACAACCTCCAAAAAAAAGTATCAACATGGCACAGTTGAACAACATGCTGAAATTCACGGTTTACTTTAAAAATTTTTGCCCGGTATGCATAATAGCCCCAAACACTTCGAAAATCAGTAAAAAGAGGGGATCTAGAACTCACCTGTTGCAGCCTTCGAGTAGCACACTTCACACCCGAGACCCACCTGCAATTTCAGCTCCTAAAACCCACAAAAACAAGCACTAAACACCCAAAATCTTGGTCTAAAACCTAAAAATACTGCTGAAACCGAACATATGTTCAAGAAAACTCACCTTTCCCAGCTTCTTCTTCTTCTTTCTCTAAAACCAATGAAGTTTTCTTCTCTTCTTCTTTCTTCTTCCTAAACCGAGAACAGGAAAGTGGGTATGGCAGTGTAGTGGGTGGCCAAGCCCACTCTTTTAAACACAATAATATTAAAGTTTGCATCTCGCACAACTTTAGTCCCTCATCTTAGGTTATTTATCCTTTCTTTCTTTATACTTTTCTTTTCTTTTCTTTTTTATAAATTTCCAGGTGTTAACTAACCTCTCAGATGAATACGTCTCACGGATTGGCAAGAAATGAGCACTCTTCGCCAGATGGTCTACTATAACCCATATGGCATCATACCCTCTTGCCGTACGCGTAACTTCGTAATGAAGTCCATGGTGATGTGCTCCTATTTCCACTTGGGTATCCAAAGGTTGGATCTTCCCGTATGGCTTCTGATACTCAGCCTTCACTTGCAAGCAAGTAAGGCACTTGCTCATATACTTCACTACATCGCGCTTCATACCCGGCCACCAGTAATCTTTTTTCATATCATGATACATCTTTGTAGCACCGGGATGAATAGAGTATCGAGTCTTATGAGCTTCCTCCATGATTTTCCCCCGTAGGTCTCTATAACAAGGGATCCATATCCGCCCGAAGCGGGTTCTAACTCCGAGAGTGTTCTCACCCAACTCCGAGAGTGTTCTCACCCAACTCCGAGACTAGACCTTTCATTCTTTCAGAGTTAAGGCACTCTTCTTTCAATGCCTCATCTTGGAACCCCTTGACCTGTGTCATCACATCGGAGGTCATCACCAACTGGTAAGCTTTCACCCGGATTGGCTCGGGTCTCTCCTTTTGGCTAAGGGCATCCGCCACTACATTGGCCTTGCCCAGATGGTAGTGGATCTCATAATCATTATCCTTGATCAACTCTAACCACCTCCTCTGCCTCATATTGAGAACCTTTTGTTCAAAGAAATACTTCAAGCTCTTGTGGTCAGTGAAGATAGTGCACTTCATCCCGTACATGTAGTGCCTCTAAATCTTCAATACAAAGACCACAGCCGCTAGCTCCAAGTCATGAGTAGGGTAATTAGCCTTATGGATTTTCAACTGTCAGGACGCATAGGCTATAACCCTTCCCCATTGCATCAGCACGCAACCCAATCCTGAATAAGAAGCATCTAAATAGACCATCAAGTCTTCATTCCCTTCAGGTAATGTCAAGACAGGAGCTTGAGTCAATCTTGTATTCAACTCCTCAAAAGCATTCTCCTGTTCCAAACCCCATACAAACTTCACATCCTTGCAGGTTAGCTTGGTCAATGGTGAGGCTATCTTGGAAAAGTCTTGGATAAATCTTCTATAATAGCCCGCCAGACCCAAGAAACTGCGGATCTCACATGGTGTCTTTGGAGTCTTCCATTGCATCACTGCCACCACCTTTGCCGGGTCTACCATGATCCCTTTGGAATTTACCACATGACCTAAAAACTGAACCATCAGTTCTTTCATCTCAGACGGAGCCAATCGATCGGTGCCTTAGCAACAGGTTGAACACCCGGTATCAAGTTGATTTGGAACTCGATCTGGCGGTCTGGTAGCACACCTGGTAAATCTTCTAGGAACATGTCTGGAAAGTCACACACAACTGGCACGTCGAACAATTATGGTACTGACACATCCACATCCTTCACGTAAGCCAGATAGGCACTACATCCACATTTCATGCACTTCTCTGCCACCACCATCGAGATCACCTTCAGAACCGTAGTAACTCGATCACCGTAGATCGTCACCGAACTCCCATCAGGCGCAGTCAATCAGATCATTTTCTTGTGACATACAATATTTGCCTCATAGGATGCTAACCAATCCATCCTTAGAACCACATCGAATCCACCTAGGGGCATCATGAATAATTTAGCAGAGAACCTATGGCCTTCCAACTCTATGCATAATTCTCTATCAGATCAAAAATCCTGGTAGACTTACCAATGGTAGTTTCTATATTGAAGGGCTCATCAATCTTTCTACTCCTAACAGTCAACTTAGCACAGAAGGCAGCAAAAATAAAACTCTTACTAGCACCAAAATCAAATAGTATAGAGGCACAAGTTTGGTTTACTAGGAAAGTACCTAACAAGACATCGGGGTCCACCCTAGCCTCCTCCCGGGTCATAGCGAATGCTCTGGCCTTCGTCCTCCGCCCTCCTTCTCAATCCCTTCTTCGTCCTGGAGCTCTCAGCCGTTGGCCTCTTGCAATCCCTCCTCAAATGGCCCTCTTCACCACAGTTATAACATCGTACAACCCCACACTCCTTTTCCATATGACCGGGCTTCCCACACTTGAAGCAAAGATTCAGTCCCCACTTACACTCCCCTGTATGTTCCTTCCCGCACTCACCACACCACTTAGTCCCCGTACCTGCCGACACTACCCTACGGTCATCTATCCTTGCCTTCTTGTTGCTCAGGGTAAAATCACCACAACCAAACAGCTTCCTATTCCAGTTCCTGTCACCGCCTCCCTTTTTGTTCACCTCCACCACTGCCACTTCTTCTCTCTCATCATATAACCTCCCTGCCAGATCAACCACCAACCTAAACGTGCTCGATCGGGTGGCGATCATGTGCCTGCGAATATCTGTCGGCAAGCCCTGGATATACCTCTTGATCTTCCTTGACACCGGCGTCACCTGATCCGGCACTAGCCTTGCCATCTCATTGAACTTAGTCGTGTATTGCTGGTGTGTCATGGTTCCCGCCTTCAGCAGTAAGAACTCTCTCTCAATCTTATCGAGCTCCCTATGAGGACAAAATTGCTCAATCACCAGATTCTTCAGCTCACTCCACCTCACCCTCCCAATCACCCTACTACCCTCAGCCTGGACAATATTGTCCCACCAGCATAAGGCCGAGTCCAGAAATGAGTGGGCAGCAAACTTCACCTTTTGATCCTCTTAGCACTCACTAATATCGAGCACCGCCTCCATCTCCCTCACCCATCAGTGAGCAGCAGCAGCATTACCATTCCCATCAAAAGTTGGGGGCTTGCATCTCTAGAATGCCCCATAACTACACCCCTTGGCGGTTTCCTGCACCGCTTCCTCTTTCTCTTCGTCATTGGACACAACAATCTCAGTTTCTAGTTGCTCCCCACCACCTGAACCTCTCCTAATGGTCCTCCTGCTCTCCTCCTTCTCTTTCTTTTCATCCTTCCTCACATCACGAATAACCTCGGTCACCACAGACGGCAGGATCGTCTGCATGACTTGATGAACCTCCTCCATAACTTCCTCTTTCACAGAGGCTATCAAATTAGTACTCTCATCACTGCCTTCCTAATGATGAAGCTCGGGCTCTGCAGGAGCCGTCTCAGCAGCCTTAGCCTTGTTCCCGGTGACACGTGGCCTAGCACCACGACCACCCTGCACACCTCCTCGAGAAGCCTTTGAAGATCTACCACCCGCCATCCTCTAAACACCATAAGATTCAAACACCAACACGATCATTCAAGGTAATAGCTAAGTTTATGTCAAGTATAGTAAGTCCCTAATTACAGTGGCCAGTTGTGATTAGCCACTTACTTTACTCTTAATCCCCAAGCATTGCCTATCCTGACTACATCAGTATCCAAATCTACTAAGAGCACATAAATCAGATAGCACACGCACATAATACCGGTTAACCTTAAGAAAGTAAATTACCTGATGGCACGTAGCTACTTGGCTGCCATCCCTCCACTCGGTCCTATTCTCAGTTTAAGTTTAGGTTTTGAAATTATTTACCCATTTCTCTTAAACTTTGGCTCTGATGCCAACTTGTAAGGCCCCGATCCCTGAAACCCCATAGTTGGTCAATCATAACCTCATTTATATCAAAACATATTAAGATTTAAAACATTGCAGCGGAATAATTCATCAAAAACCATTTCATGCTTTAATAAATACATTTGCCAAGTAATACATCATTGTTTAAAGGATTACAAAAGATCAATTAGTTGTATTACAAAACAACATCATTATTATTGCATGAGATGGATGCCAGCCTTGCCCGCCAAGTAGCTTTACCCTCGTGCCATCCTCAGCAACAAACTACCTGCCAACTGAAAATGCATAAAAGTCAGTGTTGCTGAGTGAGTTCTAGTTTTATATAATAAAATACTTTACCTTTAGTAAAAACCTTTCGTTTACTTTCGTTCGTGATCACACAACATACATACATCTTGATAATATCATTATTATCTTTTATCATCGTTCATAATCGTTCATTTCGCACTTTTTCATTATCTTTCACTTCTATCTAGATCTTGTCATAAGTTATACCCCATCATTGGTGCACAAAGCGACTACAATCTTGGAATTAAGCGACAAGGATCCCGTTTCGCACGTATGGATCAGTCACCAAGACTGACTCCCCTGTGTGTACACCCTTATGGGTTAGCCAAGATCGCATGCTATATTGCACATAGTTGAGCTAACAACTCTTCATTGAGTTGTGAACCTCTTTAATTTTGCTTGCAAGACTTTCATTCATTCGTTATGTTTTACTTTTCATTATCTTTAATCTTTCGCTTCTTTTATGATAATACTTTACGTATACGAGCATTAACACACCACGTAAAGTCACATAATAATATGTAATAAGGAACATCAATAACAGGCCACAACATGCATAACATGAACAAACATAACCCCCAAAACATTCCAGAGCTTAATCATAAATTTCCATTTTTCCCAAAATTCAGAAAAATTCTAAGGCAACTAAGGCGCATGAGCACTATATGGGCGTAAGGGCACTATGCAAGCACATGAACAGTTGGACACATGGGGAAAAACTTAGGTGCATTGGAAAAACTTAGGCTCATGGGTACTATGCAGGCTCATGTGTATTTCATAACGTATGACTTAACATTAAAAGTTTAGGTTAAACTGTTCACACAGCGTATAGATACACTGTACACACAGAGGACAGTCATTTTGTCTGTTGTATATATACATCAACACTTGTCAATTTTTCATTCATCACGAGCGTGAGAGAGAAAAATCAAATTTCTAAAACGTTACAAACAATGCGATTAACCCTTAAACCCCTGTTCATCCAAAACCTAAAATCTATTTGATTTCACTTATGGTTCACAATCAAATAGGTATAACAACATTATTCTAATCATCAAACACTCATTAAATCATCTTGTTTAATGATTTTGATTCAGACATTGCTAGACCTAAGTCGAACATTGAACCGAAATCAAAACATGAATCTTTTGATGTTTTAAACCAAATCAAACACTGAATATGTGTTAGATGTCCTTAGTCGAATGTGTAATGATTGTTGTTTTGATGCATTTTGATTAAGTGTTCATCGGGTTTATGAATAGTCATAATTGTTCATGCCAAAATCAGTCAAAATTTGATTTTTGATCTTCAAAATTGTTCAATATAAGTTAAAATGTGTTAAAACTTTTCAAATATATTCAAAAATCAGTTGCAAACAAGCACAGTTAGTTAATTTGGCATAACATTTATAATAACATCATTAAATGCATAAGCATTCAATGTGCATTCAATGAAAGTTTTGACTTTAAATTTCAAATTGAAATTTATAAGATAAGTTGTTATGAAATAATATCAGTATATAATATGACACAAACAACTCTTTGTGATAAAACAAACACAATACAAAACAATTTGGATCAAAACAAATTGAATCAAACAATATTTTCATGACCAAAATTAACCAAGTATTTTACTTTGGATAAGTCAAACTGACTTAGTTATTAATACCAATCAAGCATACACTTTAAACAAGTCACTAAGTGTTAAGCATACATATGACATCATTTCATAACAAACACATCAATTCAGTGAACACTTGATCAACATTTCATCATATTCATCATCACACATAATTATCACACAAGATACTAACATACTAATTTTCATTACAGATATGGCAAACCTGGTGTTTGTCAGAGATCATAATCTCTGTGCTTTCCTCAACCCTGATTCCCCCAAGGATGAGAACTACAGAGATATAATACAAGCCATCAGACAGACTAGACTTCTACATGCTATGACAGCAAAACCTAAGATTTATGTGGATCATATAGTCCAATTCTGGACTCATGCTCATCTGGAGCAAATGAATGACCAGCAAATAGTAGCATCTACTGTGCATGATCACGAGATTACCATCTCAGACGAGGTCATAAGGAGAGTATTACAACATGGTGATGAAGATGCCCAAGGCCTAATAGAATTTGATGAGAATTATGTACTTCATGTATTTTGACAGATTGTGTAAGGACCCGATCCCGAGAAACCCCATAGTTGGTTATTCATAGCACATTACACGTTAAAATATATTGCAATAAGAAAACATGGCAGTGGAATAGTTAAACAAAAACCATTTCATGCATTAATAGAAATACATCATTGTTACAAGTTTCAAAAGAACATTTAGTTGTATTACAAGACAAAAATATCATCTTTGCGTGACATGGATGCCAGTCTTTATTTGCCAAGTAGCTTCAATCTCTTGCCATCCACAGTAACATCATCACCTGCCAACTGATATGCATATAAAAAGTCAGCGTTGCTGAGCGAGTTCTAGTTTTGATAATATAGAAAATATACATTTTGTAAGCTTCACTTGGTGTACATCCATCATTATTCCTAATCATTCGTTAAGAAATTCTTTATCTTTCTTTCTTTCATTATCTTTCTCGTTCATTAACTAGGATTGCACAAAGCAAGAGCCTACATTGTTGGTTCGCAACAGATGCCGAACCCCTGTCGACAAACGTTTATCATGGTAGCTAACCCTTCGATAGTTGACCCACACTACTAGGCACGAAGCCTGCTCATGAATACGGGTCCCATTTATCATACATTGGTCAGTCACAAAGATTAGACCCCAGATGTGCATCCTCATGGGCTGAAACAACCGCATACCAGTTGAGCTAACGACAACATGGTCGTACACCTCCAAACATTGTGCTTGCAAGGCTTTTCATTCATCATAAGGGCCCGGGGGTAACATTCATTATGCTACATTGTCTTTCTTTTATTCCATTGTGACCACTTGATTATGGATAATACTTTTAAGTAATCCATTGTCTTATAATCATATATCATGAAATATTAAGTACTCCTAACAGCAGCACAGAAGAGAAGAATACAACATTAGTGTTAGAATTCATACTATGTACCTAGTTCACAACTAACTAACTAACCATAACACCCAACACTTGCAACGTAACAACATACCATTAAAGCCCCTAAACTTATGCTAACTATCAGTTAGCAATCACATCACTAATACTAATACTTCAGGAGGCAAACATATGCTTCAAAAGATTTTAAACTTAGGAAGAAATAAGCTTCAGAAGATTTTAAGCTTTGGAAGAAATAAGATTCGGAAGATTTTAAGCTTAGGAAGAAATAAGCTTCGGAAGATTTTAAGCTTCGAAAGATTTTAAGCTTAGGAAGAAATAAGCTTCGGAAGAAACTAAGCTTCGGAAGAAATAACCTTCGGAAGAAACTAAGCTTCGTAAGAAATAAACTTTGGAAGAAATTAAGCTTCGGAAGAAATAACCTTCGCAAGAAATTAAGCTTCAGAGGAAATAACCTTCGAAAGAAACTAAGCTTCGAAAGAAATGACCTTCGGAAGAAACTAAGCTTCGGAAGAAATAACCTTTGGAAGATATTAAGCATCAGAATAAATAACCTTCGGAAGAAACTGAGCTTCAGAAGAAATAACCTTCGGAAGAAAGTAAGTTTCGAAAGAAATAACATTCGGAAGAATTTATGCTTCAGAAGAACTTAAGCTTCGGAAGATTTTAAGCTTCGGAAGAAATAACCTTCGGAAGAAATTAAGCTTTGGAAGAAATTAAGCTTCAGAAGATTTTACAAACATAAGGTAACTTCCATTAAAACATAAGCACCAGTCACTTAATTTCTATCCCCAGTATTACAAAATAAGCCTAAGTGTTCACAGTGCATGATCCAACTTATGCAGTTTCTAATCCCATACATCATCTTAAGCATATTCTTAGCATAGATCTATCAGTTACACACTTAAAACATAATAAACAACCTTTCAACATCATAGAAATCTTTTAAAACATACATCTTTCATAAACAGTTGTACTTTCATAGAAAACCATAGTATGTTTTATAAAACAATAGTTTGATATACATATCAGCCCCAAACAAGTAGAAAACATACAAAAGAGGGGATCTAAAACTCACCTTAACTGCCTTCGAGCCAAATACAACAACCCAAGAGCAACCTGGAGTTCTAACACCTAAACACACGTAAGCAACTAAACACATAGAAACACACAGAAATCGGTCCAGAAGCTTGGACCCGACTAAAATCCGAGAAGAAACAAGATTGAAATCTTACCTTTTTGAAGATTTCTTCTACTTTCTCACTCTAGAACCGATGGGAGTCCTTTTTCTCTCTCTAAAGTCGTATGTTGAGTGTATGGGGAGGGAGCGTGGGTGACCTTACCTCCTTTTTAACCCTTGCTTTTAAAATAAAGTCTCCTTTGCTCCCTTTCTTTTTCTTTTTCTTTTTCTTTTTTTTTTGAAATATCCGAGTGTTACAGATTAGGTATATAGGAACCATAGAAAGAAAACAGATCAAGAAGTCATATATGTGTGCTCAATTCAGGTTCCTAATGCACACTTACCAAAAGACACTGACTAATAGGAAGACAGGATGGGATGCTACTTCTTTAAGAAGTTCCTCTGCTATTGCAAGCATCATAGCAATAAGACCATTCAATTTTGCAGGCCAAATTCTCAATGGAATGATATACAATCTAACTGAAGTAAGGAACAAGTTCCAAATGTATCCAAGGTTCCTTCAGATGATCATTGATGATCTTTTACCAGTCATTCCAAGAGAGGATGCCATCTTCCAACCAGTTCATTTTAATGAACATGTTTTTAACAGGATTAAATCTAGCTTGTATCAAGGTGATGAAGTACAAGTTTCTGCTCACATGATTGATTATGATCTTCCTATACCATAAATTTTTATGATGATTCCTAGACAAGGAGAACCTTATATGATGTTTCAGAATGTGATTCATCAACAGCCAATCATCCAACCTGCTCCTATCATACAAGAGGAAGAAGTTGAACCAATGCAAGAACCAATTATCCAAGAAGAACAACATGCTCATATTCAAAAACAAGTCATGCATGACCAAGAGCAAGTTCAAGAAGATGTTCAAGAACAAAAATAGATGCATTTTGAACAACTGTTCCCTTCACTACCATAAAGCCCAAACTTATCTGATCAGCAAACATTATCTTCTCTTTTGAGTGACATAGATGCTTCATTAGCAGAACAAACAACTCACCAAGAACAAGCAGAAACATCATCTGTACATGTGTCAGAGCAAGAAGAACAAAGTTCTCATGTTGAGCAAGTTGAAGGTGATGAGCAAGCAAGTGAAATACTAACTAAGGAAGAAATTGAGTACTCAAAAGTATTTTTATTCACTGAGTACAACAAGCTGATTAAGAAGTCAAACAATAGAGCTAAAAGGTTAAAAGAGAAGCCAAAGAGCAAAGATGAAGAGATAGAGAAGCTCATAGCTGATCAAACAGCTCAGAAGTTGATTGTTCAGTTTCTAGAACAACAACTTGAATAATCAATGGCAGAGGTCAAGATGAAAGATCAAGACCTCAGTAGTCAAGACTAGATATTTCCTACTTGATAGAACAAATAGATGCAAAAGATTCTGAAATAGATGAGCTGAAAAAGTTGGTTTATGCTTAATCTGAAGAGATTAACAGGCTGAATAGAGAATTGGAACACAAAGACACTCAACTGAATAAGGAAGAACATTCAAAAGGTCAAGAGCAAGACCTGAGTGATGAAATTGTTGAACAAACCATGTCTCCTATTGAAGAAACAAACATAATGGAATCTGAAGTAGCACTTATTATTCTTGAGGAGTCATACTCAATGGACCAACTGTTTGGTGAGGCAAATCCATTTGAGAACATACACTATTCGCCCATCCTCAGATAGCATTTTCATATGTCAGACACCCAATCAGCTCAAATAGACATTATTCCAGTGAATCCACTCTCTGAGAAGCAAAAGGAACTAATCAAACAATTTGCTAAATCTTTGAAAGTACAACCCAAACCATCCAAAGATCAAGCCTTATCATCATCACATCCTACATTAAAAACATATGAGAGAAAGAGGAAGAGGTTGTACCTAGCTTCTTTGAAGAAGGGAAAACAATAGGTTCAAGAACAAGAAGAACCTGAATCCCCACCACTCAAGCTTTTAAAGGTTAAAGCTGAACCAATAGATGAGAATGAACAAAGGCAGACAGAGCTTTTAGTAGTAGAAGAAGGTGAGATTGATCGGACACAAGCTAAACAATCAGAGCCCATCATCATCTTAAGTGATTCTGAAGAAGAAGATAAAGAAGATCAAGATGAAGATGAGATTCAAAACTTGTTGCCTGATGATCCTGAAACCCTTATGGGTATAGAACTTGCAGCAAGAGGATTTTCTTATGACTCATTCATGCACCTTAACCTTTCAGAGGTTAAAGACTTGTTCAAAGACTTTCAAGAAGTCATGAAAAATGAACAAGAGCAAACATACAAAAGATACAAGGAAATCAAAGATCAACAGGAA
Organism: Flaveria sonorensis; assembly: GCA_025506505.1. Lineage (NCBI taxonomy): Eukaryota > Viridiplantae > Streptophyta > Magnoliopsida > Asterales > Asteraceae > Flaveria > Flaveria sonorensis. The sequence goes on from CM046433.1 coordinate 38,383,792, forward strand.
TTTTAGAAGAATCTGCCTAAGGATCCTCAGATTGAAAAGATGACATACTCCCAAGTTAAAAGTTGGTTGAGTCATACAAGGATGCCTTACAGATCATATGCAGGTAGATCTCTATCTCAGATGAAAGACATGGCTAGAGAGATTTACAAAAACATGTTGGCTAATGCCTTAAAGCCACAAATCACAAAACCTCATCCAACCTTATCTCTATCAACCTATCATCAAGCTTCACCTGAGCTTCATACAATAGAAGAGCCTAGGCAGTTCATGCCTCACAGGCTATGGCCAGAAGAAAATGAAGTTAGAGAAATGATTAATGAAAACACAAATTTTGTCAAGCTCTATGACACTCATAGCTTCTACAGATGAAAGAAACATTGTAGCTTGGAAATATGATGAAATATGGGATGTTGTTCTCATCAAAAAAGTATCTGGACTTGTCCAATACTTATCATACATATCCCAACTGGGATCACTAACATATGAAGACAGACTTGACCTGATGCAATTGAGAATGGTCAATCATACAAATAACCCTAGAAGAGCAAATTTCTTTCATATAATGAGATCATACATGAACAAGCAGCACCATGTGATGAAACAAAAGGCTGACAGAGAAAACAAACTTCATTTAGCCAAGATGAGAAGAGAACAACAATTGGCAAGCAAACAAAAGAGGCTTATTGAAGAAACATCCACTCACATTGATACAGAAATATTAGAAAGAGTTGGTTATCCAATAAGACCATCTGATTTGAAGCTTATTATGAAGAAGATAGATGGTAATCAGTACAAACATCCTATCACAAGATGGTATTATGATGAAACTCATTTTGAGGTTGTACTTGAAAGAAAACTTAAAGGAAAGGAAGCATCAAACATAAGGCTGTTTGATCCAGTGGAAATCAAACTCCTTCATCCATCCTATGTATCATTTTTGAAGACCCAAACATTCCCTATAATAGAGGATGTTCTATGCAAGGGAGATTGCTATTACTTCATAGATATGTTGAGAATCTTGGGCACTGTTTATGTGAATGTTGCACTCAAACAGAGATTGGAAACTAATCAGCAACCATTAACACACATTTAAGGTATAACAGGCATGAGGATATCAGATAACAACACCCTTGAAGTTCTAAAGGGCAATCAAATTGTAACCATACTGGTTAGCAACATTGATGTGCAAAGCCTTGATTTATTCACCCTAGAACAAATGGTTAATCTCTCCATTCACCGTAAATATGATGACTAAACTAGTGCAGTATAGTACTTTGCTGAGCACATAGTCAATTGTAAAAATGCCTTGAAGATCACTGGAAGCAAGAAAGGATCATATTACTGAGTTAGATGCAAAAGAATCCTTGAAAGCCACAGCAAAAGTACATAAAAGTGTTGATGAAGCTGGTCCATCACACACCTAAAGGTTTCTAACAAGCAATCAGACAAAAACAAACAAACATACATATCTAACCTTTCAAACAAACAAAACATCCAAACATGCATAACAAACAACAAACACATTAGAGCATCAATCATTCATGTATATTATACATATTCATTAAACATATCAACAATCATGCAAATAACAAGTTATTCTAGCAAACATACATAAATCAAATATACAAGGCAATCTGATTACACACATGTAATTAGTGAAACATACAAGTAATCATACATGTAATCAGTTAATCAAACAAACAAGTAACCATTCAATCATACAGGAAATGAATCAATCATACATGAAATCAATTGATCATACATGTAATCATGCAATCATAAATGTAACCAAGCAATCAAATATGTAATCAGAACAAACAGTCAATCATTCAATCATGCATAACATACAAACAAGCAATCAAACATTATAAGTCAAACACACAATCATTACAATCATTCATATCAAACACAAACACACACATAGTTACTAACAAACAAAACATTAACAAGCAAACATTAAGAGATGGCAACATCATCCTTAGGGGGAGTATTGTTGGACTCAACAAGTGCATTAAAAGGATAATGCTTGCCATAATCAATCATAATGTGTTCTAACATTCAAACAATCATTAACTAACACATTAGTATCATTAACATTCATACCATACACTACTTTAGTTTAAATTTGTTTTTAGGTTTGTAGATAAAAGGAATTTTCGCTATGTGTCCACAGCGGATGAAGAAAGTCTACAGCAGATGACTATCTGTGAACAGTGGATGAAGAATGAAGTCCTAAGTGTAGACAATGGATGAACAAGCACACACAACATATGACTAATGTCCACAGCTGATGAACAGTCCACAGCGGATGTTTATCCATAACGGATGAACACTCCACAACGGAAAACTAACAAGACAAACATTCAAACAAGTGTTCACAGTGGACAGTATCCAAGACACAACGGATAGCTCATTTACCATCCATAACAGACAACATGTCATCAACAGCGGACGATTAACATTCATAGCGGACAACTTATGGACTTAGGATTATTTATGTAATTTTGTTTTACATAAGGGTATTTTAGTAACTGTTCATAGCTTTTTGTATAGGCTATAAATATCAGTGTAGCCTAATTCTTTGTAAGTTTTTGACCAAATAATACAAACAAGAAATTTGATATTCTTATGAGCATTCAATCATTAGCAATCATATAATCATACACACACACACACACACACTGATATCATATCTTTAATCATGGGTTTCCGCACCATGATTATTGATTGTTAAATACAATATAACAATTTATTATTATATTTGTTGAGAGATTTGAAAAGATCCTTGGGAAATCCATCTGTTTATGTTCTTGTTCATAAGTTCATAATCAACTTGTTTGGATTTCATCAGGTAGACATAGTGTAAACTTTCCATGTCTTAGGTAGTGACCTTAAGAACTTTCTGAGAATATCACTATTCTCCATCTTCACCCTAGCTTCATTTAGAGAGTCCAGCAGTTTGACATATCTAAGATATGTGACAGTCATGGTTTCTCCCCTAGTGAAACCAAAGTTTCCTAAACTTCTGCTTCAAGACATCTCTTTTGTTTTCTTTCATGTCTTTAGTTCCTTCAAATCTGGCCTTTAATCCTTCCCACAACATCTATGTAGTTGTGAATTTCTTGAAGCTTCTGATCAGCCATAGAGCCTTTATATCCACATCCATCTTTTTCAGTACTTTGTGGGATCTTTGGTAATCATGACCCCACCTTCACTAGCAGCTTGAACTATAGGGATCTTGATTCCTTAGAAAATCTTCCATTTAAAATTTTCAAGTATCATAGTGTAAGGTTATATTAGAAGGTCGATGCAACCAAAGAAGCCAAAACAACCAAGGAGCTTACTGCATGCATGCATTGATGTACAAGGTAGAAGTTGCTTCGGAAGTTTTACACTCATCACAGAAATTATTCTGTGTAAAATCTTCCGAAGCCAAAGACCAAATCTTCCGAAGCCAAAGATGAAGTCTTCCGAAGCTTCAAAGACAAAGTCTTCCGAAGCCAAATGAAGTGAAGACTGATTTCTTTCGAAGACAGAGAGGACATGCTTTCTCTGATCGACTTTTTCATAAAGCTGACTTACTTTCTGCTGCAACTCTGAAGACTCACAAACTTATACAAGTTGGTGAAAAGGTCCATACTTTTGTAAACTAGAGATTATGGTCTTGAGTCTGTAACTTCCTACTTTATACCTGTTATCCTTTTTATAATATAAAAGGATGTGAGCTATGGGATGTCATAGTCACTAGTCAAAAGGTAATCTGCCTTTTAACTCTGCATTGATCTTGTTGTCTAGATTAGTGTTTCCAGCTAGCCTTCAAAGTATGGCTGGCTGTAGGATGTAGTATAAAGTATCTCAGGTTCTTGTATTTCTTTTTATGCTTTGTAACACTTGTAAAAGAACTTGAGAGCAATATACAACATTCTTGAAAACCATACTTAGCTTGTTCTTGTTCTTAGTTCTATCACATTTTTACTTGTGTTCTTAGCATCATTTACATAAACCCGGTTCCCTATTTGATCTGTTAAGTGTTCTAACACTCTACTGATTGTGAGACTGATTGTATTGACCATCCCTTAACCGATCGTGCACATAGTCATGTGGTGTGAACATGGGGGGTTTGGGCTGAGTTCAATTCTCCAAGTCATGCTTACTTGAGATGTGGATACAACAACCCTTTTGAAAGGATAAATGGGTATGAAGGATTGTGTTGTTTGATAGTGTGATCAAAAGAAAAAAATTGATTTGATGAATGTTGACTTCAAGCAAATTAAGAGCCTAAGCTCTGATACCACTTGTTGGATTAGGGTTATGGATTAACAAAACTTTTCTATTTTATCAGAAGTTAACAAATGATAAATCTAAGTTAACAACTTACTAACAAACATAAATAGTTTTGAGTAATAATAAGTACATAAGTTGTTCTTTCAAGGTATTCACTTGATTAACCAAAACTACGTACAAAGAGCAATATTCAACAGATACACAAGTGGCTTATAAAGCTTGCCTCTACTATGAATGTATGAGATTCTGGTGGATGAGATCAAGTTCCATTGAATTTAGTAGGGACTATCCATGGACTTATAAAACAACAGGGTTACAACTTTTCAAACTTTCTTTTTAAAAATCTTTGCAAGAATGTAACTACTACTGAAAAGTTTAAAGTTTTTAATGCACCCAAGATTTATTCAACTGATCTTAAAATGAGGAATTGGGTAATAAACTTAAAATAGAAGAAGATATACTTGCCTTGGGAACTTTAAAAAAATCTATTTTCTCAAAGTTCAAAGACTACTCCTAAATCATTTTCAAGGAAGGCAGATTGCCCTCCACTACTGATCCCACACCCTCCACATCCAAAAATGACCAAAAAGAAGTGAACCCCTACATCATCTACTGAGAAGATTTGGGCTCCCATATCTCCTCCACAAAAGAAAGCAAGGCTAGAGACTTAGGTCCCCGCTAAGCCAAAGGTGTGAGCCCCACCTAAACAAAGCTACAAGTAGAAGGTTTTTCTTCCATCTTCTAAGAAGACCTACACCAAGCCAACTAGCCCTCAATTAGAGTCCCAACACTCTATTGAGAAACCAAGAGGGGATACCCACATAACTGAGGTAACTTCTGAGGAAGAAGTCTTATTAGGATCTTGTTCACATCTCTGGCCAATAGACTCACCTACTCATATTTCCACTCATATGTATCCTACCCAGGATGAGGATCTCCATCTTGCCATTCAACATGACCCACTATCTTCCCGTTCATAACTTGTTGAGCCATCTAATCCATAACTTGTTGACCCTACAAGAGAAAGGGTCAATATGGAATAGGCTGTGTAAGGACCTAGTCTTTATGGATTACAATATCAAGTAAAAATCAAAAACTCAATTCATGCGAGAAGTACAAGGATGTGAGAACTTGGAGTTGCCACGCGAGAAATTTATGTTTTCACGCGAAAACATCTAGACAGTATATATAAATGTTTTTCCTTTGTATTTCATAATGTGTGTTCATTTTGTAAGAGTGCTCTGAGGGTGAGAGAGCAGAGAATTATGTGATAGGCCACCTGAGAAGAGCTCACCTCGGGTGGATCAAGCTTAAATGATGTATACTTCTTTGGTATTGTAATTATTTGATTAATAATATTCGATTGAGTTTGTTTAATGTTCGCTGATATCACACAAGCACACATTCGTCTTAATTTGATTATCAAGTGCAACAATATGTGGAATCAATTGTGATGAGGACTTTACATTTGGTATCAGAGCAAGGTGTTGCCCTTGATACATGACTTTTCATTCTACAATCATTCGTATGAAGACGTTAAACATGGAAGTTGAACATCTAAAAGGCTTAGATCGAGTTTTGACCGGTTTCGAAGGAGAAGAAGGTGAAACCGAGGGTGAACACACATGAAATCGACTTTGTTACTTGCTAAAATGATTATCTGCATCAATACGCTCAGTATCTTCAAGCTATGTAGATGAAAATTGAAGAATTAAATCGCAGCAAAGAATCAAACACAAAAAGTCGATTTTGACGATGTTTTCTCACGAATAACCGCTTTTTGCGAAAACTTGGGAAATTTTCGCATCGATAACCGCTTCTTGCGATAACTTGGAGTTGTCACATGAGAACATCAAGTTCTCGCGTGAGAACATCTACCTAGTTGATATGCGAAAACTTCATCAAGCAAAACTTCATCATTCGCGCGAAAACTTTTACTATCAACTTGATTTTTGCGAAAACTTTGCATGCAAAAACTTGTTAGTTTGTGAAGGTTTAGAACAAGTGTTTCGGCCCAAATCTATAGGATGCTGGATGATTTGAAGTTTGATACTTAAAAATGAGTTACTGTGATGTTCGTGAACTGAAACATGACAATGTGGGCTTATCTTATCTTACTGATGGGGACAATGATCGAACGGGGTAGTTAAGTGAAGAATCAAGATTGTTTGGTATTCTTGCTCTGAAAATTTGGGCTTATTACATCTTAGATAGGGGGAAGAATACTTTAAATGATCAAGTTCGTAATCACAGAATCTTGTCATTGGATTGAAGAATCGGGGAATCCAAAATGGAAGTTGGAGCTCTCTGTCATATGCGTAATACATCTTAAGTTATAAGTAATCAAGATAGAATAGTTTAATCTTGATTCAGACGTGATATCCTTTATGTAGCTATACATTAGAAGGAGGTTACAGCTGAAGGGGAAGACTAAATTGAAAGATACCCAAGGATCCGATAATTCATAAAGATTAGTGACTGAAGTCAAACATAACTTGATATCATAATCCATAAGGGGAAATTGTAATGACCTAGCTTTATGGATTACAATATCAAGTGAAAAGGAAAAACTCAATTCATGCAAGAAGTACAATGATGCGAGAACTTGGAGTTATCGCGCTAGAACTTGATGCTCTCGCGTTAGAACATCTAGATAGTATATATAGATGTTTTTCCTTTGTATTTCATAATGTGTGTTCATTTTGTAAGAGTGCTCTGAGGGTGAGAGAGCAGAGAATTGTATGATAGGCCACCTAAGGGGAGCTCACCTCGGGTGGATAGAGCTTAAACGATGTGTACTCCATTGGTATTGTAATCATTTGATTAATAATATTCGATTGAGTTTGTTTAATTTTCATTGATATCACACAAGCACACATCCGTTTTAATTTGATTTTCAAGTGCAACAATATGTGGAATAGATCGTGATGAGGACTTTACAGGCTGTCCCTACTAGTGATCCCTCAATTGATCAATAGGACAGAGATAACATACTTAGGACCTCAACCACGACAACTCACCTTGAGAATGTCTCTACGGAGTCATTCCATATGGAAAGGAATCCAGGGTGCCAAGAAACCACATCTGGTGGTGAGGGTGTAGAGGCTTGGCCTAGGACCTCACCAAGTCCCAAGGATTCCATATCTGTGGATGAGGGAAGTCTAAAACAAATTTAGGAATTAATGGCACATAACCTTGAGCCTGCCAAAAATTAACTGTCTTACAATCAGAAAATGCAAGTATTTAAGGTTATGCTGAAAGAGCCACAGTTCTTGAATTTGAGTGTCTGCTGAAAGCTACAGCAGATAGAGTGCTTAAGGTGGAAGCTCAACTCAGGACACTACAAGACTAGATTGCAAGAGTTTCTCACCTAAAATCTCAACTAAACACTCTTCAATAGTTAGCAACTAGGGCAATGGACCTTAATTTATGGTTGGATCCCTTCAAGAAACCATTAAGCTTTAGTAGTCTATCATTCTCAGTCTCGAAGTTTCTTCAGCACTATAAGAACCTTCAGATGTGCATTCCTTAACTCTTTTAGTGTCATCTGGAATCTTCTATGATGCTACAAGAAAAGGGGAAGATGAGCCCAAAGAAGCTGAAGACATTTTTCTGGTTTGCATGATCAAGTTGTAAATCTCTCATAGCCAATTCCATTTTCTTCAAGATGGAATGATGACTATGAACCGCTATCTGAAGTTGAAGCCAAGTTGATTGACATACCAGATAGATATGGATATGATAGCTTAGATGATAATGAAATGGAAGCCAAAAGAGCAATGAAGAGAATGAACCAAAAGGTTCAACTTGGGAAAAAAAGGACGTCTGAAATGGTCTTTCATCGGTTCTTCTCTATCTCTTAAAAGAAAAAGAACTGATGAGAGACCATTAAGAGAGAACTAGTCCTAGGACTTGAAGCCACTCCCAAGTTATATGCTGATGAACAAGCTCCATTACTAAAAGTGCTATCCAAAGCTGCAGAAGAGCTGAAGAAATGAGCTGCTGATGCAACTTCCAAAACAGACAGACAAGAGGCTTCTTCATTGATAAGTCAACATGTTAGATGATAATCTACAAAAGAGGAACACAAACCATGGAAGATAATATAGAAAGACATGGGGTGACTCCTAAAGAAGAGGCAAGTTAACTTTATAAAGTTCACAAGGACACACCTGAGTCTGAAGTCACGAAATAACTGAGGTGATATATGGTCAACCAGATGTTAAAACTGAAACCCTAGTTGGCTCTAAGGTGAATGTGGACACTAGTGGCCCAGAAATCGCCAAGGATGCTAAGAGAGTTTAGACAACTACTAATGATCATAAATCAGCTGGTGAGGCATTAGGTGTATCTTCAGAACCTTCAACAGTCAGACATACTATAATCACGACCTCAAACAAAGGAAAGAGACCTATGACTACCGAAGAAGAAATGAAAGTGAGTCTCAGGAAAGAAGGGCCAAATTTCTGATGATAAAGAGGATGGATTTGTATCCATAGAGTGTTGAAAATCAATTGATTGTGCTAAAGACTGGTAGATCCCATTAATCTTTTGTAAAGAAGAACATCATTGCACTAGGCCAAAGTGCAAAGGAATCTGGATCTCTAAGAAGAAGAATTAACTCTGTTAAGAAACCAGTGGAACCAAGCCAAAAGCTCCATCCAAAAAGATAGTCAAAGCTATCAAGAGAGTGAAATCGAAGTTACCAAGGAAAATTACCGAAGCACTCCTCAAAGGAAAACTATTTAGCAAACTCCTGTGTCCATCACTGATGAATCCATACCAGTGGCCTCCCCTCAGAAAAGGAAGGAGACAAATCAAGAAAAATGAATCTAGGCAAATCAACTTGAGTTGGAAGGACTCAACTTTAATGAGGTCATGGAATGGAGCCTTGCTGAGATGAAATCAAAACTGATAACTATAAATCATGCTGAGATAGAGAAATCAACAAAGTTAGCTAGAAGAAAAAAGGGTTAAATCAGAGAGGTAACAAGTTGAGAGAGTTAGATATGAGTACAAAGATAAGTAACAAATGAAGATGTCCATAAGGTACTATGATTTCTCTTGCAAACAAGTAGGACAAATAAGTATGTCTATTCTTGATTTGAACATCAGAGAAATCAAGAAGACTTTTGCAACTAGAGAGCTCCCAAAGTATAAAGAAGCTAGAGAGCTATGGGAAACACAACAAACAAAATCCAAGAAAACTGTCCAAAGGTCTTCACATCTGTTGACTGAGCATCTAGTATCTCGTGATTCTGACTCAACTGCCTCTGATGAGGATTAGCCCATTTAATCATTCCTTGACAAAAAGACAGTTGTTCTAAAAAGAATAGTAAGGGCAAGGGTGATTGACCTGGAGGTGGAAGAGAAAATCCTAAAAAGAACAAAGGTTTTGAGTGCTGGTATGTAGCCCAAATAAAGAAATTTGTAGTCAAGAGGGCATATGGAGAGATCCTATACTATGATCATAAGAATGAGATAGTTGATCTTCTCCTTGACATCTTAGAGCATATTGTTGAGTCCCTTAGCATCTTTGGATGTAGAAAGGAAGAGTCTAAGATTCTACTCTAAAAGGTGTTGTCCTTATTCAAAGCTGAAGTTGGTGAAAAGATCCCTGAAACTTAATTGTCAGCATATGATCTAATAGTGGAGTGGGAATACGTTCAAAAAAAGGACACGTACTTCATCACCAAATCAGCTAGAAGGGTACTTTACTCAAGGACACATACTTAATTATCAGCTCAAGTTGTCTGCTTCAACATATTTGAGATAGCTAACCTGACTAGATTAAGACTAAGGAACATCAACAATTACTCTAAGGCAAAGGAAGTAGAGAAAGTGCTGATGAGTGTTTATAAGTCACGTCTAGAAAAGTCAAAGCATGCTTCACAACAAAGTACAAAGATAAGAGAGTCTTAAGATGCTGAAGCCTGGATATCAATTGATCCTACACCCAACACTCAACCATAATCATCTCCTCCTGCCACTCAAACTACTCAAACTGCTAAGCATGTATCTCCATCAGTCCAACAAGCTCCTCAAGCAGCTAAATCTCTAACACAAACTTAGTCAGATTAATCAGATGATGAAATGGTCATCACTACAGTCGTTGAAAGAATAAGAAGATATTAGGACTATCCAGAACAATCTGATGAAGAAGAACTCTCAAAATCTAACCAAGATAAACACTCAGAAGGTGATGGTTCAAATTAATGGCATCTATTCTAAAGATATAGATTGGAAATATAGTTGAAGCAAAACTGAGTGGAGATAAAGAAGATGTTCTACATGTAATTCCATTAAGCATTCATGATCCTATAACCCATTAGACTTATAATTCCTTAACCAATGCCTTTTGTCTTACCTTTGTTTGGTGTCGACAAGACTGAAGTTAAAGTGTATGCTCTCTTTAGACTATCTCAGCACAACATTAAGGATTTGGTATGTCTACCTCTTCAAAATCCCTCAAGAGATAGATGGGGATACATGTATGAGTTACTACTGATAAGGATGCTTGAAGGATGAGAAAGAGTTTTGGTAGCATGATCCTAGTGTGAATTTGTTGATCCATGAAGAGAATGAAGCTACGAAAAACTCAAAGTTCAGCATTGGCTCTCAACTGTCAATCAACAGTCAACATGATGAGCAGTTGATTGACTGGTGCCGATCTACATTCAACTTGATGAGCTGCTGATCGATTGTTACACTAGACAAGACTATCTACACTAAAGTACATTGGCCCCCTAATGTTCTGCCTTTTGGAGATAACATGGTACTAAAGCAGTTGATCTTTGATATGCCGATTGCCTATTTATGATGTACATATGTTATCCTAAACCAGGAATAGATGTAAAGTGATATTTTTAAGTGCTTAGTTTTCTTAGTATAAGTAGCTCTCACTTGTATAGATTTAAGGTTAGCTTGTTAGCCCACTTGTTATATTCTAATATTTACTGATTGTAATCAGAAAAGGTTAATCAAGTGAATACTTTGAAAGAACATCTTGTGTCTTTACTTTTACTTAAATTGTCTATGTTTGTTAGTAAGACAATTAACTTAGATTCCCCATTTGTCATTAGTCGATCACTAGAAAAGACTTATTAATTTACTAAGCCGATCCAACAATATCCATGCAAAGCACAAAGCTAGGCAAGCTAATAAACCATGTAGCGCGCTAAGCAAAGCAAGCTGATAATTCATGCAATGCACTAAGCAAAGCAAGCTAAGAATCCATGCAATACACTAAGCAAAGCAAGATGAGAATCCATACAATGCAGTAAACAAATCCGCATAATAAGTCCTCAAAGAAAGAGGATAAAACATAATAAGATTTTTTAAGTCTCCATTTAACTAGGTATGATTGAAAATGTATCAAGAGGAATCAATGTAGGTAAAAATTCAGGAATGCGGCTGAGTTACACAAATACGGGAAACAATTAAACACATGTGGTGATGATCAGACAATGCGGGTGTGGTCTTTTGAACTTAACCACATTACTCGTACTTAGTTATGAAACAACTAATACGGGTATGTTAACATGTTTGAGTGAGGTTACTTACTACATGAAGATTAGGTAGTGCGGGTGACCTAACTTAATCCAGTTGAAGGGTTAAGAAAATGAGGGTGATATATCTTATGCAGTTGAAGGGTTAAACAAATGCGGGTATATAACTTATATGAATAAATTAACTTTACTTATCCACATTTCTTTACTTAGTCTGTGAATGACTAATATGGCTGAGGGGTTTAGACAATGCAGGTGATAAAACTTATGTGGGTAACAATAGTAGTGGATTTTACTACTTTGGTTTGTCATGGGAATCATGCTCAGTTACACTATTATTTTCTTTGAAAAGTCATTAAAATACTCATGTGTAAACTAGAGTTCATGCATAAACTTGAACGAAAACATTAAACTATCATCGCATGAACCCTAGACATAAAGGTGGTAACATTATTTTTTAATACATTAAATTTGAATGTAAACATGTTTAAGCATGCATATCAACCCTAAAAAAATGATTGGAAAGCTTAAAACTTGGGGATCTGGAGCTCTCTTTAGTGTAGAATTTCGAAGGAACCATAAACCCATGAGCAAGAACCAAGATCAACATAACCATACATAAATGTGTCAACTTTATCTAACTAAATGGTGTGAAGGCAGCTAACAAGTATAGATCTAACTTAGATCTATCATTCTAAAAGTAAAAGTTGATACCATGATGAGTTTCTTGGACTTTCTCCCTTAAGAACATAACTTTCTCTCTCTAATAGCCTCCTTCTTCGTAGAAGGCTTGCATGGGGCCATCAAGGTCCTTTATATAGATGTCCTTCACCTTCTTCCATACAACATTTCTAAGGAGGCATCCCAATACTTTCTTGGTAGCGATTATTGTAAGAAAACTCTGCAAGGGGTAAATGGTCATCCCATTTGACATCTTGTGTTCCAGGTTAATATCCGTATGTTAATAAAAAGTGCTAAATTAATTAAATGTGTTATAAGACTTAATTTTCTTATAATTAAGGTCATCTAAGGTCTAACGACACCCCTTTGTGCATAAATTTTATAATTGGTAATTTTGAGAATTACCAGGTTGCGTTGTGATAAAAACTTTTAACGAGCGTTAGTGATAAGTTGGTTAATTAATTCTGGTCAATATATATTGATTTTTATAATTTAATGCATTATAAGTAAAAATATTATTAGTCACGAAAAATAATAATAATTATTATTAACCTTAATCGCGTAAAATTTTGAATTCTTAAATATTGCCTTGATGTAAAATACAGTCTATTGCACGCTATGTTAGACTATGTAAAAAATTTTATTATGACTATGATCATTATTATTAATGTTGTGAATCCTTGGAAAGCTTCAAAATAATATTTTAATTTTATAGAAAATTTTCGCGTAAAAACTCAAAAAAACGTTTGAAAATTTTACAAAAAAATTAACGAGACTGACACCCGTCTTACACTTGGTGACCCACCAGCCAACTAATTAGCTAAATCACATGATTAGCTTAATGCAATTACACTTAATAATTTCTATATTAACCAACACTAAACTCCACCTTCCAACAATTGATTTCAAGGATCCCTTTATGTGTTTGGTGCAAGATTTTGTAAGAATCCAACTCCAAGGAGAAGAAATCATCAAGAAATCATACATATTTCTTGAAGTTGTAAATCCTAGGGTAAGGATGTTTTCTTTATAAACCTCTTGCAACTTGACAAAGGAATGATTGTTGCAAGCTTTGTTCACCAGAAACTAGATTTTCAAAAACATAAATTTGAACATGCATAAAATTCAACAAAAACATAATAATATCATCACAGAAACCCTAGAAATAAGATGGTAATTTTATTTTATAATACATTAAATTTGAACATAAAAAATGTTTAAGCATGCATATCAACCCCAAAAAAATCAGTGGAAAGCATAAAACTTGGTGATCTAGAGCACATGTAGGACCATTGAAGGGGTCAATGCAACAGTTCAACAGTGTTTGGAGAGAAACACTTAACAAATCAAATAGGGAACCACCTTATAGTGAAACAAAGAACACAAGTAAAGAACAGAACAAGAACACAATAAAATGGTTTTCAAGAATAATGTATATCGCTCTCAAGTTCTTTTTTACAAAGTTTTACAAAGCTTGATCTAATGAAAAGTACTTAAGATACTTTATTCTACACCTTATAGCCAGCCATACTTTGAAAGCCAGCTGGAAACATTAATCTAGATGACAAGATCAATGTAAAGTCAAAAGACAGATTGTCTTTTGACTAGTGACTATGATATGCCATAGCTCACATTCTTATCTAATACAAAAGTGATAAAAGTATAAAAGTAGAAAGTTACAGACTCTAGGACCTTAATCTACAGTTGACAAAAATATGGACTTTTCACCAAATTATGTAAGTGGGTTAGTCATCAGAGATGGCAGTGAAAAGTGGTTCAGCTTTTGTCAAAAGTAAATCAAAGAAAGGATGTCTTCTCTGTCTTCGGAAGAAATTAGTCTCTTGGCTTCTGAAGACTTTGTCTTGAAGCTTCGAAAGACTTCATCTTTGGCATCGGAAGATTTGGTCCTTTGGCTTTGAAAGATTTGATACTGAGTGAAATTCCTTGAGTTATATCAAATCTTCCAAAGTAACTTTCTAGTACTTCACTTGTGCATGCTGAGAGCTCCTTGGTTCCATTAGCCTCTAAGTATATCCTTACAAACTCTCCCTAGGCTAATGTTACCAAAACTGAAAAAGAACTTTGAATCTTGATCTTCATCTGTTGACAGTCCTTACCAAAATCATGATCATTCCCTTCATCATCAACTCGTCAAGATTTCACCAGACTTTCAATGTACCTTCTCATGTTATAGAGATCATGTAAAGGAAGGTCAAGTATGATTTTCCAGATGTACACATCTTGACCCCCTTGATCTCTAATGACATGCCATCTGCCTGGGTTTGTAGCAAATGCCCAAGACAAGATGGGTTTCTCAGCAGCAAGAGGCTCTATAATAAGTGGAGTTGGTTAAGCTGCCTTTTCTTGATCACCCTCAAGATGTTCTGACCCATCTTGAGGTGTAGAGGTGGATGCCTTGGACTTCTTCTTCTTTTTCTTATCCCTTCTCATGGCCATCCTCTTCCTCTTTCTATACTTTGACTGAGAAGGCTGGCCTTGAGTACCAGATGGTTCTTGTTTGTCCTTCTCAGTTGGGTCCTTTTCCTTTACAGGTTCAAAAATAGAGGGATCAGGACCCTACTGTGGGTCAGAAGATGAAGCTTGCTGAGATGCAGTACTAGGACCTGGTTAAGTTATCCCTTATGGTTCAACCTTAACCTCAACTTTAGTTGCAGCCTAACTTGATGGAAATTGCAATTCAACCAGCTCACCCCTCTTGATCTTCTGCTTGACCACTCTAATATGCTCATCCATAGAGGATAGAGACATTGGACCAAGTCTCCTTCTGGAGAACCCATACAACTTCAAGAAGCTCACCATCTTTTGTCTGTCAGTAGACTTCTTCTGATTTGCTTAGATGGTGGCTCTTGGCTTTGTAGCCTTTTCCCTCATCTTCCTCTTAGCAGCCTTTTGTTCCTTTAACATTTCTTGCTCAAGAAGCTTAAGGTATTCAAAATCTATGTAATCATAGGATAAGGGAAGCAGGTCTGCTACCTGATAGAGGACTGTGGCACTCAGGTAGTGTAGGACCGTTAAAGGGTACTTAAGCTTGCACTTAGTTAACACACTTAGGAGGATCTTATGATCACTTAACAATTCAAATAGGGAACTGTGAACCTTTACTAAAGATACAAGATAAACACAAGTAAAACAAGAACAAGAGCACAAGATAAAGTTTTCAAGGAAGTTGTATATTGCTTCTCTAGTTCTATTACAAGTGTTGTACAAGTATATTTTAAATACAAGAACCGGAGACTACTTATACTACATCCTGCAACCGTCAACATGCAAAAAGACAGTTGGAAGTGACTAATCTAGATAACAAGATCAGTCTAAAGTCAAAAGGCAGATTGCCTTTTGACTAGTGACTATGACAAGCCATAGCTCACTGACTTTCCTATTACAAAAAGCCAAGAAGGAACAAAAACAGAAACTTGAAGGCTAAGACCTTATCTACTTTATCATAAAGTATGGAAGTTTCACCAACTAGTGATAGCAGGTGAACTACCAGAGCATGCAGCGGAAAGTAGGTTGCTATATGATAAAGTTGATGGAAAAGGTATTTTTTCTCTCTCTTTAGAGGAAAATCAGTCTTGTCTTTAAACAGCTGGAAGACTTTGTCTTGAGAGCTTCGGAAGACTTCAACTTTTACCTTCGGAAGAGTTGAGTCTTTGGCTTTGGAAGACTTTATACTTAGAATATTTTCCAAGTTCAGTGTAAAGCTTCCGCAACAGTTTCTTCTGAACTTTAGCATCGGAAGATTTTACACTTAGCATTTTTTTTTGAGTGTGTAAAACTTTCGAACCTAGTTCACCTTTGTTCCGAAGTGGATGTTGGAAGACTTGGTTGTTTTGTTATCTTTTGGTTGCATCAGCCTCTTAACTTCAGAGGTTCCTACAAACTCCCTCTAGGCTGATGCTACCAAAACAGAGAGATTCTTTAGAATGGGATAGTCCACATGAGGATCTTCAGAATTCCTTTCTTCATCAGTAGATCTGGATTCTTCAGACTCATGAAGTACCTTTTCATGTCATAGAGATCATGCAGAGGGAGTTCAAGCATGTCACTTGTGAAGTAGACATGTTGTTCTCCCTGATCTCTAGTTAGATACCAACTGTCTGGATCTTCAGCAAACATCCAGGACAGAATTTTTCTTCCAACAGAGAGAGGCTCTACTATGATAGGAGTTGGTTGAGAGTCCTCTTCATGCACTTCCTTAGGATGTTCTAACTCATCCTGAGGTTGGGAGGAGGATGCCTTTCTTCTTTTCTTCTTTAAAGATGATCTTCTTTTGGCCATCCTCTTTTTCCTCCCTGATGATTTTTACTGAGAGGGTTGGTCTTTAGTACCAGGTTCTTTAGTGGATTCCCTCTCAGTTGGGATCTCCTCTCTCCCAGTTTCAGAAGGAGAGGGAGGAGAACCCTGCTGTGGTTTAGAAGATAAAGTTGGCTGTTGTACAGCTTCAGGTGCAGGCGGTATTGTCTCTGTAGGTTCCACCTTTATCTCAACTTTAGGTTGAGCTTGACTTGATGATAAATGAAGGTCCACAAGATCTCCCCTTTTTATCTTCTGCTTGATCACCCTTATGCTCATCCATTAAGGATAGAGACATGGGACCAAGCCTCCTTCCGGAGAACCCATACAGCTTCAAGAAGCTCATCATCCTCTGCCTATCTGCACACTTTTTCTGACTTTTCTGGATGATGGCTCTTGATTTTGTAGCTTCTTCCCTTTGCCTCTTCTTTGCAGCTTGTCTTTCTTTCTTGGCTTACTCTTCTAGCTGCTTATTGTATTCAAATAATATATAATCATAAGGCAAGGGAAGGAGTGCAGGTGCCTGATAGAGACCTGTGGCACTCAGGTAGTTGATCATTTTTAATCTTTCTTCTTCATCAACTACCTGAGGTTGTTCAGTAGCCACAGTCTCTGACTCAGGACTTTCTTGAACTGGGGAGAGGACAGGAATGTTCTTGTAAAGCCTTTTTCTCCTCATTTCTTCCTTGTGTTTGAGGGTCAAGGCTGCATCCTCTGCTTGCTTCCTCTCCTTTGACAATTCAAGTCAGCCAGTTCATTTAACTCCTCTAAGGGGAGAGAGATGAGTTCATCTATGTTATAGTTCCTGGTCCCCAGATAGTTGAGCCTGGCTGCCCTTAATTCATCTTCTTAAGTGTTTGGTACAGGGGCAGCTAGAATTGCAGTTTGCATGAATCCTGGGGAACCACTTGAACCCTCTCCCCTCAGCTTCCTCTTCCTCTCTCTTTTTTCTTCTTCAATCTCTTCAGGAGTCATCTTCCTTTTTCCTTTGTCAATTTTAGATCTTGATGACTCAGTCTAAGGAGAGCTTTGGCCTTCATTGCTTGATTCAGCAGTCAAGCTCTGGCCTGAGAGAGGTTGTGAAGCACCATCACCAGCTGGTGCCTCACTGAGGGTATGGGGTGCTGGAGGAGATCTTGTCTCAAGGTTCAAAGTCTCAGCCTCTGGGCCTTCAGTCAAGGCTTTCCCTTCGAAGCTAATCTTGGGGTCTACCTCAACATCCAGTTGACAAAAGGCTTCAATTGCTAGCCTCTGTCTATATAATGCAGTTCTTTTTTTGAATTCTGCCAGCACCCAGTCTTGAATTTGATTGGCTAATCTGACAGCTTGTCTGTTATTGCTTGGGTTGACAAGTGCCAGATCTACCAAGTTTATACTCTCGTAGAAACTTAGGGTGGAGATGTTGAGAATTTCTTGTTGACCCTGAGCTCTAGAGATCACAAGAGCTTTCCTATCATTGTCATACCCCCAACCCAGATTGGGTACAGATGTCTTCGAGTTGGTGCACCCTGAGTTTCAGACTCCCCTCATCTTCAGTTGAAGAATCATTGGGGGATGAAGGAGGTGAACCGAGGTCTGCTCCTTCACCACCAGCATGGGGTTCTTGGCTGCTGGATTTCCCCTGCCCAATGATAATGTCAAGAGGCTGGGTTGCCATGGTTGAGGTCTTAAATATGTAATCACTGGCAATAGTGAGAGCCTCTTCCACATGGATCTCCTGGATAATCATAGGAAGATCCACCTCAGTTTGGGGTGTCTGATGTGGTCTTGACATGGGTGAAGCAGGAGTACTCATCTCCCTTTGAGTGTGGGTAGAGAGGGGAAAGTCATGATACTCACTGAAACCCAAATCTTCATCAGAGTAAAAGTCAAGGCTGGGTATGGGGCGGTGAGATCAAGAGGCTGGGGATGGTAACTTTCCCCTGAAGGTTGATCACTAGAGTGTTGACACTCAGAGTGATGGCTTAAGGCTGTTTGTGGAGTTGTGAGCTCATCAGGCCGAGCATGAGGAACCTCAGCACTGATTGTTTGAAAGATGGGAGTGGTCTGCTCCTCAGGGGAAGTGGGAGCTTGAGATTTCACTTCCTCCTGTATTGGTTGTGATATGGGGGCCTGCATCTGCTTAGTAGCAAGTGCAGGGGTTCGCTTGGATTTTGTTTGGTAGGTGAATTTGATGGTGGGTTGTATTTGAGGTGGGTGAGAAGTAGAGGGTGTTGGTTCATCACTAGCTGGGGCTGGTAGGATGTCACCTGAGCAATGAGCTCAAACATTTTCAGGACAAGGGCTGTTTCTACCCCTGAGAACCCAATAGTTGGCTTTTTCAATATCTTGAAAATGCCGGGCCTCATATGTGCAAGTTTAAGAACATTACCTGTTCCCCTCAACTGTGGTCCCAATTCACAGTTGAGAATGTGTTGAACATACCGGGGAACATGTAATATTCTAAGGAATCCAAATTCGGTAGTAAATTTGTAAATA
Organism: Flaveria sonorensis; assembly: GCA_025506505.1. Taxonomy (NCBI): domain Eukaryota; kingdom Viridiplantae; phylum Streptophyta; class Magnoliopsida; order Asterales; family Asteraceae; genus Flaveria; species Flaveria sonorensis. Next base: position 38,403,057 of record CM046433.1, read on the forward strand.
CAAACTGAGAGTACCTGAATTTGACCCCTTGAACCATCCCAGGGACAATGAAGGAGAGGTCTTCTGGAATCTGGTCCCATCCTCCATGTTTGTTGGATAGGCTATGTATGACGACATGGAGGAGGTATTTCCATTCGAATGAGACCTTCTCCTTCCTGAAGGTTTTGACCAAAAAGTCACCTTCGTAGCCCATCTGCATGAAGGATTGGTTGACAGCAGCTTTTGGAAAGGACAGCTCACCTGCTTCATCATCCAGCTGCAAATGGGTGTTTATAATGGTTGGAGTGATGAAAACCATCCTCCTCTGCACTGTGGCAGACAGTGCCTTCTCCCCATCTATGGTGATCTCTTGACAGGTCCGCCAGAACTCAAGCAACTGATCCTCATAGAGAGGAGGATCGATTGTAAGGGAGGTGAAGTAGTGAGACAAAGAAAGATACCTACACACGTCTGAGAAGCTTGGATCCTTCTCAGAGTTTAACAGAGTAACTTGATTGTGTTGCCTGTGTAGGTGCATGGTGAAATCAAGGTCGTTACGACGATCAAGATTGGCCATTTGAAGAAGCTTTGTAGTGAAGGAAAGAAGAAGAAGATGAAATTTTGGGGGTAATTTTAGGTTAAGGAATAATGAGAGAAGTGAGATGAAATAGAACCGTTTGGAAAGATATACACTGGATTTGAGACAAAGTTATGATAAAAGGATAAACTTTGAAATCTTCAAGTGGGTCATACTTCTAAAAAAGGTGCCCAAAAAGTTAGTTTTCTTGGAAGTAGAAAAAGCTTCCGAAGGCAATTTTGGTTTCAGAAGCTTTGCAATCAAAGCTTCCAAAAGCAATTTTGCTTCGGAAGATACTTCAAAGAGTTTTGAAAATTTTGGCTTCGGAAGAAATAAATGAGTCTTTTGAGACTAAATTGCTTTCGGAAGAAATTTGTTCCTAAAATGCATTTAAGTACTTATACCAAAATTTAAGCTTCGGAAGATACTTCAAGAATTCTTCCGAAGGTAAATCTCAGATAAGCTGTTTAAACGATTTAGACATGAATTTCTTCTAAAGGAAACTTTTGCTTCTTCCGAAGGTAAATTTTCATCATTCTAAGAGATATCATTTTTTTAAAAAAATTCGTTTTTCTTCCAAATAGAACTAGGCTTATGAAGTGATCTCATAGATAACCTAGGACACACAGTTTTAAGAAATAATATTGATTTAGTAAGAAAAATCTACTCAAAGTTAATCATCCCAATAGCTGATACAAGATATTTAAATCTCTGTTCATCAAACGCTTTTGTGAATAGATCAGCATATTGTTCATTTGTGTTAACTTTGATTAGTTTTATCAATCCCTTTTCAAAATTATCCCTAATAAGATGATACCTGATGTTGATGTGTTTGGTCCTTGAGCGCTGCACAGGATTATCTGTAATAGAGATGGCACTATTGTTGTCTATGTGGATGAGAGTCTCTTTGAAATTGAACCCATAGTCTAGCATCTGATTCTGAATCTAAAGCACTTGAGCACAGCAGCTGGCAGCAACAATGTATTCAGCTTCAGCAGTTGATGCATACACATAAGATTGCTTCTTGCATTGCCAAGAGACTATCCTTCCACCCAGGAACTAACACCCCCAGATGTGGACTTTGCAGTCATATTGCAGCCACCATAATCACTATATATATAAGCATACAGATTGAAGTCTGAATTCTTTGGGTACCAAAGGCCTAGATTTGGAGCACCTTTGAGATATCTAAGGATCCTTTTGACAGTGATTAGGTGTGACATCTTGGGGTTGGCTTGATATCTTGCACATATGCATGTGGAAAACATGATATCAAGCCTGCTAGCAGTAAGATACATAAGTGACCCAATCATAGCCCTGTAGAGATGTTCATCAACACACTCCCCCTCCAGATCAGGACCAAGGGAGTGGTTTCTGGCTATGGGTGTCTTTTCAACCTTACAGTCAGTCATCTTGAATCTTGTAAGTATGTCCTGTACATACTTTGACTGACTGATGAAGATGCCATCTTCAACCTGCTTCACTTGAATTCCTAGAGAGAAATTAAGTTCCCCCATGGCACTCATTTCAAATCTATTCTTCATCAGCATCTCAAAGTCTTTGCAGAGCTTTGGATTAGTTGAACCAAAGATGATGTCATCCACATATATCTGAACTAGTAATGTGTCATTTCCTGTTTTGTTAATGAAGAGAGTCCTATCAATAGTACCTCATTTGTGTCCATGTTGACAGAGGTATGTTGATAGTGTCTCATACCACTTTCTTGGATCTTGATGCAGTCTATAAAGGGCTTTATCAAGCTTGCAGACATAATCAGGATGATCTGGGTCTGCAAAGCCAGGTGGTTGTTTAATATAAACTTCTTCATCAATCACCCCATAGAGAAAAGCACACTTCACATCAAGCTGGTAGACCTTGAAATCCTTGGATGCAGCATAAGCCAGAAATATTCTTACAGCTTCAAGTCTTGCAACTGGAGCAAAGACATCAGTGTAATCAACTCCTTCTTCTTGAGTGTATCCTTGGACAACCAGTCTAGCCTTGTTCTTGATGGTGATCCCTCTATCATCTTTCTTGTTCCTGAATATCATTTGGTTCCTATGACACTCTTCCCTTGAGGAAGAGGACATAAGTTCCAAACCTTCTGTCTTCTGATTTGAATCAACTCATCTTTCTTAGCTTCAATCCAGCTTCCATCCTTCAAAGCCTCATCAACCTTCTTCGGCTCTATCTGGGATAAGAAACAAGAATGTAGACAAACATAGCTGTCATGAGCTTGTCCTCTTGTTCTTACCCCTGAGTCAACATTTCCAATGATGTTTATGGAGGGATGTGACTTGTGGATCCGAAGTTGAGGGATCACAGCAAGTTGGTTAGACAGATCTTAATTTGAGAAATTTTGATCTGGCAATGAGGTGTCTCCCACCACATCAACACACTTATCAAGAGAGACTTGATCCAATGAGTGTGTGACATCATTCATGTTGTCCTCAATGGAGTGGTTTTCAGTATCAAGAAATTCTTTATCACTGTCACCACCTTCAGTTCCTCCTCCTGCATTTGAAGTTCCTTCTCCTGAATTCTGAGCCTTTGAGCTGGAATTTGAAGGCAATTCATTTGAATCAATAGTATTTTTCATGCTAGTGCTGATGGGAGCTTCAGTTGCAGGGTTAGTCACCACTGGAGCTGAAGTAGTCTTCTTGTTTAGTCTTCTCAGCTCAATTCTTGGATCAGGATCTTCTGTTGACCTATTATCTATAGATCCTAAAACATTCTCACAAGATTTGTTAAAACAGTTGGTAACTAAGTCAAGATCAAACAGCCAATCCGGACTAGAACCTTTTACACAGGGTGTGTGTTCATTGAAAGTCACATTGGCTGACTCCTCAATGATTCTAGTTCTGAGATTGTATACTCTATAAGCCTTAGCTTAAGAAGAGTACCCAACAAAGTGTCCATCATCTGATTTCTCAGCAAACTTGGCTATTTGATCTTTGGTATTCAAGATGGTGCAAAGACATCCAAATGTTCTGAGAAAACCAATGAATGGTCTTCTTTTGTGCCATAGTTCATAAGGAGTCTTACCATGTGTCTTAACTACCAAAACTCTATTTTGCACATAGCAGGCTGTGTTGAGAACCTCTGCCCAGAAGGTGATGGGTAGCTTAGAGTCAGAGAACATGGTTCTTGCAGCTTCAATAAGTGTCTTGTTTCTCCTCTCAGCAACACCATTTTGCTGAGGAGTCCTAGGAGCACTGTATTGTCTTGAAATACCCATTTCATCACAAAATGTATCAAAGATTTGGTTTTTGAATTTGGTTCCTTGATCACATCTTATGATTTTGACCTTGTGATCAGATTGATTCTTAATTTCCAAAATGAAATTCTTTAAGATTTTAGGAGTTTCATCCTTAGTTCTAAGGAAAAACACCCAAGTAAATCTTGTGAAGTCATTTGTTATCACCAAACAGTACGAGGTCCTTCCAAAAATCATTACACTGGTGGGGCCAAACAGATCCATATGTAACAAGTGTAGGGGAGTAGTGATAGAGTTTATTTCCTTTGGCTTGTGAGACACTTTATGTTGCTTCCCCTTCAGGCATGCAACATAGTGATCATCACTTGTAAACTCTTTCTTTGGTATTCCAGTTACCAAATCATTCTTAATCAGTTTATTCATGTTCTTAAAGTTTACATGGCACATTCTTTTATTCCAGAGGAAAGACTCATCACTATTTGCTTTAGATAGAAAGCAAGAAATTTATCTAGAGGAAGATGTTTCCTGCAAGTCCATCTTGTACATGTTCCCTTTCCTGGGGGCTCTGAGCAAAATATGCTCTTGAAGAATGTCAACCCCGGGCTTGAGAACAATGCACTCATGCTCAGTAAAGAGCATGTGATGTTTTTGGTCACAAAAATAGGACACACTCAAAAGATTGTATCCAAGCTCCTTGACAAAGTTTACCTTCTTAATGCTGAGCTTACCATTTGAGACCATGCCCCTACCAGTATTGTAACCTCCTGCATCTCCTCCAAAAGCAACTGGTCCTCCATCAATTATTTCTAAGTTTTGAAGTAGGGACTCATTGCCTGTCATGTGCCTGGAGCAGCCACTATCAATGATCCACACATTTCTATTTGCCTTTGGCTGTCCCTGCACAAAAGAGATCATTTAGTTACATTTGGAAACCCAAGCCTCATTGGTCTTGGGCTTATAAAGTTCAGATGAAGGCAATGAAACAGTAAGTGATCCTATGTTTAGGCTTTGAGGATCATTTGCTGTTGCTGAAGTGGAGCTTTCAGTCTCAAGGTCTTCCTTCATCTTCCACACCACCTTTGGAAGATATGGCTTGACCTTCACTACTTCGGAAGCTTTGGAGACGGATCCTTTGGAAGGTCTTGCTTTCACTGCAGCAAGCTTCAGTGTTTCGAAGCATTCCTTTCTTCCGAGACCAACTTTTCTTCCGAAGGCAATTTCCTACTTTCCTTTTTCTTCATTTTGGAGCTTCTAAAGGAAACAGATTTTCCTTCTGAAGCTGTTTGTTTCTTCTTCTTCTCAGAAGTTTTCTTCTTGATCATGTGGATACTACTCTTGGAATTGTATTGACAATCCTTAGCCAGATGTAAAGTAATACCACACATAACACAATCCAATTCTTTCCTTCTAAGAGCCTTCTTTCCCAAAGAAGACTGAGCTTGAACACTCTCCTCTTCTTTTTCCACCTTTTCAGATGATGCAGCAGGCTTCTTAGGGTGAAGCTTGCTCTTTGAAATGGATGGTTCAGGTTGTGTAGCAGTGACACACAGCTGATCAGTCTTCTTGTTGTTGCTGGAGTGAGTTGAAGCTGAAGTAGAACTCTTGGTACTAGAATTCTTGATAGGATCTTCAGCTTTCAACACCTTGAACCCTGTAGAGATAAATACTTGTTTTTGTTTGGGATCAAATGTGGTCTTGATCTCTTGAGCTTTTTTGGATCTTCTCTTTGCTCTTCTGATCAAGTTCTTTCTCTTGGTTTTGCTCAAACCAGCTTCTTTTTCCTCCTTAGGAGCATGGTGACCCTTTTTGGATTGACTCTCTTCACTCATCTCAGAGTCATCCCTCACCTTCTCCTCTTTATCCTCTTCATTATTGGGGTCTATAGATGGCAGCTCATCTTAAACAGTTCCACACCTAGGAGATCTGACTGATAGTAGAGTATATGGAGGAGCTATCTCACTAGATCCCAGTCCCTGCTTATTCTGATAACACACTTTTGCATGCAGAGATGAGGATATCATGTTCTTGAAGGTGTCTTCTTCAAGAACACATTTTTCTGCCCTGGCTTTGCTGATCACAAGCTCAGCCTGGCATTCAGTCAACTTGGTAATGAGATACTTAGTTTGAGTCCTGTAGTTTGTCTGCTCAGGTTTAAGAGTTGAAACTGTTTTCTCTAAATCTTCTATCTTAAGTTTATAGTCATTTTTAGCTCTTTTAAAATCAGCTTTTAAAATATTTAAAGACTCAATATCAGATCTCATTTCCAAGTTGTAGGACCTCGTATCTATTTACTTTAGCAATACATTCAGGAGAGAAAAGATGTTCAAGTATCTTGGCTTCATCATGATCAGCCATGAGTGCTTGGTTTGGAGATGCATCTTCAGCTTGAAAGCTCCAGTCAAAGCCTCCTTCTTCAACAGTAACAGTAGCTTGCTATCTTGGCCTCTCATTATGGTTCCCTCCTTCAGTGTAGTTTGGCCTAGATGAAGCTTGGCCACCATTTGACTTAGGTGCCTTGCATTCTCTAGCAAAATATCCCATCTGGTTAGAGTTGTAACACTTGACTTTGCTCTTATCCAGCCCAAACTTGCCACTAGCAGCATTGCTAGGAAACCTTCTTCCAGTCCTCTTGTAGAACTTTTGGGCTCTGTGAGTGAGAAGAGCCATTTGCTGGACTATCTCCATGTACTCCAGATCATCTGGATGGATACAGTCTAGGTCTTCAAGAGTGAAAAGAAAGTTGCTTGTACTTTCATCAGTGGAGACAAAAGCTTGAGAAGAACTTGTCTCTTGGAAGGGACTTCCTTGGATGTAGCTCTCTCTGGGTGTCTCAGGGAAGGTGATGAAAGGACCCTTTTGTGAGTTTTCAGGGTAGCATATGAGATGATGCTGTAGTTCTCTGCTATCCCTTTCAACCACATGAAGGGCTGAACTCTGGTGAGTGTTGGAGTTACCAGATGAATTTTGCATGTTCATCTCCATCTGGTATCCACTTAGTATCCTATACAACTCAGTGAGAGTAAGGGTCTTGAGGTTTTCAGTCCTCTTAATGACCACACAGTAGTGTTTCCATTGTCTGGGAAGAGAGGACATGAACTTCCTTATAATATCCCTGTTCTTAATAGTTACCCTAACATCAGCCAGAGTATCCATAATCTCAACATACCTGAAGTATTATTGAGTCATGGTCTCACCTGTCTTGAATGTGAAGTTTTCAAACTGCTACTTCAGGAGATCCTTCTTGTTCTCCTTGGCTTCATTTGAACCCTCATACATCAGTTTCAGTGCATCCCATAGCTATTTAGCGATCTTGCACTTCTTGAAACCTCTGTAGATGGAGTTTGAAAGAGCAGTTTGGAGAGCTGTCATGGGTTTCTGATCAACATCAATTCTTTTCCAGTCTTCATCAAAAAAGTCAGCCCTCTCCTTTGGTATCATGCCACCACCAGCAGTAGCTGAAGAGGTGCATGGTATATGACGTCCATTAACAACAGACTCCCACATCCTGGAGTCTTGAGACTTGATAAAGCCTTCCATTCTTTGACACCAAGTGTCAAAATCCTTAGGAGTGATCAGTGGGGACTTTGTCATGGTTCCAGTTTCCATATCAGCTTTAGAGATAGCTGCCATTTAAAGAGTTAAGTGATGTGTGTAACTAAGAGGATTTGAAGATGGTGAGATCTTACAATCAAGAGCCTGGAAAGCTCTGATACCAAATGGAGGACCGTTAAAGGGTACTTAAGCTTGCACTTAGTTAACACACCTAGGAGGATCTTAAGATCACTTAACAATTCAAATAGGGAACTGTGAACCTTTACTGAAGATACAAGATAAACACAAGTAAAACAAGAACAAGAGCATAAGATAAAGTTTTCAAGGAAGTTGTATATTGCTTCTCTAGTTCTATTACAAGTGTTGTACAAGTATATTTTAAATACAAGAACCGGAGAGTACTTATACTACATCCTACAATCGTCAATATGCAAAAAGACAGTTGGAAGTGACTAATCTAGACAACAAGATCAGCCTAAAGTCAAAAGGCAGCTTGCCTTTTGACTAATGACTATGACAAGCCATAGCTCACTGACTTTGCTATTACAAAAAGCCAAGAAGGTACAAAAATAGAAACTTGTAGGCGAAGACCTTATCTACTTTATCATAAAGTATGGAAGTTTCACCAACTAGTGATAGCAGGTGAACTACCAAAGGATGCAGCGGAAAGTAGGTTGCTTTATGATAAAGTTGATGGAAAAGGTATCTTTTCCATCTCTTCAGAGGAAAATCAGTCTTGTCTTTAAATAGCTTCGGAAGACTTTGTCTTGAGAGCTTCGGAAGACTTCATCTTTTACCTTCGGAAGAGTTGATTCTTTGGCTTCGGAAGACTTTATACTTAGAATATTTTCCAAGTTTAGTGTAAAGCTTCCACAGCAGTTTCTTTTGAACTTTGGCATCGGAAGATTTTACACTTAGCATTTTTTTTTGAGTGTGTAAAACTTCGAACCTAGTTCACCTTTGTTCCGAAGTGCATGTTGGAAGACTTGGTTGTTTTGGTATTTTTTGGTTGCATCAGCCTCTTAACTTCAGAGGTTCCTACAGGTAGGTTATCTTGTTTTGCCTATCTCTTTCCTTACCTACCTGAATTTCTTGTTCAGTTGCCACAGCCTCTGCCTTAGGGATTTCTTGAACTAGAGAGAGGGTAGGAGCTTTGTATAATCTTTTTCTTCTTCTTTCTTCTTTGATTTTAAGGAGCAACTCTACAGCATTAGCTTCCTTCCTCTATTTTGACACCATAATATCAGTCATTCCATTTAGTTCTTCCAAGGGAAGAGAGATGATTTCATCTATATTGTAGTTCCTATACCCTAAGTAATTCAATATGGCTGTCCTCAACTCATCCACCTAAGTGTTTGGCCTGGGGGCAGCCCTAATAAAGCTTGCAAAAAGGCAAGGGTCTCACTTGAAATCTTTCCCCTTGCCTTCCTCTTCCTCTCTCTTTTCTCCTTCTTAATCTCCTCAGAGTTCATCTTCCTCTTCCCTTTTGTCAGTCACGGGCCTGTGTGACTCAGGGTGGAGAGAGCTTTGGCCTTCATTGCTAAGTGTAGCATTGAGCTCAGGCCTCGCTGAGGGTACTTGGTGCTGAAGCAGTTATTGTCTCAAGTTTCACAGGTTCAACTACTGGGCCTTCAACTAAGGTTTCCCCTTTGAAGCTAATCTTAGGGTCTACCTCAGTATCCAGTTAACCAACAGTCTTGCCTGTTAGGCTCTGTCTATATAATTTGAACCTCTTCTTGAACTCTTCAAGCACCCTATCTTGAATTCTCTTAGCTAATCTTTCAACTTGTCTAGTCAGACTTGGATTGGCAAGTGGCAGATCAACTAGAGAAAAGCTCTCATAGTATCTTAGGGTTCGAAAATTGAAGACTTCTTGTTGCCCTTGAGATCTAGAGAGTACCAAGGCTCTTCTATCAGTAACATGCCTCTATCCTACTATTGGATTTTCAATAGGGTAGGATAGGGTAGACATAGCCCTTGGTATGCCCTCCTTGAATAGGCTTTAAATTAAGGCATCCATATCAATGTGGACCTTAGGAGATTGTTGAGTATGGACAATTACAAGTGAGGGTGTGAGTCCTCTATGTCTATACTCTGGACAGAACTCCTAGGTTCTATGATTATAAGTAGGACATTCTCCCCCTTTTTGATAGCATCACCCTCTTGCACAGGGGTGCAAAGGGGTAGGTCCACCACATCCACAGGTTTTTGTGGACCTGGTTGAGTTTGCCTTACAGGTCTCCCAGCTAACCTGCCCTTGAGATTGGTGATCTTAAGTTGCTGATCAATGACCTGTCTTTGTAAGGTAGCCATCTTAGATTCCAGGTGACTTACCTTTGAAACTAAATAGGTGCATGTTTGGGATTTTTTTTTACCTTTAGTTGAACACTACCCTAATATTCATCAGAAGTATCATGGGGGGATGAGAGAATAGGACCAAAGTCTTCTTCCTCACCACCAACTTAGGGTTCTTGGCTGCTGGATTTCTCTACACCATGACAGCATCAAGAGAAGTGTCAATGGGCTGGGTTGCCATGGTTGAGGCCTTAATGATGTAATCACTTGCAAATTAAGAGCCTCTTCCATATGGACTTCCTGAACAAGTTCAAGAAGGTCCACCTCAGTTAGGGGTGGATGATGTGGGCTAGGCATGGGTGATTCAGGAGCACTCATCTCTCCTTGAGTAGGGGAGGAGAATAGAGACTTATGGTACTCAGTAAAGTCTATATCCTCATCATTATAGAATTGAAGGTCTAGGATGGGTTGGCTTAAGTCTAACGGTTAGGGATGGTAGCTTTCCCTTGAGGGTTAATCACTTGAGTTGTGAGACTCAGAGTGATGGCATAAGGCTTAAGCAATGAGCTTATCAGGTTAAGCATGAGGAACCTTAGTACTGATCAAAGAAGTAATGGGAGTGCCTGCTCCTCAGGGGAAGTAAGAGCTCTTGGTTCTTCTTCCTCCTGCATGGGTGGTTGTATAGGGACCTGCTTAATCTGAATAGAATGAGCAGGGGTTTGTTTGTATTTTTTGGTTTAGGTGATGGTTATTTGTGGCTTTGAGGGTGGTTCAGATGCAGAATTTATGGGTTTAACATTGGTTGGTGCTGCCAAGTTGTCACCTTGAGCAATGAGCTCTAATTTTTAGGACCAGGGCTGTTTCAACCTCTGAGAAGCTAACGGAGGTCCTTCTCATGATTTTGAAGATGTCGGGCATCATCTGTCCCAATTTAAGATTAGTACATGTCCCCCTTAACTGTGAGCCCAGTTTATAGTTAAGAATGTGTTGAAGATATCTATGGAACATATAGTACTCTAAAGAGTGCAAGTTTGCATACAAGTTTGAATAAACAAAATGGTAGTACTTGAACTTGACCCCTTGAACCATTCCATGGACTACGTAGGATAAGTCCTTAGGAATCTTATCCATCCTCCATGTTTGTTAGATATAGATTGGATGACAACATGAAAAAGGTACTTTTATTGGGAGGAAACCTTACCCTTCTTAAAAGTTTTGACTGTGTAGTCCCCTTCATAGCCCATCTGCCGGAATGAGTCATTTACAGGAGATTTGAGGAAGGACAGCTCGCCTTCTTCATCATCCAGCCTTAGATGATATTTAATTATGGCTAGAGTGATGAACACTATCCTCCCCTGTATTATGGCAGACAGTGCCTTATCACCATCCAAGATGAACTCTTGAAAGGTCCTCCAGAACTCAACGAGCTGTTCTTCATACAGTGGAGGGTCTATTGTGAGTGCAGAGAGGTAGTTTGATTAAGAAAGGAAATGGCAAACATCTATGAAACCTGGATCTTTCTAAGTTGAAAACAGAGCAACTTGATTATGTTACCTATGAAGTTGCATGGAAAAATCTGGTTGGTTTTGGGTTTAGGGTTGGCCATTTTAGAAAGCTTTGTAGTGAAACCAAAGAACAAAGTCGGTTTGTGGGTGAATTTAGGATTAGAACTTTTGCAGATGAAGAGGAATGAGAAAGAGAGGGGAACCATTGTAGGGATATTTATATGGTAGGATTTGAGACAAAGTTAATGCAAAAAGATAAGCTTTGAAATCCGGATGTCGGTCCCACCTTGGAAAAAGTGCCCAAAAAGGTAGTTTTCTTGGAAGTCTAAAATCTTCAGAAGGTAATTTGTCTTCGATGGTTTTGAGAAAACTTCCGAAACTATTTTGACTTCGGAAGATATTCCTTAACTTGATAAAAATTTGCTTCGGAAGAATAATACTTAGAGTATTTTGCTTTCGAGATATATTCGGTTTCGGAAGAGATTAAACTTCAAAAGTTTTATTCAAAGGATGAATAAAGCTTTCGAGACTTAATTGCTTTTGAAAGGAAATTTTCCTTCAATACTTATAAGTACTTACAAGAACATTTAAGCTTCGGAAGATATATGAGAATTAATTCTGAAGGTAAATTTCTTAGTAAGTAGTAATTAGTTTTGAAGATATAATTTTCTTCCGAAGTCAACTTAATGTCTTTCGAAAGAAAACATATCTTAAATTTTATAAATTCTAAGAAATATCATTTTGAAAAATTTCTTCCAAAGTAAACTAGGCTTTATATAGGTGATGATATAGACAACTTAAGACACACATATTTTGTTAGCCTTCTTGAAAGATTAACATTTTGTCTTTATGTTGTTTTTTTCATAGTATAGGGACTTATTTGTAAATATATGTTCCTTAGTTTCTTGATAGTATAAATAGGATATTTTATGTATGTGCAGGGTAGACAATAGAGAGACTAGATCTTAGACATCTCAGATCTAAGAAACAGTTAGAATCAGTTGAACGAACTGTAATCCTTACACATTGTATCTTGTGCATTTACTATCAATGAAATCTATGAATTTTTTGATGTAATTACATGTGTTTGATTACATTGTATTTGAATTGATCATTGCATTACGATATCATCACAAATTCAATCCTTTTGAACTGATCAATTGGTATCAGAGCCTTCGGTTTAGTGATCAGAGCTTATCGACATTTTGAGCTCTTTGAATCATTTGAAATCTATGATTGATTGCAATTTGATCAATTAATTGTTGTTTTCAGTTGTGTTTCATTCATAGAAACATGATTTGAATCACAATTTTGTGTTCAATTCGTTCAAAATCTAAGAAATTGATCAAATTAGTGTTCGAACTTTGTTCTTCATATTCAAACCGAAATTCAATCAGAATAATGATATGTTGTTGTTTGAGCACATTGAGGATTAAGGATTGTAAATCGACCTAATTTCTACCAAATTGGAAGTTTTTAGATCAATTAATCATGTTTTGAAGATTTTCATAAGATCTGATCGTTGAAGCTGATGAATTAGGCGCATTATGGTTGAAAACTGCTAAAAATTGTCTAAGTATCTAGGCGCATCTCCACTATTTGGGTGTTTTGATACTGTTCAGACATTTCAGTTCAGGCGTTTGACCACTGTTGAGAAGTTTCGAGTCTATTTGGACACTTGGTGACTTTGCAGAAACAAAGTAATTCTAGGTGCATTTCAATTGTTTAGGCGTATTTGAACTGTTTGCCCCAGGCGTTTAAAAACTGTTTGGGCGCATTTCAACTGTTCAGCCGCATTTCAGTTGGGCATTTTTTAGAATTCTAATAAGGCATTCCCTTGGGCGTTTCTACTTAAAAGTCAAGTGTTTGAGAACTATGTAGGAGTTTCACTACTGTGTAGGCGATTGTCAACTATTCAGGCGCATCAGCTTTCAGACTTATCAGTTTACACTTAGAAATTTTTTCAGAAACTAAAATCTAAAAATATTTTCATTTTATAGTTTTTAATTCAAAACTTAAAAACACCAAAAACAAGTCTTTTTCTTAAATTAAAAAATACAAAATGGTTAAGTCTGAAGATTCTGAGAACAGAGTTCTAAAGCTAAAGAACAGAGCTAATTTCAAGAACTGGTCTTTAAGACTGAAGCATCATTTAAATTCTATTGACACTGACTTGTGGAAGTCAATAGAGAAAGGACCTCATATCCCGATTACATCTGATGGTCCTGATAGAGAATTTGTTTGCACAAAAGAATCTCAAGAACCTTATCCTGAGGATGGCCTACAAGGTGATGAGTTAAGGAAAGTGAAGAATAATATCAAAGCTTATTCACTGATATGTAAGGGATTACCATTAGAAGTCTTGACTAGACTTGATGGTTATCAAACTGGATACACTATGTACAAAGCTTTGAAGATCATTTGTGAAGGCGTTAAAGAGATACAAGATCTCAAAAAGCAGAAACTCAAGAGACAATTGGAGTTATTTGAGGATCTTTCTGGGGAAACAATTAATCAATTGATGAACAGATTTGTGCAACTAACTACTGAGATGTTAACTGCTGATATCAAAAATGATCTGAAAGATCTAAACTACAGACTTCTCAATGCTCTTCCATCTTCATGGAAACAGACAGTTACACTGTTAAAGCATACTAAAAAGTTTCCTATGGATCTAGATCTTTTGATTGCCAAGATTGAATCAGTTGAGATTGATGAGAGCTCCAGAAACAATGATAGAGCTGCTTTAATGTCTCAGTACAAGTATGTTGCATCTCCAGCTAACACAGTGGAGAATGCTTTTCTGGCCAAAGATAATAATACTCCAGAAGAAGAGGGTGATTTGTTTGTTGGAGCTGGTTTATTTACAGATTCTTCTTACACAAGTGCTCCTGTTTACACAACTTAACCTCAATCTCAGTCTCCTCCTAAAACTCAAACTCCTAAACCTCAAACTAAGACTTCATCTTCTAACTCTGCTAAAACTAGCAAAGTTAAAGATGTTATTAATATCCTTTTACAGGATGATGAGTCTAAATCTGCTTTTACTGCTTTTATGGCAAGTTTTCAAGCTTATCAAGGTAGTCACCTAACACAATTAGATCTTGTTTTGCAGGATTTGTTCGAGATGGATCCTGATGATATGGAAGAGATGGACTTGAACTGGCAGATGGTGATGATTGCTTATAGAACCTAGAAACATTCTTATGTTAACAGGAACTACAAGCCAAGTGCTAACAAAACTGTTGGCTTTGACAAATCAAAATCAAGGTGTTTCAACCGCAACAACTATGGTCATTTTTCGAGAGAATGTAAAGCTCCTAGAAACCAAGGAGGAAATGGTGAAGCAGGTTCTAGCAGTCAAAGATATCATCAACAGTCTTAGAAAACCTTCCAAAAGCCTTATCAGAGTCTTCCTGTGCCAGAAATAAAAGATGAATCAAAATCATCTGAAGAGCCAAAGAAAGCTCTTGTTATTATCATTAAAGATGGATATGACTGAAGTGCTTATGCTAAACAATTTATAGCTGATCTAACCTCTACTTTATCTCTTGTTGCAGATATTCAAAATGAAGACTGGTCTGAAGATAATGATCCAAAGGCTGATAGTGATTCAGATAATGATGATGAAGACTATGACTGGAGTGACAAGTCTGACCCAAAAGAGGATTCAGAAGAGATTGCATGTAAGGCCCCATTCCCGAAGACCTCACAGTTAGACAATCATAGAATTTTCATATAAGATAATTACATTTCATAGTAAAAAAACATCACAACGGATTAAGTTATCAAAAACCATTCATGCATTAATATTTAATGTTGCTAAATAATACATCATTGTATTTTTTTTACAGTTACAAAAGAATCTTTCAGTTGTATTACAAAACAACAATATCATCGTGCAGGAATGGATGCCAGTCTTTGCCCACCAAGTAGCCTCACTCACGTGCCATCCTTAGAAACATCCTCACCTGCCAACTGATATGCGTATAAAAAGTCAGCGTTGCTGAGTGAGTTCTAGTTTAATAATATAGAGAAATACACTTTGTAAATTTCATTTGGTGATCATTCATCAATATACATAATCAACCATAAAGTGATTCATTATCTTTCTTTCTTTCATTATCTTTATCTTTCATTAACTAGGATTGCACAAAGCAAGAGCCTACATTGTTGGTTGGCAACAAATGCCGAACCCCTATCGGCAAACGTTTATCTTGGTAGCTAACCCATCGATAGTTGATCCACACTGCTAGGCAGGAAGCCTGCTCATGAACAAGGATCCCATTCATTCCTTGGTCAATCCCTAGGATTAGACCCCAGATGTGCATCCTCATGGGCTATACAGCTGCACATGCAGATGAGCTTAGACAAATGCGGATGAACAAATGCGGATGAACACTTAGCAAATGCGCATGGGCAAAACAAATGCGGATGAACACTTAGCAAATGCACATGAAGACTTTAACAAATGCACATGAAGACTTTAACAAATGCGCATGAAGACTTTAATAAATGCGCATGAAGACTTTAACAAATGCGCATGAAGACTTTAACAAATGTGCATGAACACAAGACTTTCTGTTAAATGCGGATGAACATAAAAACTAACCTGCAATTCATAAACTTTAAACAATCAACAAGAGAATCACATAACATACCATATCATCAACATCGTTCGCACCATACATGAAAAATCATAACTTGTTTCAAAAACATCAGTCAAATATGAAAACCATCCCTAAATAAGCAGAAAACATTTAAAAGAGGGGATCTAGAACTCACCTCTACTGCTTTCGAGTAAAACTCCTCCAAACCCGAGAGCAACCTGGAGTTCAAACGCCTAAACACAACAAAACACAACCGAACACAAAAGAACACATAAGAATCGGTCCTAAAGCTGAATGCTCAGCTGAAACCGAACAAAACACACAAAAACTCACCTTCAAGCCGAGACTTCTTCTTCTTCGGTCGAACACTTCTCTTTTCTTCTTTTCCCTTTTGTAGCTGAGAGAGAGAGAGTGGGTGGAAAGGTGATAGTGGGCGGCCATGCTTATTTTAAACATAAAATAATAATGTTTGTCCTTTTGTACACTTTAGCCCCTCCACTTTTGCAACTTCTCCTTTTGTTTTTATTCTTTTCTTAATAACTTTTTGGGTGTTACATTGCACTTATGGCTCAGTCTGACCAACCAAAGGTTGAGAATCCATCATCTGACTCTGAGACTTCTACTTCAAGTTATCCTAAAATTCCTGTCGAAGTCAGAGAGAAAATGTGCACAAAAGCATGTTTTGACCAAGTTGAGCATTACAGAACATATTCATATAAGATTTGTGACAAACTTAAACAAGAAGAAGTAATGCACAAGAAGCTAAAAAATGATCACAAAGTGTCTGATGAAAAGATCCTATCTCTACAAACCTTATGGAACAAAACTCTAAAAGAACTTGAACTTGTGAAGAAACAACTTGAACAGATGACTAAAAATTTAGAAGAAGAAAAAATAGCTCATGCTGTAACTCAGGTGGATCTAGCCAAAGTTAAAAGTTCAAAAACAATTGTTGAACAATTGGTAAGTGAGAGAAAAGACAAACAAAAAGCAAGTCTAGGTTTCACACATGAACCAATGCCTGAATCTATTACAAACACTTTACCAGAAAACTTTAATACACATGATCACTCACCTGAAAACAAAGCTTAGCTAAAAGCATTTCAAAATAAAAACAATAAGAATTCTGAAAGTGATGAAGAGAAAACAAATGTTGAGATATTTGAGGAACAAGATTCTGAAAAGACTAAAGATGGTCATCCAGTAAAAGTAAAATCTTATGAACCAAGACCAAAGAATGAGAAGATGTTTGTTCCAAAAGAGTTTGTTATTAAAGAAGTGAAGGTAAAGAATGACAAACAGAACTCTTATAATAAAGAGAAAGCAAAACTTGATGAAGTAACATCTGAAGATTCATTTTATTATGGATTAAAAAATCCAGACTTTATTAAATGACAAAAAGAACAAAAGAATAAAGAAAGTGAAAAAGAATCTTCTCCTGAAGATGTTCAATCCCAAAGCAAACAAAGATCATCAAGATCAAGAAACCAAAGAAGGAGAAATAAAAATGCTAAAGCTAAATCATCTCAAGATAAAATTCAAAACAATCAAACTCAAATAACAAATCAAACAAATCAGTTTAAACCAGCTAAGTTTGTATCTGCGGGTACTTTTGACATGAACAAAATTCCAGAAATCAAATCTAACTCAAAGAACAAATCTAACTCTGATCTGAAAACAGGTTCAGTTCCTAAGTCTTCCGCTGTCAACAAAAAATTTGTATCTAAAGAGTCAAGGAATAGTGATAATGAGCAAAAGTCAAAACCCAAATTTCAAAATAACAAACTTTTAAATCAAAAACAACAGATTAACTTTTCAACTCCTAAATCAAAACAAAGATCAAATATGGCCTCCACATCAAAAGTTAATCAATAGATGTTTAAATTTCAACAAATGTACTGTGATATATGTGATATGTACAATCATAAGACTGAAGAATGTTTCTTTAACAGGTACTGTCACATTTGTGATATGAAAAACCATTCAACAGCTGATTGTTATTTCAACAAATATTATACCATTTGTGATGAAAGAACTCACAAAACTGAGAATTGCTACATCGGAAAGAACTCGCCGAGGAATGGATATGTTAATCCACAGTTAAGGAATGGATATGTCAATCCACAATTTCAAAGAAATCAAAGTGATGGTTTTCAAAGATTGAAAAAACAACCTTCCTTAGGCTTGAGATCTTTTCGAAGAAATGATTCTATTTATGATGATTCTTATGCTGCAAAACCAAGGCAGTATAATCAAGGAAAATTCGTTCCACGATCTGTGAGAATGAATAGTGGGAAGTTTGGTAAACAAAATTCTTTGTCTGATGGTGATAGGATCAAAATGGATCAATCTGTGATGATATTATGATACAATTCAATCAAATAAACACAAGTAAACAAATCTAAACAAACATATCAAAAAATTCATAGTATTGATTGATAGAATGCATAGAAAGTACAAGTGTAGAGAGAAACAGTTACCATTCGTTACTGTTCTAAAAGCTTCTAAGGTGCTTACTTAGGTGATTACCTACACAATACCTTATCTATGCTATTTATAGTATCAATACAAAAAAGGAACATATATTTACACAATAAGTCCCTACTCTATGACAAAAACTATACAAAGACTAATAAAGACTAAATGTTAATCTTCAAGAGGCTTCTACAATACTCCCCCTAAGATTGACATTGTCTTCAGTCTTCAAATTCATCAATCTTCTGTCTTCTGTCTTCAATCTTCTTTTTAGCTTCATCCTTTCCATTCAAAACACTAAATGTTGATTTTTTATATCTTGAAATTTGAATTATTTTCTCTTAGAGTTTTTACTCTTTTTACTCCCCCTAAACTTTTAAGTTTAACAAAACTTAGAAGTTTCTTGAATTTGTCACAAGAAGATCAGACTAATCATTGTTAATATGTCTGCACACAGAAAACATGCAAAAATCAAAATTAAAGCAAAATAAAAATCTAATATTTACAAATGAATCAATGTCTGCAGTGAGATCATATTAGTTAAGATCAGCACATTTAAATAAAAAATTGATGGATAGTCATAGACAGTGAATAAATCCTGATCAAGTGTGTTCCAGGTCAGCATTTCTGCAGTAAAGGAGACAGGAGATCTAAGGACAGAAAATGAGTACATTTAGCAAGATATTCAGCACACTTACTTTTTCAATTCTTGGATTGATTAAGGTACAATTAGATATGACATTATGCAATCACACTTAGACTTAAAGAGGTTAATTCTCATAAAGATATGCAAGAAGTCACTGTTCTCAACTTGTTAACCTGACATATACTATAACCAGATCTCATTTGGTGTTTGTGCACATTGGCATCTTGTTGCATAAGTCAGAATATCTAGGTCTGTAATCACTTACAACAAAGGATATCTCATCACTTCAGGTCTATGATGACTCATAACAGAGAAGTGTTAGATGCTTTAAATAATTACAGCTCAATGGTTATTCATATCACCGCCAGGTGTAAGATTATGTTTTAACAAGCAATAAATTTAAGAAATCAACACTACTCATTAGTCCTAAGATAGACAGACATGAATGCATGTGTGATTTAGTTTAATCACAAGAATTTACTTTTTCAGTCTAATTACATGAACTTACTTGCACATCATATCTGATCACGTCAGACTTTATTATCGAGTGAAGTATGCAACTGATCATACTAATGTATCTATCATTTCTCACATATTGCAAAGACAGATTCATCCTAAATAATGAATTAACAAAGAAAAACACTATTTTTGTATTTTTTGTTTTATATTTTTATCTTTTGATTTTTCAATTTTCTATTCTTGTATTTGGTTTTGCTTTTTCTAAGAAACATACACACATAAAATACAATCAGGCAATTAACTTTGACAGTTTCTCTTGTTATGTCCTATTCAGGTAAGGAAGGGTTCTGATCATATATAGACTCAATTAACTGAAATACTCAAAAATCAGTTTTTAAATGTGGTTAATAAGACCAATTGACTCTACCAAATACTCAAATCGTCCTAGTAAGAAGGCTTTAGTAAAAAGGTCAGCCAACTGTTTTTCAGTTGTAATTTGAATCAGAATGATTAAACCTTTTTCAGAGTTATCTCTAAGAAAATGATATCGAATCTCGATATGTTTTGTTATTGAATGTTGGACAGGATTAGCTGTAATGAACATAGCAGCAGTGTTATCAATGTAAATTGGAGTTTTAAGAAAGTTGAACCCGTAATCCAGCAGTTGGTTTTGTAACTAAAGGATTTGAGAACTTCCTGCTGAAGCAGCTATGTACTCAGCTTCTGCGGTTGAAAGAGAGACATTTGTTTATTTCTTACATTGCCATGAGACTAATCTGGGTCCTAAAAACTAACAACCACCCATAGTTGATTTTCTATCTTGACAACATTCTCCATAATCACTATCAGTATACCCATATAACTCAAAGTTTCCTTCATAAGGATACCATAACCCTAAGGCCGGTTTCCTTTGAGATATCTGAATATGCGTTTAATAGCAATTAAGTGGGATTCCTTTGGGTCTGATTGATACATGGCATAGACACAAACAACATACATTATGTCAGGTCTAGATGCAGTAAGATACATCAATGAACCAATCATAGATCTGTATAATGTTTGGTCTACAGTTTTTCCTTTTGGATCAGGCTTAATTTTGGAATTTATGTTAGCTGGAGTTCTTATGGACCGACAATCTTGCAGTTTAAATTTCTTCAAGAGTTTGTCAATGAACTTCTCTTGATTTATGAATATTCCATCCGCAGATTGCTTGACTTGAAGTCCAAGAAAGAAATTTATTTCTCCTATAGAACTCATTTGAAATCAAGACTTCATGATTTCTTCGAATTCATTGCACAATTTTGGACTAGTAGAACCAAATATAATATCATCAACATACACTTGTACACATAAAAGATCATCAGCATCCTTCTTTATGAACAAAGTTGGATCGATTTTCCCTCGCGTGTATCCATGTTGGATTAAGTGTTGTGACAATTTTTCATACCAGATTCTAGAAGCTTGATGGAGTCCATACAAAGCTTTGCTAAGCTTGTACACACGATGAGGAAATTCCGAATCTTCAAAACCCAGAGGTTGCTTTATGAACACATCATCGGTGATTGGACCATACAAAAATGCACCTTTAACGTCCATTTGATACACTTTGAATCTCATGAATGATACATAAGCCAGGAAGACATGAATTGATTCAAGTCTTGCAACTAGAGCAAATACTTCATCATAATCTATTCCTTCCTCTTGGGTGTATCCTTATGCAACGAGTCTTGCTTTATTTCTAACAACAATTCCTCGATCATCTGTTTTGTTTCTGAACAACCATCTTGTGCCTATGGCATTTTCTCCTTCAGGTAAATCCACAAGATTCCACACTTCATGTTTGCGGACTTGCAATAATTCTTCTTGCATAACCTTAATCCAACTATTGTCCTTTAATGCTTCAGTAACATTTTTAGGAACAATTTGAGAAAGAAAACATGAGTATAAGCAAAGATTTGGTTGTTCTGATTTACTTCTAGTTGTTCTTTCATTCAATAAACATTCTGAGACGTTGGATGGTTCTTGTGAATAAAAGATGTTGGAATCTCATTCCCTTGAACATGAACATCCAGATTGGTTTGGTTCATGTTAGAAAGCTGATGCAATAGGTTCGAAGAATGTGGATTGAAATTAGGAACTTGAGTCGGTGAGTTGATGAAGTAATCAAGATTACCGGTGTCAACTACATCACTAGAAATAGATGACGTTCCAGACTCAGGTTGTATAATTTCTATACCATTATTAGGAATAAGTTGTGAAACATCTTGATTTTCTGAAATGGAATGATCTTCATCTTGTTGAGAGAGATCATCATTATTATCAAATCGAATTATTGAATATTTGACAAAAGAAAAAAATGGATAATTTGGGCTTGAGTCATCCATATCATCAGAATCTGAATCATCACTAAAAGACCCGAGATCTCCTTGAAGTTTCTTCTCACCTGTAGAATCAAGCAAGTTAGATTGATTAAACAAGTCAGATTGAAAAGAGTTTGACAATGAATCTAAATCAAATAACCAAGCTGGACGATTTGAAACTAATGAAAAAGAATTTTCAAGGAATTTAACGTTAAATGTTTCAAGTATAACATTTGTCCTAGAGTTATAAACTCGATAGGCTTTTGAAACAGATGAATATCCAACGAAAAATCTTTCATCAGATTTTGAATCAAATTTTCTTAGAGGATCACTTGAATTTAAAATCAAAAGTGGACAACCAAAAGATTTAAGAAAATCTATGTTTGGTTTCCTGCCAAACATCAACTCATAAGGAGTTTTCAGTTTGTCTTGCACAATTAAAGTACGATTCTGTACGAAACACACAGTAGATATGGCTTCATCCTAGAAAGTGATAGGAATTTTCGCATCTGCTAACATGGATCGTGCAGCCTCAATCAAAGTTCTGTTCTTCCTTTCAGCAACTCCATTTTGTTGTGAAGTTCTGGGAGCACTGCACTGATGAGCAATTTCTTTTTCTGCACAGAACATGTCAATATTATGTAACAACTGACTCCTAGGTCCGACTTCAAAAACTTAAATTTAAGTCGGCATTGTTTCATTTTTATTATTTTATTATATTTATGTATCTTCTTTCTTCTATGATTTATTGTTTGTGTGTTTAATTTCCTTAGATGATTCCATTAGGACTTGCCTTAGTCCAGAAACTTGTTCCCGAGGCTATAAAATTCACTTAATTGGCTAAACTACCTTGATAATATTACAAAAACTAAATCCAAGTCTTCTGCATGTATTTTTCTCTTAGGCGCATTAGAACTATGCGGGCGCATTTGGCAGTGGGCGCATTACCACTACTTAGGCGCATGAGCACCGCATTTTGGCAGTGGGCGCATTAACACTGCTTAGGCGCATGAGCACTGTGCGGGCGCATTGGCTGTGGGCACATTAGCACTCTTCAGGTGCATTGGCAGTGGGCACAGGCGCATTGGCACTATTCGGTCTCATAATTTTTCTAACTCCCGAACACTTAACATTCTGAAATTTTTCAAAGACTTCCTAGAAGACTATTTGACCGGTCTGAGCACCACGAAATCACCTAATGCATGGGATTGTCACCATGCATTCGGCCGCTCCCACTCACCAACCATACTCTCCCTCGAATTCCCCCAAACCCGTTTATACACTCCACCCTCATATTTTCTTTCTTTCTTTTCTTAATTGAACACTCTCTCTATCTCATTTTCTCTTTCTCAAAAACTCTCTCTCCCTCTCCTGCCTTCTATAGTTCCTTCACCATCTTCAGTAAGTGTTCGAAGGCTTCTTCAAGAACAACACCGAATAGGAGCTAAACCCGGTCAAAGAAGGAGTTAAAGTGTGCTATCAAGAGAGATTCTTGCAAGAACACGAAGTTTCAGCTCAAGCCCTCTAACCAACAGCCTTCATACTCTCTAAATCATCTCAAAACACAGAACATCTAGTGTGTAAGCATTTTTGTACCCGAACGAAAACTATTTCTTGAGTTTTCTCTATTTTCCTTCCATAAGTCTCACTTTTCTTGTTTCAAACCAGAATCTTGCAGCCATATCACTATCTTTATGAGACTCATGACTTCACAAAAGGTACATTCTTCTAAATGCTAGCATATCATGTGTCGGTGCACATGATTGAACCCGAAAACCCTCTTTTACATGAGTTTTTAGCACCCATTTAACAACTTGTCTTGATCAACCCCCATTCTATGCTTAAAACCTGCTTAAAAATGTCTTTTGAACATTATAATAATTTGTACATAATGTTACAGGATGTTTTAAGGATGTTTAAACTTGAACTTTTATGGTTACACATGGGTAAATGGTATAGAAGCACCTTAATCATAAACATGTCAATTAATATTTTAAAATCCATGAGTTTAATTTATTTTCCAGTAGTATGATGATGTTAAACTTATAAGATTATAGAAATGGGTGGATTGGAATGGTGTAATGGACTCAAAGACCCTATTTAGTGACCCGAAAAGGTGGTAAAATTCTCAAAAATGGTCAAACTTAAAAGATTTCAAGTTCTATAAATTCCAGGCCCTAAAATAAGTATTTTAGTGTTAAAAACCGAATTTGGTGAATTTTTGGGTTAATACGTGATTTTATGAATTTATTTAACAAATATAAGCCTAAACCGAGAGATTTTTGGATAAATTTCTAAAAATAGTGTAACAAGCCTAAGACCTATAAATCCATATTATTTCAGTAAGTTAGAAGACCTCAAGGTGATATTTTGGTGAGAAATTGAAAGAAAGTGGATTAAAATGTCGGTTCGGGTAAAAACGGATTTTAACGGGTTAGATTTTAAAAACGCGGCTTTTACTCAAAGGACCACAAAAAAAAAATTTCTCTTAAAACAGGCCTAAAAGTAATATAAAAACCCCTAGGAACTAATAAGGGCCATATTGATTCAAGAAATGGAAAGAATGCAACTTTGGGGTGAAAATTGTAAATTTTGAAATTTGAGGGACCAAAGTGTAAATTCCGTAAATATGACTAAATTTCAGTAACAATATGACCAGAAAAAATTATTAAACTTATTATTATTACCTAAACAAATTTATAAGAATCATAAACTTGTCATTCACATGCCAAGACCCCAACTTTCCTAAAAAGGAAAATTTTTGACACAAACTTCTAAGAATCGAAGCCACATGATTTTATGACCATCAAATGCACTTAGTTACACTTTCAATAGTCTAAGAACATATAGCTTACTACTTGTATCATGATAATAAGGTGCTAGGACACGGACTTGTTGGTACTTGATGGACTTTTATTTGATTATAAGGTGAGTTTTAGTGTTCCCTTTTTTTATTACTATTTTGGGATGAAACATGCTAAGTTTGAACTAAAAGTTATTTGTGTACTATTATACGATGCTATTATATGTTGTAGCTAATGTAAGAACCTGCACCTACTTGTATCACAATCATTAATTCTTGTGTGAATCGCTTGTTTTATATGGGTAGATCTACTTGGGGAATCCCCCACGCATAATGCCTTCTGTCATAACCATATGATAGGTTTTATAAGATACTATGGTGTACCACTCAGCAGGTATGGTACACTCTTTAAGCCTCAGTTTCCCCTATGGGATAACCGGCATAACACAAGTTTAGCAGAGGCTAGCCGGGGCTGAGTTCAGGGTTGATTGTGACCCCACAACAGTGATAGTTATGTTTTTAAATTTAACTTATGGATTCTAAAGAGCCCTTTTGTTTTTTAACTTTAAGCACTTGAACTCACCAACTTTACAGTTGACACAAAACCCTTTTTGAGCATGTTTCAGGTAACCCTTGATGGAAGCTTGGATTTTAATGGAAAACTTTATGGATGGCTTAGCACCATGACTACCAATTGCATTACTTGATTTTGAAACATTATTAGACATTTGAATTGTTGAGTTAAATTTGGATAATTTGTAATGGGTGTTGATTTTACGTGTGGGCAAGACTTTCATTGTCCGGTTATGCTATTTAAATGTAATGCCATGTGAATTCTCTCCTTGTGTGCTCTTGAGTGGTTAGTTTCTGCTGCCATGTATTTTGCTAGTCTGCGACGTCCCACCCTCCATGGGCTTGGGGTGTGACAGATTGGTGTCATAGCCACAGGTTGTAGAGAAGTCGGGAATACCTTAGTAGACCCTAGGCTACAACCCTGATGCCCTAGGAATGTCCTTGTTTTGGGAATGTGTTGGAATGAGTGGGTCGGGTAAATTGATGATTACACTTGATCAACGTAATCATGAATTTACCGGACGTGTGAATTCTGGCATGATCCCCTAATTGGTGATAAAATCTTTCTCCCAGATAGAAAATGTTTTTGCGTGGTCTAAACTGTATCTTCATACCTGATGTAACCTGTATTATTATTGATTATAGATACTACTACCATCATTACTGCTGTAACTACTATTCTGAGATACTATCATTACTATTTTCATGAGCTATGAGAAACGAAATTACTCATGATGATTTTACAGGAACTCGAGACTCATAGCTAACAACGGTAAAGCGCCAGCATTCCCTGCCGACGAGACTGCCCCAGTGGGAAGACTCAGGAGGGCAACTTCCCCGTCTTAATATGAGGAGTACCTGCGGAGATGCAGTCATCCAGGATGGATATCGGTGACATCCGACGACACGGAACCCTCGGAGGACTCTTCACCGACATCACAGGATAGGAGCCGAACCCGCTCTCATTCACCGCACGTCACTACCCCTACTCATTCACCTATCCCGCCTATCAGGAATAAGGGTGCGCGTGTCATCACACGACCGCACAAGGGCACTAGGCCAGGAGATTTTTTTCCTTTAGTATGCCGCCTCCTCCACCTCCCCCTGCGATGGCTCCCGCACCAGTACCTCCGATGATGGGACAGCCCAAACGCCAACCTCAGGATGAGTACTGGATGCCTCCCAGGCGTAGCTTGTACGACGACCCGAGTGTCCTAGCTGGAGACCCCTACTCCCAATCCAGCTGCCGAGCAAGCGATTTTGGTCCATCTAACCCTATTCGGACCATCCAGCGTCACCAGCTAACCCTGCAACATGCCACGCGGACATCACAGTTCGCCCAGTTCCAGGCATTGATGGCGTCCCAGGGTGTCCAACGCTTGGAACAAGAACAGAAGAAAAAGGGGTCGGGCTAGTTTGGGTGGTGGAAGAAGAAATGGCAGTAATGATGGGATGATACTTGATTATATGGAAGATACTACTATTTTGAGAAACTATTTAACTATTTCAGACACTATGATTTTTATTTGGGGGTGATGGCACCTTCCAAATTGTGATACCATGAGACTATTAACGTTTTGCTTGTTGGTTGCTACAATTATCTATGCATGATTTCCTTTAGTGATATTACCTTATCTATTACAGGTTGTCTAATGGAATGTACAATAGTATATTCTAGGGAACTAATTTGATTGCCCCTTAAAATGTTAATTAACTTTATAAATTGGAATGAAACTATGTATGACTTATGATGTATTTTGGGAACCCTCATGTGTTTGGTGAAGCGACTTTTAGGAGTCGAATCGATGTAGCGAGATACTTGAAACAAATCTTATAAGACACTAAATGAGTTTATCTATGTTGACACCAAAATGTTGCCTATACGTGGAATGCGTGGGGGAAGGAATAGGGGTGCTGGACGTATCGGGAACCAGGGTGGAGATCGACCACCTACTCCACCAAGGACCACCCATGAAGAACATGCCAATGATGAAAGGATCCCCAATCTGGTGGCCCAACAAATCGCCAATGTTATCCCCACCATCATAGCTCCAATAAACGCAGACAGGGAAAATACAACCGGAAATGAAGGACCTGGAAAAACTGAAGGTAACGCCATGCTGAAGAAATAAGAACCGGGTGTTCTTACAAAACTTTTATGGCGTACAAACCAAAAGACTTCTACGGCACCGAGGGTGCGATTGATACTTACCGATGGTTAGACGAGATCGAGGCCGTACCGGATATCAACGAGTGCAAAACTGAGCACATGGTCAGGTTTGCCTCCCAATCTCTGAAAGGGCTAGCCTTGGAGTGGTGGAAGACCGTCGTTCAGCCACGAGGCAGAAATGCTGCCAGCCTCATGAAATGGTCGAAGATTAGGGAATTGATGACCAGTAGGTACTGCCTAATAAATCAACTGGAGAAGCTGGAAGCTGAATTTCTGAGCTTGGAAATGAAAGGCCCAAATTACATCGAGTACATCAATCGGTTCTCAACTCTGTCCCGACTAGCGCGCCACTTGATGACACCTGAATTGAAAGGTGTAGCCCTTTTCATCTAGGGACTGCATCCTAGAGTTCGGGGCATGGTCCGATCTGCCAGGCCTACAACCCTCCAAGCAGCAGTCAATCTTACTAGTAGCTTGACGAATGACTTGATTAGAGCTGGTTGGATGGAACAGGGGAAAACTAAGGACAAGAAGAAGGTGACGGGCAAGAAGAGAAAGTGGTTTGATGCTAAAATTTCCATTGGCAATAGCGGTAGCTCAAGCAGGAGGGCTGGCGAGGGGACAAGGTGTGATGATCAGGGGGCAAGAGCCTGAAAACTGTACTTAGGTACAAGCCCCTTCTACAACAAGTGCAAACTACACCACCAAGGGGAATGCAACCCGATGCCTTGCTTCAGGTGCAAGCGAACCGGTCACCTGATTAAAGATTGTACGTATGAGCCCGGGAAGAAATGTTACGAGTG
Organism: Flaveria sonorensis; assembly: GCA_025506505.1. Taxonomy (NCBI): domain Eukaryota; kingdom Viridiplantae; phylum Streptophyta; class Magnoliopsida; order Asterales; family Asteraceae; genus Flaveria; species Flaveria sonorensis. The sequence continues at coordinate 38,431,081 of CM046433.1, forward strand.
CGGGGATCCAGGACACATGCGGAACAAGTGTCCCAAGCTAGCGAGGGATAAGGACGCCCGGCCTAACAAGCCCAAAGGAAGAGCGTTCGTAATGGATCCCAATGGTGGCCGTAAGGATCCTGACGTGGTTAAAGGTACGTTTCTCATAAGTAACCACCATGCTACTTTTTTATTTGATACTAGAGCAACAAGTAGTTTTGTTTCTACTACCTTTAGGCCTTTAATTGATTTGGAAGCCCGTACCCTACTGATGCATACACTGTAGAATTAGCTGACGACAAGATAATAGAAACCAACGAAATCATTAAAGATTGCAAGATAGAACTAAAGGGTAATCCATTTAAGATAGACCTGATGCCTGCAACGTGAGGAGGATTTGATGTGGTCGTGGGAATGGATTGGTTAGCTAAAAATAAGGCTGAAATTGTGTGTGATGAGCATTTGCTTAAATTATCTCTAAGTAACAGTAGTACACTAACGGTCCATGGTGATGGAAGCAACACGCTATACCCTATGATATCCCACCTACAGGCTACCAAGAGTCTACACAAAGGATGCTCAGCTTTCATAGTATACGTGATGAAAACGAGAGAAGAAAAGAAAATTTACGATAAACCGGTGGTATCTGAGTACCCAAAAGTATTTCCAAAGGATCTACCGGGACTCCCTCCAACTAGATAGGTCGAATTCCAGATAGATCTAGTGCCTGGTGCTGCACCGGTGGCCAAGGCACCTTACCCACTCGCTCCACCTGAGATGAAGGAGCTAATGGTACAAATCCAGGAATTGCTGGATAAAGGATTCATTCAACCAACTGTTTCTCCGTGGGGTGCACCGGTACTATTTGTTAAAAAGAAGGATGGAACCCTACGAATGTGTATTGACTATCGTGATTTGAACAAGCTTACAATCAAGAATCGCTATCCTCTCCCAAGAATCGATGACTTGTTCGATCAATTACAGCGAGCCAGCTATTTCTTCAAGATAGATTTAAGATCGGGATACCATCAACTAAAGATAAGGAAAGAAGACATACCCAAGACAGCCTTCAGGACTAGGTATGGACACTATGAGTACTTAGTCATGCCCTTCGGACTAACTAATGCACCTGCGGCATTTATGGACCTCATGAACCGAGTATGTCGCCCGTATCTAGACAAGTTCATGATTATATTTATTAATGATATTTTGATCTACTCCCGTAGCAAGGAAGAGCATGAGAAGCACCTTAGACTGATTCTTGAGTTGCTCAAGAATGAGCAGTTATATGCAAAGTTCTCCAAATGTTAGTTTTGGATGTGTGAAATCCAGTTTCTAGGACATGTGGTGAACAAAGAAGGTATCCAAGTAGATCCAACAAAAATAGAAGCCATTAAAAACTGAAAGATCACTGAAACTCCTACTGAGATAAGGCAATTTCTTGGCTTGGCTGGATACTATCAGAGGTTCATCAAGGATTTCTTGCGAATTGTGCAGCCATTAACCGTTCTAACCAAAAAGAATACAACCTTCATATGGGAAAAGGAACAGAATAAAGCATTTGAGATACTCAAGGAGAAGCTATACAGTGCACCTAACCTTGCCGTACAGGAAGGCGTTGAGGATTTCGTAGTTTATTGCGACGCCTCACGTCAGGGGCTGGGGTGTGTATTGATGCAGTGAGACAAGTTGATTGCTTACGCGTCCAGATTGTTAAATGACCATGAGAGAAACTACACTACTCACGATCTAGAACTAGGTGCCATGGTGTTTGCACTCAAAATATGGAGACACTACCTCTACGGTACCAAATGCATCATTTACACTGATCATAAAAGTTTGCAACACATTCTGGAACAGAAGATGTTAAATATGCGCCAAAGAAGGTGGGTAGAACTGTTGAGCGATTATGAATGTGAGATTCATTACCATCCAGGCAAGGCCAATGTGGTGGCGGATGCATTGAGTAGAAAGGAAAGGGAAAAACCCCTTCGCGTCCGTGCCTTAAGAATGAGCGTGTATACCAGTCTTACCGCTAGATTAAAAGCAGCATAAAGGGGAGCCCTGAATGAGGACAAGCTAGCTGAGGAGATGCTAACGGGAATGGAAAAATATTTAGAAGTGAGTAATGATGGATTGTATAAGCATGAGGGAAGGACTTGGGTACCGAAACACGGAGGAATTAGAGAGATAGTCCTAGATGAAGCCCACAAATCCAGATATTCGGTTCATCTGGGAAGTGACAAGATGTATCAAGACTTAAAGACTCTCTTCTGGTGGCCTGGGTTAAAGAAATCCATTGCCACCTATGTAGGGAAATGTCTGACGTGTTCAATGGTAAAAGCCAAAAACCAAAATCTATCAGGAACCTTACAACAGCCCGAGATCCCTAAATGGAAATGGGATAACATTATGATGGATTTTGTTACAAAGTTACCAAGAACCTTTTGAGGGCATGATACTATTTGGGTAATAGTGGATAGGCTTACAAAATCAGCTCACTTCCTACCTATTCGAGAAGATTACGGCTTACCAAAGCTAGCGCGACTATACATCGATGAAATAGTAACAAGACATGGAGTGCCACTATCGATTATCTCAGACCGTGATAGTCGCTTCACTTCATGATTTTGGAAGTCTCTCCAACAGGCTTTAGGGACCCGTCTTGACTTAAGCACTGCATACCACCCTTAAACAAATAGGCAAAGTGAAAGAACCATTTAGACCCTGGAGGACATGTTAAGAGCTTGCGTGATCGACTTTGGTGGAAGTTGGGATAACCATCTTCCTCTCGTGGAATTCTCCTACAATAATAGTTACCACGCAAGTATAAACGCAGCCCCGTATGAAGCTTTGTATGGTAGAAAGTGCCGATCACCATTAAGCTAGAATGAGATTGGTGATAGCCAAATAATGGGACCAGATATCGTAATGGAAACTAAAGATAAGGTATTCAAGATTAAGGAACGACTGAGAGGAGCCAGAGACTATCAAAAGAAATATGCGGACAGACGACGAAAGCCCCTTGGAATTTCAAGTGGGTGATAGGGTGATGCTAAAAGTCGCACCATGGAAGGGCACAGTTAGATTTGGCAAGAAAGGCAAGTTAAGCCCAAGATACATTTTGGCAGTGGGCGCATTAACACTGCTTAGGTGCATGAGCACTGTGTGGGCGCATTGGTTGTGGGCGCATTTGCACTATTCAGCCGCATTGGCAGTGGGAGCATGGGTACTGTACAGGCGCATTAGCACTGTTCGGTCTTAAAATTTTTCTAACTCCCGAACACTTAACATTCTGAAATTTTTAAAAAACTTCCTAGAAGACTATTTGACCGGTCTGAGCACCACCAAATCACCCAATGCATGGGATTGTCACCATGCATTCGGCCGCCCCCACTCACCAACCACACTCTCCCTCGAATTCCCCCAAACCCGTTTACACACTCCACCCTCATATTTTCTTTCTTTCTTTTCTTAATCGAACACTCTCTCTATCTCATTTTCTCTCTTTCTTGAAAACTCTCTCTCCCTCTACTACCTTCTACAATTCCTTCACCATCTTTTGCAATTGTTCGAAGGCTTCTTCAAGAATAACACCGAATAGGAGCTAAACCTGGTCATAGGAGGAGTTAAAGTGTGCTATCATGTGAGATTCTTGCAGAACACAAAGTTTCAGCGCAAGCTCTTGAACCAATAGCTTTCATACTCTCTAAATCATCTCAAAACATGGAACATCTAGTATGTAAGCATTTTTGTACCCGAACGAAAACTATTTCTTGAGTTTTCTCTATTTTCCTTCCATAAGTCTCACTTTTCTTGTTTCAAACTAGAATCTTGCGGCCATATCACTATCTTTGTGAGAATCACAACTTCACAAAAGGTACATTCTTCTAAATGCTCGCATATCATGTGTTGGTGCACATGATTAAACCCGAAAACCCTCTTTTACATGAGTTTTTAGCACCCATTTAACCACTTGTCTTGATCAACCCCCATTCTATGCTTAAAACCTGCTTACAAATGTCTTGTGAACATTATAATAATCTGGACTTAATGTTATAGAAAGTTTTAAGGATGTTTAAACTTGAACTTTTATGGTTACACATGGGTAAATGGTATAGAAGCACCTTAATCAAAAACATGTCAATTAATATTTTAAAATCCATGAGGTTAATTTATTTTCCAGTAGTTTGATGATGTTAAACTTATAAGATTATAGAAATGGGTGGATTGGTATGGTGTAATGGACTCAAAGACCCTATTAAGTGACCCGAAAAGGTGGTAAAATTCTCAAAAATAGTCAAACTTAAAAGATTGCAAGTTCTATAAATTCCAGGCCCTAAAATAAGTATTTTAGTGTTAAAAACCGTATTTGGTGAAGTTTTGGGTTAATACATGAATTTATGAATTTATTTAACAAATATAAGCCTAAACCGAGAGATTTTTGGATAAATTTCTAAAAATAGTGTAACAAGCCTAAGACCTATATATCCATATTATTTCAGTAAGTTAGAAGACCTCAAGGTGATATTTTTGTGGGAAATTGAAAGAAAGTGGATTAAAATGTCGGTTCGGGTAAAAACGGATTTTAACGGGTTAGATTTTAAAAACGCGGCTTTTACTCAAAGGACCCAAAAAAAATTCTCTTAAAACAGGCCTAAAAGTAATATAAAAACCCCTAGGAACTAATAAGGGCCATATTGAGTCAAGAAATGGAAAGAATGCAACTTTGGGGGTGAAAATTGTAAATTTTGAAATTTGAGGGACCAAAGTGTAAATTCCGTAAATATGACTAAATTTCAGTAACAATATGACCAGAAACAATTATTAAACTTATTATTATTACGCAAACAAATTTATAAGAATCATAAACTTGTCATTCACATGCCAAGACCCCAACTTTTCTAAAAAGGAAACTTTTTGACGTAAACTTCTAAGAATCGAAGCCACATGATTTTATGACCATCAAATGCACTTAGTTACACTTTCAATAGTCTAAGAACATACAGCTTACTACTTGTATCATGATAATAGGGTGCTAGGACACGGACTTGTTGGTACTTGAACGACTTTTATTTGATTCTAAGGTGAGTTTTAGTGTTCCCTTTTTTTATTACTATTTTGGGATGAAACATGCTATGTTTGAACTAAAAGTTATTTGTGTACTATTATGCGATGCTATTATATGTTGTGGCTAATGTTAGAACCTACACCTACTTGTATCACAATCATTAATTCTTGTGTGAACCGCTTGTTTTATATGGGTAGATCTACTTGGGGAATCCCCCACGCACAGTGCCTTCCGTCATAACCAGAAGGGTACCACACTGAGTTCCTACGGGGTCGTTTGTATCATGTGATAGGTTTTATAAGATACTATGGTGTACCACTCAACAGGTATGGTACACTCTTTGAGGCTCAGTTTCCCCTATGGGATAACCGGTGTAACACAAGTTTAGAAGAGGCTAGCTGGGGCTGAGTGCAGGGTTGATTGTGACCCCAAAACAGTGATACTTATGTTTTTAAATTTAACTTATGGATTCTAAAGAGCCCTTTTGTTTTTGAACTTTAAGCACTTGAACTCACCAACTTTATAGTTGACACAAAACCCTTTTTGAGCATCTTTCAGGTAACCCTTGATGGAAGCTTGGATTTTAATGGAAAACTTTATGGATGGCGTAGCACCATGACTACCAATGGCATTACTTGATTTTGAAACATTATTAGACATTTGAATTGTTGAGTTAAATTTGGATAATTTGTAATGGGTGTTGATTTTACGTGTGGGCAAGACTTTCATTGTCCGGTTATGCTATTTAAATGTAATGCCATGTGAATTCTCTCCTTGTGTGCTCTTGAGTGGTTAGTTTCCCCTGCCATGTATTTTGCTAGTCTGCGACGTCCCACCCTACTTGGGCCCGGGGTGTGACATATTAGCATTTTTAAATTCTGTTCCATTATCACTTCTTATTATTTTTACTTTTTGTTCTAATTGGTTTTCAACTTTTGTGATGAATTCTTTTAATAATTCAGCCATTTCAGATTTAGCATTAAAAAAAAACCCATGAAAATCTTATAAAGTCATCAAAGATAACTAAACAATAATATTTTCTTCCAATACTCTTCACGTTGGTTGGTCAAAAGAGGTCCATATGTGTCAGGATCAGTGATCTCAAGTTTGATCAATTAGAGTTGAATCGCAGCGGAATTAGAACAAGAATTAGACAAATATTGCAAGAACACAATAGATATTCAATGGAACAGTACACGGTTATAGAGAAAGAGGGTTTTCTGCAAAATGGATAATATCATTCATGCACACATGCTTTGGTATGGCGGCTGCTAAGCTTTTCTAGGTTTGCTATAGCTGCTGCCTTACAATTAGGTCAACATTCCTTATATAGAGGAATGTGACGTCTGCTGATGTCACTTGATAGTGACATCTAACAGAATTATTACAAACAACTGAAAGTAAGCAAACTACTGAGAATGTTCATAACAACTGAGAACATCTCAGAGTATGCTAAGTACAAGATGAAACTAAAACTACTGAAACTACAAGTACTGGTTACAAGAAACATAAAACTACTGAAAGGAAACCATCACAACTATTGAAGAGGTCTTCTTCAGCTGTTGTGACAACATCTGAAACTTGGTCTTCAGTCTTTGTCTTCAGTTCTTTAGCTTCAGACTTTGTCTTCAGCTCTTTAGCTTCAGACTTTGTCTTCAGCTCTTTCACTTCAGACTTTGTCTTCAGCTCTTTCACTTCAGACTTTGTCTTCAGCTCTTTCACTTCAGACTTTGTCTTCAGACCTTGTTATCAGTTGATGTCTTCAGCTGTTGCAGACTACTTCAGTTGTTGTAATGTCCGTGGGACTTAAAGGTTTTTCTGATCAGGCTCATTGGTTCTTTTGGTCCAACAAACTCCCCCTGAACCAATGCAGCCAAAACCTTTAAGCTTATTGAGGTCCCACTTATTCTTGGCAGAAATACTCTCTTGATCAGCTTCAGAGATATTGGATAAGCAAAGGCCAGGGAACAGGTTTCAGTAGATGTGAATGTCAAAGGATGGAAGGGAACTCTGTCTTGGGGAACTGGACACAAAGCTGTTATCCCAACCAACCTACTTCCCATTGATGAGTCTATAAGACTCTCTGACGTAGGCCTCAATGAGAACAACTTGTTCCTCCTTAGTGAGTTCTTCTGCTTCTCCTTCGAAGAAGAACTCTGGGCCATAGTACTCTGATAGGTACTTTAACATCTTTCCATTTTTCAACTCAACAGTTGTTATCTCTCTGTAAGCAAATTCATCTGGGTGAGTCCCTTCTAATAACAACTGGAGTTCATTTTTCTTGATCTCTTCAAGCCTCTTGTATAACAACCCCTTCTTGACCATTTTGTTCTCCATTAGAGTTTGAGGGGTCATCTTTGACTTGTAGGCTCTCTTGAAGTCTTCAAGTATCTCCCAGGGTGAGACTACAATGGCCAACATAATAACAGCATCTATGGTCTTTCTCACTTGGCCATTGTATCTACTTGGTATGGATTTCTTATGAATTCTAGAACTAACCCTGGGGTCTGGCCAAATCCTTACTCTCTCCTTTTGATATTGAAAGGTATACCTGAGAGCATACAGCCTTTGAGCGTGTTTCTTCATTGCTTGTATAGATGATGACTGAGGAAACTCTTTGTCAACCATCTTCAAAAGTTGCTCATCGTGCTGTTTCTGCTGTTCTTCTTCTTCAATCTTAACTTTCACCATTTGCCTCTGAAAGTCTGGTGTGATCATTTGTTGACTTCTGGGCTCAAGTATTTTTAGAACAGCAGAGATTGGCAGACTGTCTTCTTCATCATCTTCTTCTTCTTCTTCCATCCTCAACACCCTTCTCCTCCTTCTGGGTGCATCATTGGATGTGGTTTGAGGTGGTTTTTGGGGTAAGGGAGTTGGTTTTGAGGGTTGAGTTGGTTTAAGTTTAGGTTTAGGGATTGGTTTGGAGAGTTGTGGGGTTGGTTGTTTTTGAGTGGGAGTTTGGGAAGGCTGATCTAGCATTTTTGTGGTAAGTTTGGCTTTGGAAAGCTTGGCCATATCAGTTCTCTTCCCAGCACCTGCTTCATCTAATGCTTCGATAATCAACCCCTTATTGAATGCTTCAGAAGCACAGATTCTGGTGGTTATTGCCAGAATACTGTCTCTGGTCCATGATTTAATCTCAATTAATGATCTTCCCAAGTATTTTGCAATAAACCTGATCATTATCTCCAACCTCTCCCTTTCTATCACACTGTAACTGGCCCATCTCTCTTGTATCTCTTTAATCTCCAGCCTTCTGATCTCAGTGTCTAAAGTAGCTATATCAAAGCCTTGTCTGAAGAGTTGGTCTATTATTCTGTCCATTGATCTGTTGTGAGCTTCATCAGCTTCTTTAATCAGATCTTCCAATGATTTCTCTTCATCAGGCTTTTGAGTTTCAGCACTTTTCTTTCTCTTGTATGTGATCAGCTGTTTTTCCTTTTCTAACTCCTTTTCTTTCTCTTGTTGTTTCTCATCTTCCACTCTCTTTCTCTTTCTTTCTTTCACTGCCTTAGACTCCCCCTTTTTGGGTGCATTGGGTTCAGGGGTTTGAATGGCAGAAAGCTTCTTTTGCACAGCATCATCAACAAGTGTTTGTAGATTTGAGGAGATCCTCTCGTCAATGGCTTTATGCACAATCTCATTGATGATGGGAGTGATGAGAGGTAAGGAATGTTGAAAAGTAGCAACCATCTGCTCAGAGGGGTTCTGTCCCTGAGAGGTGGTGCCAAAAGCAGTGGCTGGTGGCTCAGTTGAGTGTAGTGGCTGAGTGTTTGGTGAACCTTCAGATGAAGGTGCCATCTGTGGGTTTATTGGGGCAGATGGACTTTGATCCTGAGACATTTTGGCAAGCAGTTCTTTGAGTCTGCTCACCTCAGCCTCAAGGATTGTGTTATGGGCTAAGACATCAAAGAAAAAGCCCAGGTCATCATCAGTCTTTGCTGAATCACCTGACCTCCTGATTGAATCAGGATGTACATGCCCTGAGTGTAGATCAGTTGTAGCATGTGCCCCTTGTTCTTGGTTCTGGGGACTTCCTGCCTCAGGACTGAGTCCTTCATCGGCAGTTGCCTCTGGTGAGGTCTTAGAGATGTTACCAACTGCATCCTGTTCATTTGCTGAATCAGTAGAAGTGGCAGCCTCACCAGATGTTCTAACCTCCTCCTCTACACGGGGAGATTGAACATTATAACCCCTGTGCTGTGGGTTATCAGCAGCATTTTGGTCCTCTTCCTCAGCTGTTGAGGTTCTCCCCATTGTAATTGGTTTCTGGGGAGGAGGAGAGGAATGCAGCTGACTCAGCACTTGTGGTTGGGCTTTGAGGGGCGGTTGCATGTGGGATAGGTTTGAAGCATATTGCACCCGGGGTGACTGGTGCTCTTCAATGGTAACCTTCTCAATTGAGATAGGTTCCAGAATTGTGGTATCCCCAATTATGGTTGCATCAGGATCCTGTTGAGAGGATACCTGAGCGGCTAGGGCTGGTGGAGTCTTTGACACTACTGGGGGGTTAGAACCAGTAAGTGTTTCCTGTATTGGTGTTACAGGGGCATCCTCAGGGGACTCATCTCCCTGAGTAGCCTTTTTGGGCTTGTTGGTGTTGGGTTTGGTGGGGACTTTGGATCTGGAAGTGGAGGCTATGGGTTCCCGCTGCTTGGGTTTTAGCAGCCGGGCAGCCCCTTTCATTGTAGGGTCAGAGTTGTGCCTGGAGTATACTTCAGGCAATACAGCCGGAGCAGGGACTCCAAGGCCAACAAGGCCGTCTGATTTTAGCTGATTTAAAATTATGGCCATGAGAAACCTGGGATATAATATCCATCTGTTTGCCACAGGTTTCAAAGCCAGATCCTTTAGTTCCATAAAAACTATCTCAGAAAAATTTAGATTTTGTCGTTCAAAGATAGAGTATAATACCTGTTGCCATCGGGAGGACATCTGATCCCATGAGGAGGTTTTTGGTGCAAGGCAGACATTCACCATATGGAATATAAGACGTTCAGCATCATGGAAGTGCTTCTTCAGAATGGTGGTAGCACTTAAGTCTCCTTCATACCCGTTATTGATGAAAGACATATCAGTTGTGCCTTTCGGGTATTCTGTGACGCAGGTGGCATCATGTAGATTTAGGGTTTGTCGAATGATGTCTGGAGTGATGACCACCTGTTTCTGGTTAACCAACGACTGGAGAGTGATTTGGCGATCATTCTCACCAGTTTGCACAGAGACGTTGGTCCAGAATTGGCTTAGGGAATCGGGGTATATGGTAGGATTCAGAAGAAAAGCGGTTCGGTACTGGGAATCTACCATAAGATCGATGGCATTATCAAATTTGTTCCAAAAGGCCGATTTCGAGAGGTAGGCAACACAGTTGTGTCTGGGTTTGAGTTTCATGGTCGCCATTGTTGAGAGACTGAAGGATATGAAACGGCTAATGAAACGTTTGAAATTAGGTTTAGGTATTTATAGTGGAAGAAAAGGCTGATATAAAATGACTAAAGGTGTTGGTGCTGTCATCAGTTGTTTGAAAACAACTGAAGACCTGGTTTTAACTTTCAGAGGTTGTAACAACTGAAGACTTGGTATTAGTCATCAGTAGTTGTAAAACTACTGACGACATGGTTTTGGCTTCAGTTGTATGAAGTGAAACAGCAGTTGTAGAAACAACTGAAGAGAAAAGCTTCTCATCAGCTGTTGTCATCAATTCTTAGCTCATCAGCTATTTTATTCTGACCTCAACACTTATCAGACTTTGTCTGATTTTCAGACGTTTCATTGGTCATCAGTACTTCTGTTATACTGACATCAGTAGTTGTAACTACATCAGTAGTTGTAACCACATCAGTTCTTTTCAACAGATAGAGTACTTCAGTACTTTTAAGTAATTTAGTCTTCAGTAGTTATGAAAACTACTGAGGATAAAAGAACTTATCAGTACTTATTTGTGATAATAGTATATGAATGCTCATCAGTACTTGTTGACTGAGATCATCAGTAGTTGTCACTTATTCTAGCTGCAGCATACCAAGCCTTAACACTAGGTTTTGGAAAGTTGAACTGTCCAAAGGCTTAGTAAATATGTCTGCAAGCTCATCAGCACTAGGAACAAACTTTGGATCAATCAGACCTTTTTCAAAACAATCCCTAATAAAATGGTGTCTGATCTCAATATGTTTGGTCCTAGAGTGCTGGACTGGATTCTTGACAATACAAAGAGCTGAAGCACTATCCATTAGTAATGGAGTCTTAGTCTCTGTAATGCCATAATCCAATAATTGATTCTGAAGCCAGAGTACCTGAGATGTACAACTTGCAGCAGCAATGTACTCGGCTTCAGCAGTGGATGTAGCAACAGATGTTTGTTTCTTACTCTGCCAAGAAACCAAACAGTTGCCTAGGAATTGACATCCACCAGAAGTTGATTTTCTAGTTAATTTACACCCTGCATAGTCACTATCAGAAAAAGCAACTAATTTGCAAGAGTGCCCAGTGGAATACCAAAGACCTAGAGATTGAGTACCTTGCAGATATCTAAAGATCCTCTTGACTGCAATCAAATGAGACTCTTTAGGAGCAGCCTGAAATCTAGCACAAACACAAGTTGCAAACATAATATCTGGTCTAGAAGCTGTTAAGTACATCAAGGACCCAATCATACATCTGTAAAGTGTTTCATCAACAGCTTTACCTTTCTGATCTGCATCCAGTTGTGTGGTGCTGCACATAGGAGTAGAACAGGGCTTACAGTTTTGTAAATCAAACTTTTCCAAAAGACTCTTTGTGTATTTTGACTGATGAATGAAAGTTCCATCAGCCTTTTGTTTGATTTGCAAACCTAGAAAGAACTGTAATTCTCCCATGGCACTCATTTCGAATTTTTGTTGCATCAACTTTGTAAATGCATCACACAACTGTGGATCAGAGGATGCAAAAATAATATCATCAACATAAATTTGAACAAGGAGCTTATGCTGACCCACTTTCTTAATGAACAAAGTTTTATCTATGGAGCCTCTAGTGAAATTATTCTGAAGAAGAAAATTTGACAGTGTTTCATACCAGGCTCTAGGAGCTTGTTTCAACCCATAAAAGCCTTATCAAGTTTATACACCCAATCAGGATGTTTATTATCCTCAAAACCTGGTGGTTGACACACATAAACCTCTTCTTTTATTTTACCATATAAAAATGCACTTTTGACATCCATTTGAAAAACTTTAAGATTGTGGAATGCAGCATAGGCTAAGAACAATCTAATTGCCTCCAGTCTGGCTACAGGGGCAAAGGTTTCATCATAATCAATACCTTCTTCTTGTGAAAACCCCTGGACAACCAGTCTGGCCTTGTTCTTGACAATTTGCCCATTTTCATCAGTTTTATTCCTAAACACCCATTTAGTGCCTATTGCACACTTACCTGGGGGTAGAGGAACCAGTTCCCACACTTGCTGCTTTTTGAACTGAAGAAGCTCAAGCTGCATGGCATCAACCCATCCATTGTCTCTTAATGCAATATGATAGTTCTTTGGCTCTTGCTGACTGATGAAGAGAGCATAGAAGCAGAAGTTGGACAATTGACTTCTAGTTGAGACACCATCATTAATATCACCAATGATTTGAGACATTGGGTGATTCTTCAGCTCTTGGTACACTATGAGATCTGTGCAAGTGTTTGTAGCACGTTCAGCAGCAACAGATGTTGATCCAGATTCTTGAAACCAAGTATTAGATGGCAAGTCAAATGAAGTAGAGGATTCAAAAATCTCACAAGCATTTGTTGTGGATGGTGCTACTGAAGCTACAGGAACATCAAGTTTAGTAGACTCAGGCAGTTGATCACTAAACTTGAATAGGTGAGTACTGGGATCATCATCAACATCAGTACCACCAGATGGATGACTAGCTGCAGAAGGTGATGAATTCACATGATCTGCAACAGCTGGAGGCTGATAAGGAACATATTGCAGTATGTCCAGATCAAACAACTCCACAGGGTTTTGTGGAATTTTGTCCTTAGGGGATTCATTGAACTTCACATGCAAGGTTTCTTCAACCATCTTTGTTCTGCAGTTGAACACTCTGTAAGCCTTGCAAGTGGATGAATACCCAACAAAATACCCTGCATCCACCTTAGAATCAAACTTTTGGAGTTGATCCTTTGTGTTGAGAATGTAACAAGGACACCCAAATGCTCTGAAGAATGAAATTAGAGGAGCCAAATGATGTAGAACTTCATAAGGAGTCTTCATCAACCTCTGATTCACTAAAGCTCTATTTTGCACATAGCATGCTGTGTTGACAGCTTCAGCCCAAAAGGTCAGTGGCAAACCAGAGTCAGCCAACATGGACCTTGCAGCTTCAATTAGGGTCCTGTTCTTTCTCTCCACTACTCCATTTTGTTCTGGAGTCCTTGGGATGCTATACTGCCTCTTGATTCCTTTTGAAAGGTAGAAATCATCAAGTGTATGGTTTCTAAATTCAGTTCCATTATCACTTCTTATACACTTGACTGATAGGGAATACTGCTTCTCAACATACAACACAAAGTTAATGATTGTCTGAGCAGCCTCATCCTTTGAATGCAAGAAGAAGGTCCATACAAATCTGGAGTACCAGACAGTATTTCTTCTTTGCCATGCTCATTACTCTCACAGGACCAAAGAGATCCATGTGCAGTAATTGCAAGCAGGCAGTGGACTTTGGTTCTTCTATAGGAGGGAATGAAACTTTGTGTTGTTTTCCTTTTAAACAAGCAGTGCAGGTTTCATCACAATGGAACTCCTTTATTGGTAGACCTCTCACTAAACTATTGTGGATCAGCTGATTCATGTTTTTGAGATTAACATGACCCAGCCTTCTATGCCACAGTTTAGATTCCTGAGGAGAGGCCTTGGAGAACAGGCAAGGATGACCTTTTAAAGCAATCTTCTTTGACAAATCCAAGGCATATACTCTTCCTATCCTGTTGGCCTTCAGGAGAGTATGTTCATCCAATACCTTGTCAATCAGCCTCAGAACTTTGGAAGACAGAATCCGGCAGTTCTGGCTTGTGAAAAGTGCAACATGCCCTTTATCACACATCTGACTGACACTCAGTAGATTATACTTGAGATTCTCCACATGGTTAACATCATCAAATCTGATTTCTCCATTTGACACAAATCCTTTCCCGATGATGTAACCCTTAGCATCATTTCCAAATGAGACAAATCCCTTCTTTCCTTGAGAGTAGTCATTAAGAAGAGAACTGCTCCCAGTCATATGCATAGATCCTCCACTGTCTACATACCAGATGCTTCTTTGGCATGCTGAAGAACCCTGCATTTATCATAAGAAACTAGTTAGCTTTAGAGACCCAAACTTTTTGGTTTTGGGTCTGTTTTCATCAACAGATTTAACCATAACTTGTTTCTCATGATTAACAGCTGATGAAGGTGGAGATGGTGCTGAAATGGATTTCTTAGATTTGGGCTTGGATTTCCTTTTCAGTGGTTTGATCACAGGTGCATCTAGTTGGTTAACTCTCCCCAACAAATGCTGAACCATCATAACAAGTTGTGTCTGATTTGTTGCTAAAGCCTTCAGCTCATTTGACACATCAGTACTTGTTTTTGATGAGTTCCTGTGACCCACCATTTCCTCCTTCTTGAAATTCACAGACTTAGTCTGATGTTTATCATGAGGAACACTATCAGCTGTTTTCTGATAAACCCCATCCTTCTTTTTGGATTTTGGCGAGGCCTTGGGTTTATCAGTTTGAGATGACTGTGGTACAAACTTGGTCTCAAACTCATTTTTCATTTTATTAATCTCTTCTTTAATGAGCTTATCTCTGTTGAGTTTGGAACCCTTTTTGTACCAGCATTCATCAGATAGATGATTGAATTTACCACATATTTCACATGGCTTATTCTTCATCTTGGATTGATCAACTGCTGAAGTGGAAACTACTGAAGGTGTGATCTTCAGTACTTTCCTCCTTTCAGTACTTGTGTTAAGTACTGAAGGATCGGTAACAACTGAAGACTTGTTCTTCAGCTGTTCTCTATCCGTCCTGAAAGACCGTATGATAGATTCCTCAGCAGTTGTTAATCCTTTTATTTCAGCAGATTTGAAATGCTTTTCAGATGTTGTGACTTGCTTCAGTACTTGGAGTACTTTGAGGGACAACATCTGAATTGCTCAGCTTCATGTGTTTATCAGCATTTAAACCATCAGGCAATTGATTTGCTGAGATCTTAACACTGACTTCATCCTCTGATTTTGTATTATCATTTGAGGATGAATCACATGATGATGTGTTTGGAAATTACTTTCACCTTCAGATTTTACTATTGATTTTGAAGTAAAATCAGTAGGTGGTGCAGTATGATTGTAACCTATTCCAAACTTCACATTTAAGCTGTTTGCTTGCTGAGAAGCATTTCAAATCCCTTGCAGGATGTTACCCAGCGGTCACACTCAACTTGGGTAGCTGCAAGTGTCTCTTTGAGACTTCTGTGGTTCTCAAGTATGACCTCTACCTTAGCCTTTTCATCATTAAGTTGGCATTTAAGCTTGTAAATCTCATCATCTTTGTCATTAAGAGCAGACTCATACTCAGCTTTTCTTTTGGAAATAGTTTTCTCAAGCTCAAGATTTTGATTGATTAAATCTACATTTGCCTCTCTAATAGAGACAAAGGCAGCTATGCATGATTCAGAACATAACTTAGCTTTAGCCTCAGAAGATACCTGGGTTACCTGTGAAGATGATGCATTGGAGCAGGAACCCTCAGTAGACTCCAGGGCCATGAGAGCAAGATTCCCAAAAGGATGTTCACCACCATGTTGACCAGCACCAGCAAATAATTGCTCATTGAAACCAGAAAGATCATCTGGTGAGCTGCTCCAGTCAACAACTCCTGGTGTGAAGAAGCTGTGATGAGGTTGAGATTGTGATGTAGATGGTTGAGGCTCAGGTAGGGCTTGAGGTTGTTGTGCTATAGGAACTTGAACTGGATTTGGCTGTGGCATGTAATAGCAGGGATATGAATATGGCATTGGACCCTGAGAGACAAAATATGCAGGAGATTGAGGTTGTGAGTGATGACCAGAACTAGCAGGATGTTGCCCTTTGTTTTGTACTATTGCTTGGAAAGGTCACAAAGGGTGCAGAGGAGTTAGATCCAGTTGATCTACACTCTCTTGCAAAGTGCCCAAGCCTGTGGCATTTGTGACACCTCAACTTACTCTTGTCAAAACCAACTTTGGTTTTGCCAGAGAGTCCTGGAAATTTCCTACCAGTTCTCTTGTAGAACTTTTGAGATCTGATATTGATCAAGGCCATTTGGCTCAAAATATCCATCTCTTCTAAATCATCATCACAATACCCATCAAATCATCCATGATAAAGCATAAATTATCACTATTACACCCAGAATGACTGTCAACACCAACAAATGCATGATCAGAACTGTTTGAAGAGAAATCTATATGCTTCATCATAATGGCTTTCTGATCCAGCATATTCTGACTCATGACCAACCAAGGCAGTGTTCCCTGGTACAAAGTCATCAGTGAGCTTTCCTGATGATGCCAGTTTCCTTTTCTGCTCTATCTCTCTTTCAAATGTAAGCAGTTTCCCATGGAGTTGGGTGAGAGATAGGCTATCCAGATTTGCACTGGAGCGTAGGACAATGGTGTATGTGTCCCATCTCTCAGGCAGTGATCTGAGGAATCTGTTGTTCATCTGGCTGTTAGTATACTCATGCTTGACCATTTTCAGCTCAGAGATCAAGCAGGAGAAACGCTCAAACTGTTGAGTCAGTGTCTCACCCTTCCTATGAGAGAATGTCTCATATTGTTGGGCGAGGATTTCTCTGTTGTTTGCTAAGACCTCATCAGTTCCTCCGAATTGTTCCTTCAAAGCATTCCAGAGGTCATGAGCAGTTTCATGATGCATAAGCCCAGAATAGATTTCATTAGGCAGTGCCATGGCCAGAATTCCATGGGCTTTAGCATCAATCTCAAACAGTTTACGATCTTCATCTGAGTATTGCTCCTTCTTCTTCGGAACCATTTGGTTGGTCTCCGGATTGTTCACCATAGGCTTGTGTGGACCGTGAACCATAGATGTCCAACAACCTGAACTGTTAACAGACAGGTGATGGAGCATTCTTCGTTGCCATATGTTATACTCACTCCTAACCAGCATCGGAGGCTTGGTTGAGGAGCCAGTATTGTGAGGGTCATTAGAAGGAGTAGTCATTCTCAGATTCAAACCAATTCAATCAAGTTTCAAAAGATTTAGCACAAAGACACAACAAACTCAATATGAACCAAGAAGAAACTCAAATTGACTAACCAGAAGCAGCAGAAGACCAATCTCTATAACCAATTCTTGCAAATATGCTAATTCGATCAAACTTTAGATATCGAAATAGCAGTTTCAATGATCAATTGTTAAACCGATCAATGATTAACCTGCTCTGATACCATTTGTCAGGATCAGTGATCTCAAGTTTGATCAATTAGAGTTGAATCGCAGCGGAATTAGAACAAGAATTAGACAAATATTGCAAGAACACAATAGATATTCAATGGAACAGTACACGGTTATAGAGAAAGAGGGTTTTCTGCAAAATGGATAATATCATTCATGCACACATGCTTTGGTATGGCGGCTGCTAAGCTTTTCTAGGTTTGCTATAGCTGCTGCCTTACAATTAGGTCAACATTCCTTATATAGAGGAATGTGACGTCTGCTGATGTCACTTGATAGTGACATCTAACAGAATTATTACAAACAACTGAAAGTAAGCAAACTACTGAGAATGTTCATAACAACTGAGAACATCTCAGAGTATGCTAAGTACAAGATGAAACTAAAACTACTGAAACTACAAGTACTGGTTACAAGAAACATAAAACTACTGAAAGGAAACCATCACAACTACTGAAGAGGTCTTCTTCAGCTGTTGTGACAACATCTGAAACTTGGTCTTCAGTCTTTGTCTTCAGTTCTTTAGCTTCAGACTTTGTCTTCAGCTCTTTAGCTTCAGACTTTGTCTTCAGCTCTTTCACTTCAGACTTTGTCTTCAGCTCTTTCACTTCAGACTTTGTCTTCAGCTCTTTCACTTTAGACTTTGTCTTCAGCTCTTTCACTTCAGACTTTGTCTTTAGACCTTGTTATCAGTTGATGTCTTCAGCTGTTGCAGACTACTTCAGTTGTTGTAATGTCCGTGGGACTTAAAGGTTTTTCTGATCAGGCTCATTGGTTCTTTTGGTCCAACAATATGCAACATCTGAAGGGGTTTGGAATTTGAATTTATCTGCTTGGGCTTATAAGACGCTCTATGCTGCTTCCCCTTTAAACATGCTGAGCAGTGATCAGTTGTGGCAAACTTCTTTGTTGAAAGGCCGATAACATGATTTCCCGCTACAAGCTTGTTCATATTCTTGAAGTTGGAATGCCCGAGACGTCTATGCCAAAGCTGACTTTCGTCATTTGATGCTTGAGCAATAAGGCAAGTTGTTTCTGTAGATGGATCAACTTGAGACATATCCAGCTTATATACATCTCGATCCCTAACAGCTTTAACAACTACCCAGTCTTTGCTAATCTAAAAACCTGGCTTCAAAATGTAGCAAAAAGAATCATCAAAAAGAACCGAATATGATTTATCACAAATTTGGGAAAAGCTTAATAAATTAAAGTTCAACTGGAGGCAAAAGTTGACTTTATCAAAGCTTATTATCTCGTTGGATACTGTTCCCTCGCCTGTGATTTTTCCTCCTGTATCACCACCGAAGGCGACGTGTGCACCATCCTTTAACTTAAAATCTTGAAGTAAGGCATGCTTGCCCGTCATATGCTGGCTACACCCGCTATCAACATACCATGTGTTAATTGGTCTTCTCGGGCGTACCTGCAAGACAAAGAATTTACGTTGAGTTATCTACCAAAGCCGAGATGGTCTTGGGTTTTCCAAACTTATCAACGATAGTAAATTGTTTAAATTGAAGTTTATTCACATCAGGCTTGTTTTTGATGAAATTGCCAATTTTGTTATTCACAGATTTTTGATCATTTTTAAGAAAATTCATACCGTTGGAATAACCAATTTTTGAAAAACTTTTATTTCCAAGATTTTTATCATTCATTCTCATAGACCTTGGAATGAATGGATCTTTAATGTATTGTTTTGATCTTACATAATCATTTCTTATAAAAGATCTCAAACCTAAGGAAGGTTGGTTAGTTAATCATTAAAAATCAACAGTTTGATTTCTTTTAAACTGAGGATTAACATAACCTTTGCTAAATTGTGCATTAGCAAATCCTTTCCTTGAAGAAGTCTTTCTAAAGTAATAGTTTTCTGTATTGTGAGTCCTTTCATCACAGAAAGTACAGTACTTATCAAAATAACACTCTGATGTTAAGTGATTTCTCATATCGCATATGCGACAGTACTTATTAAAGTAACATTCAGCAGTGTTGTGATTGTACATGTCACAAATTTCGCAGTACTTCTATGCAGTGTTAAACAAATGTTTGTTAACTTTTCATGTTGACGCAACATTTGATCCTTGTTTAGGTTTAGGCGTCAAAAAGTTAATCGTTGCTTTTGATTTGACAGTTTTTTCTTTTACATATTTGGTTTTGGCTTTTGTATATGAACTTCATTCTTTGATTCCTTAGACACAAATTGTTTAACGACAGCGAAAGACTTTGAATCTGAACCTGTTTTCAGATTAGAGTTCGATTTGTTCTTAGGAGTTTGTTTAACATCTTGAATTGTGTTCATGTTCAACATACCAGCAGACACAAATTTGATTGGTTTAAATTTATTTGCTTGATTTGTTGTTTTTGTTTGATTTTCTTGACTCTCATTTTGATCAGTTTTAGCTTTAGTCATTTTTCTTCTTCTCCTTTGGTTCCTTGATTTTCTGGAACTTGATTTCATTTGAGATTTAACATCTTCAGTTGAAGATTCTTTTTCAGTTTCTTTCTCTTTTTAATCTTTTTGGTCATAAGAGCTTGAAGCTTCAGATGTTTCTTCTTTTTGTTTTGCCTTATCTTTGTTTTTAATGATTACTTCCTCCAACACAGACTCTTTTGAAACAAAAATTTTCTTACTTTTTCGGTCGTGGTTCATATGATTTAACTTTTATTGGATGACCGTTTTTGATGTTTTCTGTATCCTTTTCTTCAAAGATTTCAACATTGATTTTCTCTTCTTCATTATTAGAAATCTTGTTGTTTTTGTTTTGGTAAGCTTTAAGTTTTGCTTTATTCTCAGGAGAGTGATCATGTGTGTTAAAATCCTCTGGTAGAGTGTTTGTTATAGATTCAGGCATTGGTTTGTGAGTAAAACCTAATCCTGCTTTTTGTTTATCCTTTTGTTCACTCACCAGTTGTTCCACAATTGTTTTGGAACTTTTTACTTTAGCAAGATCAACTTGTGTAGCAGCATGTGCTATTTTCTCCTGTTCCAAATTCTTAGTCATTTCTTCAAGTTGTTTGGATACAATTTGTAGTTCTTTCAAGGTTTTGTTCCCTGATGTTTGTAGAGAAATGATTTTTTCATCAGATATTTTATGTTCATTTTTGAGTTTATTATGCATTACCTCCTCTTGCTTGAGATTGTCACATATTTTGTATGAATAAGTTCGGTAATACTCTACATGTTCAAAGCAAGATTTGGTGCATAGTTTTTCTCTTACTTCAGCTGGTATTTTAGAAAATTTAGGTAAAGAAGTCTTAGAGTTAGAAGACGACTTTTCAACCTTTGGTTGATCTGATTGTACCATTAAAGCAACTTCTTCTGAATACTCTTTAGGATCAGCTTTATCACTCCAGTCGTATTCTTCTTCTTCATTCTCTGAATTACTTTCAGCTTTAGCTTTTGGATCACTATTTTCTGACCAATCTTCTCCTTGAATTTCTGTAATAAGAGATAAACTGGAAGTTAGATTAGCAGTAAATTGCTCTGCATAAGCACTCCATTCATATCCGTCCTTAATGATAACTACTAAAGCTTTCTTAGGCTCTTCAGCAAACTTAGATTCATCTTTAAGCTCAGGCATTGGTAGACTTTGATATGACTTTTGGAATGTTTTCTGAGATGGTTGTGGATATCGTTGATTGCTTGAACTAGCTTGACCATTGCCTCATTTGTTTCTGGGAGCATTGCATTCCCGTGGAAGTGGCCATAGCTATTGCAGTTGAAACATCTTGATTTTGACTTATCAAATCCTACAGTCTTACTAGCACTTGGCTTGTAGTTTTTGTTGTCGTAGGAGTGTTTCTGAGTTCTATATGCAATCATCACCATTTTCCAGTTTAGAACCATTTCCTCTACATCATCTGGTCCATCTTGAATAAATCCTGCAAAACAAGATCTAGTTGTGTTAAATGACTACCCTAATAAGCTTGAAAACTAGACATGAAAGCAGTAAAAGCAGTTTTGGACTTTTCATCCTGTAATAGAATGTTAATAACATCTTTAACTTTACTAGTTTTAGCAGAGTTAACAAATGGAGTCTTAGTTTGAGGATTAGAGCATTGAGGTTTAGGAGGAGACTGAGGTTGAGGCTGTGTTGCATAAGCAGGAGCATTTGTATATGTAGAATCTATAAAGAATCCTGCTCCAACAAACAGATCACCCTCTTCTTCTGGTAAATTCTCATTCTTTGCCATAAAGGCATTCTCCACAGTGCTAGCTGGAGATGTAACATACTTGTATTGAGACATTAATGTTGCTCTATCAATGTTTCTTGAGCTTTCATCAATCTCCACTGATTCAATTTTTGCAATGAACAGATCACGATCCATAAGATTTTTCAGTGTGCTTCAACAATGTCACAGTTTGTTTCCCTGAGGATGTAAGAGCATTGAGAAGCCTGAAGTTTAGATCTTTGAGATCAATTTTGATGCCAACAGTTGACATCTCAGTTGTAAGTTGCACAAATCTATTCATCATTTGCTTTATAGTTTCACCAGATAAATGCTCAAATAACTCTAATTGCCTCTTTAGTTTCTGCTTCTTGAGATCTTGAATCTCCTTACCACCTTCACAATTTATCTTCAAAGCTTTATACATGGTATATCTAATTTGATATCCATCAAGTCTAGTTAGTACTTCAAGTGGTAATCCTTTACACATCAAAGAATAGGCTTTAATGTCATTCTTTACTTTCCTTAGATCATCACCTTGTAACTCATCTTCAGGATATGGTTCTGGAGAATCTTTAGTGTAGACAAACCCTCTATCAGGACCATTTGAAGTGATAGGAATATGAGGTCCTCTTTCTATTGACTTCCACAAGTCAGTGTCAATAGAATTAAGGTGATGTTCCAATCTAAGAGACCAGTTCTTAAAATCAGCTCTATTCTTCAGCTTAGGAACTCTGTTCTCTGAATCTTCTGACTTCACCATTTTATATTTTTGATTTTAGAAAAAGATTTGTTTTTGTTGTTTTTTTTTTAATTTTTTGAATTTGAAAAATGAATTGAAAATATTTTTGGATTTTTAAATTTTGAAAAATTTCTAAGTGTTGAGGTGATGCGCCAGAATAGTGATGAAGCGCCCAAACAGTTGTGAAACTTTTGACTTTGACTTTGAAACTCTAAGGGATTGACTTTGTAAAACGTCCAAACAGTTGTCAGACGCCTGGGTGAAGAAACGCCCAAACAGTTCAAATGTGCCTACACAGTTGTAATGCACCTAGAATTCCTTAGTTTCTGAAAAGTTCCAAAGTGAACAAACAGTTGTAGTGCTCCTCCACAGTGGTAAAACGCCTAGACCAAAAACGTCTTAACAATGGTAAAATGCCTGAACAGTTGTCAAGCGCCTATACACTTAGGCAATTTTCAGTTGTGTTTGAACCTAATGCGCTAACTTCAACAGATTCAAACGAATTCAGATCTGCTGAAAATCTTCAAAACATGTTGAATTGCTCTAAAAACTTCCAATTAGACTGTAATTTGTTCGATTAATAGTCCTTCATCTTCAATTTCACCAAACAACAACAACAATCCAGTTTTCTGATCGAATTTCAGTTTGAAAATGAAGAACAGGTTCGCATACTAATTTGAACAAATTCACTGATTTTGAACGAATTGAGCTGCAAATTGTGATTCAATTCATGTTTCTAATGATGAAACACAACTGAAATCAACAATTGTTTGATTGAATTGCTTATCAATCACAGATTCAAGTGATTCAACAGTTCAACAGTTTGAAGAACTCAAATCACTGAACCAACAGCTCTGATACCATTTGATAGGATCAAAATGGATCAATCTGTGATGATATTATGATACAATTCAATCAAACAAACACAAGTAAACAAATCTAAACAAACATATCAAAAAATTCATAGTATTGATTGATATAATGCATAGAAAGTACAAGTGTAGAGAGAAACAGTTACAATTCGTTACTATTCTAAGAGCTTCTAAGGTGCTTACTTAGGTGATTACCTACACAATACCTTATCTATGCTATTTACACTATCAATACAAAAAAAGGAACATATATTTACACAATAAGTCCCTATAATATGACAAAAACTATACAAAGACTAATAAAGACTAAATGTTAATCTTCAAGAGGCTTCTACAGATGGTTTGAAATATCTTGATGATGATCTTGAAAAATGTTACAATGTTTTAAGGAAAAAACAAATCAAAGATAATTAAAAATTTGTAAGAAACTGAATTGGTAAATTGGTTAACAATAAGCCTGATTTGAAAAAGCTTCACTTTAAACAGTTTACCATTGTTGATAAATTTGGCAAGCCTAAGACCATCTCGGCTTGGGTTGATAACTCAACTTAATTCTTCTTTGAAATGTAGGTACGCCCAAGAAGACCTCTTAACATGTGGTATGTTGATAGTGGGTGATGCATGTGGAAAAATAACAAAAGAAGGAATAGTGTCCAATGAGATTATTAGCTTTGATAAAGTCAACTACTGTTCATAGTTGAACTTAAATCTTTTAAGTGTTTCTCAAATTTATGGCAAATCTTATTCTGTTCTATTTGATGATTCTTTTTGTTATATTTTGAAGCCAGGTTTTCAGATAAGCAATGAATGGGTAGTTGTTATAGCTGTTCATGATCGAGATGTATACAAGTTAGATACGTCTCAAGTTGATCCTTCTACAGAAACAACATGCCTAATTGCTCAAGCATCAAATGTCGAAATCCAGTTATGGCATAGACTTCTCGGGCATTCCAATTTCAAGAACATGAACAAGCTTGTAGCAGGAAATCATGCAGCAGGTCTTCCAACAAAGAAGTTTGCTACAACAGATCACTGCTCAGCGTGTTTAAAAGGAAAGCAACATAGAGCGTCTTATAAGTCCAAGCTGATAAACTCAAATTCCAAGCCTCTCCAGATGTTGCATATGGACCTATTGAACCAACAAATGTGCAAAGTATTGGAAAGAAATCTTACTGTTTAGTTATCATTGATGACTTTACAAGATTTTCATGGGTTTTCTTTTTGCATGCTAAATCTGAAACGGCTGAATTATTAAAAGAATTCATCATTAAAGTAGAAAATCAATTAGAACAAAAGGTGAAAGCAATTAGAAGTGATAATGGAATGGAATTTAAAAATGCTAATATTGACAGTTTTTGTGCCGAAAAAGGAATTGCTAGTCAGTTTAGTGCTCCTAGAACACCACAATAAAATGGAGTTGCTGAAAGAAAAAACAAAACTTTGATTGAAGCAGCACATTCTATGTTAGCGGATGCAAAGATTCCAATCACTTTCTGGGATGAAGCCATATCCACTGCATGTTTCGTGCAGAATCGTACATTGATCGTGAAAGATAAACCGAAAACTCCTTATGAGTTGATGTTTGGCAGGAAACCTAATATAGTTTTTCTTAAATCTTTTGGTTGTCTAGTTTTGATTTTAAACTCAAGTGACCAGCTAGGAAAATTTGATGCAAAATTTGATGAAGGATTTTTCGTTGGATATTCATTGGTTTCAAAAGCTTTTAGAGTTTATAACTATAGGACAAATGTTATCCTTGAAACTTTCAACGTTAAATTTCTTGAAAACTCTTTTCCATCAGTTGCAAATAGTCCAGCTTGGTTATTTGATTTAGATTCTTTGTCAAACTCTTTCAATTCTAACTTGGTTGAATCTACAGGTCAGAAGAAGAAACAAGAATGAGATCTCGGATCATTCAGTGATGATTCTGATTCAGATAATATGGATGACTCAAGCCCAGATTATCCATTTTTCTCTTTTGTGAAAGATCCTATATTTCAGTCTGAAACTTATGATCAACCTCAACAAGCTCAAGAGCATCCCGTTTTAGAAAATCCAAATGTTTCACAACCTATTCCTAATGATGGTCCTAAAATTGTACAACCTGAGTCCGGAACGTCATCGATTTCTGATGATGTAGTTGTTAATGATAATCTTGATTACTTTATCAACTCACCGACTCAAGTTCCTAATTTCAATCCACGTTCTTTGAACTTATTGCATAAGCTTTCTGACTTGAGCCAATCTAATCTAGATGTTCATGTTCAAGTGAATGAGATTCCAACATCTCGAGTTCACAAGAACCATCCAATATCTCAGATTATCGGTCCATTGAATGAGAGAACAACGAGAATTCATTCAGAACAAAGCAAACCTCTGCTTATACTTATGTTTTCTATCTCAAATTATTCCTAAAAACATCACCGAAGTGTTAAAGGACAATAGTTGGATTGAAGCAATGGTAGAAGAATTATTGCAATTCCGCAAACAGGAAGTGTGGAAGCTTGTGGATTTACCTGAAGGAGAAAATTCCATAGGCACAAAATGGTTGTTTAGAAACAAAACAGACGATCGGGGAATTGTTTTTTGCAACAAAGCGAGAATCGTTTCACAAGGTTACACCCAAGAAGAAGGAATAGATTATGATGAAGTATTTGCACCAGTTGCAAGACTTGAATCAATTCGTGTCTTCCTGGCTTATGCATCATTCATGAAATTCAAGGTGTATCAAATGGACGTTAAAGGTGCTTTCTTATATGGACCAATCACCGATGATGTATATGTCAAGCAACCTCCAGGTTTCGAAGATTCAGAATTTCCTTATCGAGTGTACAAGCTTAGCAAAGCATTGTATGGTCTGCATCAAGCTCCTAGAATTTGGTATGAAACTTTATCACAACATTTGATCCAACATGGATACACGCGAGGGAAAATCGATCCTACTTTGTTTATTAAAAAGGATGCTGATGATCTCTTATGTGTTCAAGTGAATGTTGATGATATCATATTTGGTTCTACAAGTCCAAAGTTGTGCAATGAATTTGAAGAAATCATGAAGTCTCGTTTTCAAATGAGCTCTATGGGAGAAATAATTTTTTTCCTTGGTCTTCAAGTAAAGCAGTCTGCAGATGGAATTTTTATCAATCAATAGAAATTCATTGAAAAACTCTTGAAGAAATTTACACTGCAAGATTGTCAATCCATCAGAACTCCAGCTGACGTAAATACCAAGATTGAACCTGATTCTAAAGGAAAATCAGTTGACCAAACTCAATACAGATCTATGATCGGATCTTTGATGTATCTTACTGCATCTAGACCTGATATAATGTATGTTGTTTGTGTCTGTGCTAGGTATCAATCTGACCTGAAGGAATCTCATCTAATCGTTGTTAAACGAATATTCAAGTATCTCAAAGGAAAACCGGCTTTAGGGTTATGGTATCCTTATGAAGGAAACTTCGAGTTACATGGATATACAGATAGTGATTATGGGGGATGTTGTCAAGATCGTAAATCTACGACGGGTGGTTGTCATGTTTTAGGTCCCAAATTAGTCTCATGGCAATGTAAGAAACAAAAAAATGTCTTTGTTTCAACCACAGAAGCTGAGTACATAGCTGCATCAACAGGATGTTTTCAAATCCTTTGGTTACAAAACCAACTGCTGGATTACGGGTTCAATTTTCTTAAAACTCCTATTTACATTGATAACACTGCTGCTATGTTTATTACAGCTAATCCTGTCCAGCACTCTAAAACAAAACATATCAAAATTCGATATCATTTTGTTAAAGATAACTCTGAAAAAGGTTTAATCATTTTGATTCAAATCACAACTGAAAAATAGTTGGCTGACCTATTTACGAAAGCATTTTTACCAGGTTGATTTGAATATTTGGTCAAGTCAATTAGACTTATTAATCATGTTTAAAAACTGGTTTTGAGTTTAATTACGTTGTTTTATTCATTAAAAATGATAAGAACCCTCCCTTAGCTTAATCTTGAATATAGAGAAACTGTCAAAGTTAACTGCCTGATTGTATATATTGTGTGTGTATGTTCAATAGAAAATGATAGAGCAAATACAAAAATAGAAAATTGCAACATCAAAAGAGAAAAATATAAAACAAAAACACAAAAATAGAGTTTTTCTTGTTAGTTAATTGGTTAGGACTGAATCTGTCTTTACAATTTGTGAGAAATAATAGATGCTTCGGTTATGATCAGTTGCATACTTCACTCATTACTAAAGTCTGACATCATCAGATATGATGTGCAGGTAAGCTCATGCAATTATACTGTAAAAGTAAATTCTTGTAATCAAACTAAATCAATCATATATTTATGTTTGTCCATTTTAGTACCAATGAGTAGTGTTGACTTCTCAGACTGATTGCTTGTTAAGTCATAAACTCACACCTGGTGGTGATATGAATAACCATTGAGCTTTAATAATTTAAAGCATCTATTCAATTCTCTGTTATGAGTCATCATAGACTTGAAGTGATGAGATATTCTCTGTTGTAACTCATTACAGACCTGGATATTCTCACTTGATGGAAAAGATGCCAATGTGCACAATCAAAATATGAGATCTGGTTATAAGTATATGTCAGGTTAACAAGTTGAGAAAAGTGATTTCTTGCATATCTTGATTAGGGTTGAACGCTCTAAGTCTAAGTGTGAATTACATAATGTTATATCTAATCGTACCTTAATCAATCCAAGAATTGAAAAGGTAAGTGTGCTGAGTATCTTGCCAAAAGCACTCATTTTCTGTCCTTAGATCTCGTGTTTCCTTTGCTGAAGAAATGTTGACCTGGAACACACTTGATCAGGATTTATTCACTGTCTACGACTATCCATCATTTATTTTCTTTTAATGTGGTGATCTTTAACTGATATGATCTCACTGCAGGCATGTGATTCAATTGTATATAGTAGATTTTTATTCTGCTTTATTTTTTATTTTTCTTTATATGATTTTCTGTGTGCAGGCATGTTGATAATGATTAGTTTCCTTTACTTGCAAGGTCAAAGAAACTTCTAAGTTTGTAAAACTTAAAAGTTTAGGGGGAGTAAAAATGAAAAAGAGAAAATAATTGATTTTTAAAATGTGAAAAAGAAATAAAAAATAAAGTGTTTTGGATGAAAGGATTAAGCTGCAATTTCAAGCATCTGTGTGTTTGATATGATGTAAAAATGAACCTGAAAAAGAATTCAAATTCAGTGGAAAAGCTTCTTGCAAAAAAATAAGATTATTTGTGTGTAAAAATTAAATAGAGACTAAAATGATCGGAAATTAATTTTGAAAATTTAAAATAAAAATAAAATGGTCAAAAACAAAAAATAAAAGTTTGAATGTCAAAAATGTTAAAATTGAGGGAAACTAATGAAAATTTTGAGTGATAGTCAAACAATTTTGACTAAGTGTTGAAAAATTAAGTGTGAACAGTGCTAATGTGTTTAAACAGTGTTTAGATGAATAATGAGAAAAGTTCAAGTGTCAAGACTTATGGAAAGGATCCCATGCGCCTGAACAGTTCTCATAAGTTCAGATCAGGAGTATGGTGAATTTTTAGAAATTTGCACAAGTGTTGGTCATTTCATTAAAGCTCATGCGCCTAAATAGTTGTCATGTGTCTAAAAAAATTGGTTGTGTTGGGCGTATCATCTTATGCTCATGCGCATAAACAGTTCCAAGACTTTCCAATTGTAGATGTTTGAAATGATGAAAACACCAAGTGTTAGGCGTTTCATTTAGTCTCATGCACCTGAATAGTGCCCAAGCACCTAAATAGTGATTATGCGCCTAAACAGTGCTCATGCGTCTAAACCTCATGAGCACAAACAGTTCTCATGCGCCTGTAGAAACACTGAAATTTAATCTCATGCAACTGTATAGTGTTCATGCGTCTAACCTCATATGCATAAACAGTTCTCATGCGCCTAAAATTTTCACTTATATATATTTACAACACTTATGATTCATTCATTCATTCACTCAAAATCCCCTGAAAACAATCTCGACACTCATAAACTCAAATCATTCAGTACATCATTTTTTGATTGTTTGGTGTTAATACGTGTGATTTATAGGTATATACACTGAATCTAAACATCATTTTGAGATTAAATTCATCTGATTTCAAGTTTATACTTTGAATTCGATCAGGCGTTTTATGTTTGTGTAGGCGTATTAACCCTAGTTAGAAGGAAAATTTGAAATTTGTGAAAATAATATGCATAAACAACTGAAATTGAACATTGATTGATGATATAAACTTGTTTTCAAACAGATTGGAATGGTCAAATCCATATTTCAAAACAATGTGTTCTTGATGATTATGTTCATCAGTCGGGTTTTTGAAGATGAACAGTCAAATTCATGATTTTTTTTAATAAAATGTCAAAATTAATCACAAAATTCATTCTTGAATCAAATTTTAAGAAAATTATAACTGAATTGAGTTGAATTAAGTTTGTGACCGATATAAAAATTTTTAGTTAATGAATTGTTTAAACACTTAGAAAATTTTAAGTGATTTGGTTCAAACTTAATAACTCAAAATTGATAAGTGTTGAAAATTCAATGTGTCTAACTTTCTTTGTTTCATTTATGCAGATGGCTGAGTTTAAATTTGAGCCTGAACATAATGTGGCTGCATTCTTAAATGAAGATGTACGAGATGCTGTTGGTTATGAAGAGATGATCAGATTTATTTTGAGGACTAAGTGTGTGTATGCCATGTGTTATCAACCAGTCATCTATGCTAGATTGATAAAGAGATTTTGGAACACTACGAATGTTGAAAGAGATGAAGAAGGAAGAAAGGTTGTTAGAGGATTCATTACCAATGAAAGGATGATTGAACTATCAGAGAAATCTATTCGATAAGCTCTAAGGCTGGGAAACAATGACCCACAAGACTTGGCTGAATTATCATTTAATGAATGTAGAGAAACATTTATAGCCATGGGTAATCCGGATAACTTTTCGAGGAAACAATTTTTCCGAGCCAGAGTCTATAGTCACTAGAAACTTCTATGTTATGTCTTCCAGCACGGTATGTCTAAACGAAGTACGGGATGGAAGTCATTTCTAGTTGATATTGCTTCTCCAATCGTAGCCATTGGAACAAACAGAAGATTTAATATGGCTAGATGGATTCTGAATGGATTTGTATTTAACTTAGAGAATGGAATCAGGAACAAATACCTGATGTATCCTAGATTCTTACAAATGATCATCAATGAAGAAAATCCAAATTTCCTTGTTTATGGAGTGGGTGGTGAAAGATTAATTCTAGAGCATATGACAGAAACCTCATACAAAAGACTAGCAATGATTACTGGTGCTCAAAATGTACCTATGTTTGATTATTTGAGGGTTGTAGCTAGAGATGAGGTAGATATAAATAAAGATCATTTTCATTTGATTGAGGATGAACCAGTAGATCCAATTGATCTAATTAAATAAGATCCTCAAGATCTATCTGATGATGACGATGAAGATAATGATGATGGTGATGAAAACAATGATGATGATGATAATTCTAAAGATGAAAGTAGTTCCACATCAAGTGATGATGATGATGATGGTGGAAATAAAGTTGATAAAGTTATTGAAGAAGTCATTGAAGAAGTTATTGAAGAAGCTGAGTATGTAGAAGATCAAAATGAAAAGATTCAAAATATTAATGAGATAGTTGTTGTAAATGAAGAAACTATTCATCAACACATGGAATTTGATTTCCAAAACATTGATGTAGTTGAATATGATGTTCATGTTGATGATACACAAGCAAAAGAAGATCAAAGCTTGAAAGAGTCTTTGAAAGAAGAGAATTTACTCCAGCTTAAGACAACTGAAGAGCTGAGAGAGGAAAATGAAAGTTTAAAGGCTGAATTAATAAGAAAGATGAGAAAATTGCTGATCTTGAAGAAGAAAAAGAAGTAAATGTAAAGAATTTTGAACTCATGCTTAAAGCTTACGAGTTAATGGAAGAAAAATTCAAGAAATTAAAAAAAGAATTTGAAAGCATGAAAGATAGTGCAAGGTCCCAATCT
Organism: Flaveria sonorensis; assembly: GCA_025506505.1. Lineage (NCBI taxonomy): Eukaryota > Viridiplantae > Streptophyta > Magnoliopsida > Asterales > Asteraceae > Flaveria > Flaveria sonorensis. The sequence continues at coordinate 38,462,473 of CM046433.1, forward strand.
ACTTAAATTGTTATTATATCTGAAGTTAATCCTATTCATGTTGAGAAGATCTCTGAGGTGGATAAAGGCAAAATAAAGATAGATGATATTGATGTATCAGTTTTAGCTGAACCATCATCTAAAATTTAGAAGATTGCATCTGAAACTTTAAGTCATGATAAGAAACAGAAGTGCAAGAGATAATCGATGCCTTAGAGGATTTAGAACCAGATTTCTCTGACGCATGGTATGACGAAGTTTTAGAAGATGAAGATATTGTTGAAGCAAGTTATTCTCCAATTGAGGCTGTAGTAAAAGATATACCTGTTGATGTTGATGAAAGGTATAAGTATCTGATAAAGAAAAAGTATAATCAAGTATTTTTGGATGTACTCACAATTTCTCAAATAAACGAAGAATATGAGAAATGTGTGACAGCTGAATCAATAGATCCTGTGGATCCAGATGAAATCATTATCGAGCATGGTGAATGGAATCCATTACATGAAAATATTAATATTGAGGAACTTTCATCATCTGAGCTACACCATCCAGATCTTGAAAACATGAATACGATTGAGCTTAGATTATGGCTACAATCGGGGAACTATTCAAGAAAGAAGCTAAACAGATTGCAAGCTGAATCTCTATGAAATTTAGTGAGAAGCTTTCAAGAAACAAAGAAACAGACAAACAAGATGATAGTACTTGATATGGATAACCCTCAGTACTTGGAAATTACAAAAAGAACAAGAATTTTGAAACCAAAAGAGATTAAATCAATGGCTTTGAAGAGAAGTGAACATGAAAGCAGAAAAGAATTGATGAAGATGTTTCCTGAAGAAAAATAGGCTTATGAAGTATCCATTGAGAAAAAGTAGTTATGGAACAAAGTAAGAACTTTTGGTGATATTGTGAGAAATGTGTTGCAAAAAGGACAATCAATCTCAAAATTGCTTAATCCAATGGTTGTGCCTGACAATACAAAGAATGTGAAGATAGTAGCATGGAAGTATGATGGGGTGTTTGATGCATTTTTGATTAAGCATATAAATGCAATATGTGATGTTTATCACTTTTACACTAGCATCATAGCTCTACCTGTGTAAGACATAAAAGAAATAAACAACTTGAAGTTTATTAACCCAACGAATGCAAATCGAGGAGAAAATTTTGTTAAACTCTTGAATAGAGGTATTTCACGAATGAAGTCTTTTCTTAAAACAAGATGTGACCAAGAAGACAAGGAATACTTCAAGTCATTAAAAAGCAAAAGGAAAGGTGGTGATAAACCTGATGAAGAAGAGAAATTTTTGGATGCATATAGTGACCAATATTTTAAAAAGGTTACTAATCCTGGATTGAAAGTAATTGATGGTACTCAAAAGACAACCAATTTTAAGATGGTTTTACAATGCAGATACTTTTGAATTGAAGTTAGTTTGGAACCTTGACGACTGGGATCAGGATATGATTTCATTGTTTGGAGTGTTTGAGCTAAAACTTCTGCATCCAAGCTATATCTCATTTTTGTTAATTCAAAATTTTGATCATGTTACACCAGAAGTGGCAGAAAATGATCGGAAGTACTTTATGTCGATTATCAAGGTTATGGATGCTGCAATGGAAAGAATTTCTTTAAGGAAAGCATTAGCTTATGTGAAGATTATGAAGAAGGATATAAAATCAATCTATTTTATGAGAATATCGAGCAAAGGAGTATTGGAAATTCATTCAAGAGATTATCCCAAACCAATTGAGTTTTATGCTAATGTTTACATTGTAGGGTTATCAAAAGAAACTTTGGAGATTATGAACCAGATTGAGATAAAGACCAACGAGTCAAAGCCTAAACAAGCAATTCTTGCAGGCATGTCCAAGTCAGCAATTGCAAAAGCATTAAAGGAACAAGAGATGTATAAAGAGAAGACTATGTTCAAGATAAAGGAAGAACCAAAAGATTATTTTGAAGACTGAAGACAATGTAATCTTAGGGGGAGTATTGTTAGACTTCTTGAAAGATTAACATTTTGTCTTTATGTTGTTTTTTGTCATAGTATAGGGACTTATTTGTAAATATATGTTCCTTAGTTTCTTGATAGTATAAATAGGATATTTTATGTATGTGCAGGGTAGACAAGAGAGAGACTAGATCTTAGACATCTTAGATCTAAGAAACAGTTAGAATCAGTTGAACGAACTGTAATCCTTACACATTGTATCTTGTGCATTTACTATCAATAAAATCTATGAATTTTTTGATGTAATTGCATGTCTTTGATTACTTTGTATTTGAATTGATCATTACTTTACGATATCATCACAGATTCGATCCTTTTGAACCGATCAGAAACTATTGCATTGACCCCCTTCACCGGTCCTCCAGGAACACACAAGAAGAACGGATTGACTATATAGATGTTTTTTATCCTAAAGCAAGACTTGAAGCTGTTAGGATATTCCTTGCTTTTGCTGCATCCAAGGATTTCAAGGTCTACAAACTTGATGTCAAGTATGCCTTCTTATATGAGGTAATAGAAGAGGAAGTGTATGTCAAACAACCACCTAGCTTTGTAGAACCATATCATCCTGATTATGTCTGCAAGATTGACAAGGTTCTCTATGTGTTGCATCAAGCTCCAAGGAAGTGGTATGAGACACTATCATAGTACCTTGTTTAGCATGGCTATAAGAGAGTTACTATTGATGGCACACTCTTCATTAAAGGAACAGGGAATAACCTGATGTTGGTTTAAGTTTATGTAGATGACATCATCTTTGGGTCAACTAATCCAAAGCTCTACAAAGACTTTAAGAAGCTAATAAAGAATCGATTTGAAATGAGTGCCATACAATTTCTTTCTAGGAATTCAAGTGAAGCAGGTTGCTAATGGCATCTTCATAAATCAGTCAAAGTATGCACAAGACATACTTATTAGATTTCATCTGGCTGAGTGTTAGGTTGCTATGACACCAATAGCCAGAAACTACTCTCTAGGATCTGATCTTAAGGGGGAGTGTGTTGATAAACATCTCTACAGGGCTATGATTGGGTCTCTTATATACCTCACAGCTAGTAGGCCTAATGTCATGTTTTCCACATGCATTTGTGCATGATATCAAGCTAACCCCAAGATGTCACACCTAGTTGCTATCAACAGGATTCTAAGATACCTCAAAGGAGCTCCCAAACTAGGCCTTTGGTATACAAAGAATTCTGACTACAATCTGTATGATTATACAGATAGTGACTATAGTGGCTGCAACATAACTGCAAAGTCTACATCAGAGGGATGTCAATTCTTTGGTGGAAGGATAGTCTTATGGCAATATAAGAAACAATCTTATGTATCTGCATCAACTGCTGAAGCTGAATACATTACTGCTGCATGCTGCTATGCTTAAGTACTTTGGATTTAGAATCAGATGCTGGACTATGGATTCAACTTTAAAGAGACTCCTATCCACATAGACAACAACAGTGCTATCTTTATTATAGAGAACCTTGTGTAGCACTTAAAGACAAAGTACATCAACATCAGGTATCATTTGATAAGAGATAATTTTGAAAAAAGGATTAATAAAACTAGAAAAAGCTAACACAAATGAATAATATGCTAATCTGTTCACAAAAGCTTTGGATAAATAGAGATTTGAGCATCTTGTATCAGCTATTGGGATGATTAACTTTGAGTAGATTTTTCTTAAATTAAATTTAAGATTACTTTTCAAATATGATAGATTCAAAAGGATCGAATCTGTGATGATATCGTAACGCAATGATCAATTCAAATACAAAGTAATCAAACACATGCAATTATATCAAAAAATTCATAGATTTCATTGATAGTAAATGCACAGGATATGATGTGTAAGGATTATAGTTCGTTCAACTGATTCTAACTATTTCTTAGATCTGAGATGTCTAAGATCTAGTCTCTCTCTTATCTACCCTGCATATACATAAAATATGCTATTTATACTATCAAGAAACTAAGGAAAATATATTTACAAATAAGTCCCTATACTATGACAAAAAACAACATAAAGACAAAATATTAATCTTTCAAGAAGTCTAACAATACTCCCCCTAAGATTACATTGTCTTCAGTCTTCAAAATAATACTTTATCTTGATCATAGGCTTCTCTTTATACATCTCTTGTTCCTTTAATGCTTTTGCAATTGCTGACTTGAACTTGCCTGCAAGAATTTCTTGTTCAGGCTTTGACTCGTTGGTCTTATCTCCATCTAGTTCATAATCTCCAAAGTTTCTTTTGATAACTCTGCAATGTCAACATTAGCATAAAACTCAATTGGTTTGTGAAAATCTCTTGAATGAATCTCTAATACTCCTTTGCTCGATATTATCATAAATTCGATTGATTTTATATCCTTCTTCACAATCTTTGCATAAGCTAACGTTTTCCTTAAAGAAATTCTTTCCATTGCAGCATCCATAACCTTGATAATCGACATAAAGTACTTCTGATCATTTTCGGCCACTTCTGGTGTAACACGATCAAATTTTTGAATGGACAAAAATGAGATATAGCTTGGATGCAGAACTTTTAGCTCAAACACTCCAAACAATGAAATCATATCCTGATCCCAATCATCAAGGTTCCAAACTAACTTCAATTCAAAAGTATCTGCATTGTAAAACCATCTTAAAATTGGTTTTTTCTTTTGAGTACCATCAGTTACTTTCAATCCAGGATTAGTAACCTTTTCATCCAAAAATTTATCTTCTTCATTAGGTTTATCACCACCTTTCCTTTTGCTTTTTAATGACTTGAAGAATTCCTTGTCTTCTTGGTCACATCTTGTTTTAAGAAAAGACTCCATTCGTGAAATACCTCTATTCAAGAGTTTAACAAAATTTTCTCCTTGATTTGCGTTTGTTGGGTTAATCAACTTCAAGTTGTTTAATTCTTATAAGTCTTGTACAGGAAGAGCTATGATGCTTGTGTAAAAGTGATATACATCACAGATTGCATTTACACGCTTTATCAAAAATGCATCAAACACCTCATGATACTTCCATGCTACTATCTTCACATTCTTTGTATTGTCAGGCACAACCATTGCATTAAGCAATTCTGAGATTGATTGTCCTTTTTGCAACACATTTCTCACAATATCACAAGTAGTTCTTGCTTTGTTCCATAACTTCTTTTGCTCAATGGATACTTCATAAGCTTGTTTTTCTTCAGGAAACATCTTCATAAATTCTTTTCTGCTTTCATGTTCACTTCTCTTCAAAGCCATTGATTTAATCTCTTATGGTTTCAAAATTCTTGTTCTTTTTGTAATTTCCAAGTACTGAGGGTTATCCATATCAAGTGCTATCATCTTGTTTGTTTGTTTCTCTATTACTTTAAAACTTCTCACTAAATTTCTTAGTGATTCAGCTTGCAATCTGTTTAGCTTCTTTCTTGGATAGTTCCTCAATTATAGCCAAAATCTAAGCTCAATCGTATTCATGTTTTTAAGATCTAGATGGTGTAGCTCAGACGATGAAAGTTCCTCAATATTAATACTTTCATGTAATGGATTCCATTCACCATGATCAACAATGATTTCCTCTGGATCCATAGGAGCTACTGTGAGTCCATCCAAAATACTCGATTATACCTTTTCTTTATCAGATAATTATACCTTTCGTCAACATCAACAGGTATATCTTCAACTACAGCCTTAATTGGAGAATAACTTGCTTCAAAAACTTCGTCATACCATGCGTCAGAGAAATCTGGTTCTAAATCCTCTAAGGCACCGATTATCTCTTGCACTTCTGTTTCTTCACTATCATGACTTAAAGTTTCAGATCCAATCTTCTAAATTTTAGATGATGGTTCAGCTAAAACTGATACATCAATATCATCTATCTTTCTTTTGCCTTTATCCAACTCAGAGATCTTCTTAACATCAATAGGATTAACTTCAGATACAATAACAATTTCAGTAGATTGTGACCTTGCACTATCTTTCATGCTTTTAAATTCTTCTTTTAATTTCTCATGATTTTCTTTTAATTTCTTGATTGTTTCTTCCATCAAGTTATGATCTTTAAGCATGACTTTAAAATTCTTTACATTTACTTCTTTTTCTTCTTCAAGATCAGCAATTTTCTCATCTTTCTTATTAATTCAGCCTTTAAACTTTCATTTTCCTCTCTCAGCTCTTCAGTTGTCTTAAGCTGGAGTAAATTCTCTTCTTTCAAAGACTCTATCGAGCTTTGATCTTCTTTTGCTTGTGTATCATCAACATGAACATCATATTCAACTACATCAATGTTTTGGAAATCAAATTCCATGTGTTGATGAATAGTTTCTTCATTTACAACAACTGTCTCATCAATATTTTTAATCTTTTCATTTTGATCTTCTACATACTCAGCTTCTTCAATAACTTCTTCAATGACTTCTTCAATAACTTTATCAACTTCATTTCCACCATCATCATCATCATCACTTGATGTTGAACTACTTTCATCTTCAGAATTATCATCATCATCATTATATTCATCATCATCATCATTATCTTCATCATCATCATCAGATAAATCTTGAGGATCTTCTTCAATTAGATCATTTGGATCTACTGGTTCATCCTCAATCAAATGAAAACGATCTTCATTTATATTTACCTCATCTCTAGCCACAACCCTCATATAATCAAACATAGGTACATTCTGAGGACCAGTAATCATTACAAGTCTTTTGTATGAGGTTTCTATCATATGCTCTAGAATTAATCTTACACCACCCACTCCATAAACATGGAAATCTGGATTTGCTTTATTGATGATCATTTGTGGGAATCTAGGATACATCAGGTATTTATTCCTAATTCCTTTCTCTAAGTTAAACACAAATCCATTCAGAATCTATCTAGCCGTATTAAATCTTCTGTTTGTTGCAATGGCTACGATTGGAGAAGCAATATCAACAGGAAATGAATTCCATCCCGTACTTCGTTTAGACATTCCGTGCTGGAAGATATAACATAGAAGTTTCTAGTGATTATAAACTCTGGCTTGGAAAAATTATTTCCTTGGAAAGTTATCCGGATGACCCATGGCTATAAATGTTTCTCTACATTCATTAAATGATAATTCAGCCAAGTCTTATGGGTCATTGTTTCCCAGCCTTAGAGGTTCTCGAATAGATTGATCTGATAGTTCAATCATCCTTTCATTGGTAATGAATCCTCTAACAACCTTTCTTCCTTCTTTATCTCTTTTAACATTCATGGTGTTCCAAAATCTTTTTATCAATCTAGCATAGATGACTGGTTGATAACACATGGCATACACATACTTAGTCCTCAAAATAAATCTGATCATCCCTTCATAACCAACAGCATCTCGTACATCTTCATTTAAGAATGCTGCCACATTATGTTTAGGCTCAAATTTAAGCTCACCCATCTGCATAAATGAAACAAAGAAAGTTAGACATATTGAATTTTCAACGCTTATCAATTTTGAGTTATTAAGTTTGAACCAAATCACTTAAAATTTTCTAGGTGTTTAAACAATTCATTAACTGAAAAATTTTATATTGGTCAAAAACTTAGTTCAACTCAATTCAGTTATAATTTTCTTAAAATCTAATTAAAGAATGAATTTTGTGATTAATTTTGACATTTTATTAAAAAAAATCATGAATTTGACTGTTCATCTTCAAAAACCCGACTGATGAACATAATCATCAAGAACACATTGTTGTAAAATATGGATTTGACTATTCCAATCTGTTCGAAAACAAGTTTATATCATCAATCAAAGTTCAATTTCAGTTGTTTATGCACATTATTTTCACAAATTTCAAGTTTTCCTTCGAACTAGGGTTCATACGCCTACACAGACATAAAACGCCCAATTGAATTCGAAGTATAAACTTGAAATCAGATGAATTTAATATCCAAATGATGTTTAGATTCAGTGTATATACTATAAATCACACGTATTAACACCGAACAATCAAAAATGATGAACTGAATGATTTGAGTGTATGAGTGTCGATAGTGTTTTCAGAGGATATTGAGTGAATGAAAAAAAAAACAAGTGTTGTGTATATATATAAGTGAAAATTTTAGGCGCATGAGAATTGTTTATGCGAATGAGATTAGACGCATGAACACTATACAGTCGCATGAGACTAAATTTCAGTCTTTCTGCAGGCGCATGAGCACTGTTTGTTTGCATGAGGTTTAGACGCATGAGCACTGTTCAGGCGCATAAGCACTGTTTTAGGCGCTTGGGCACTGTTCAGGCGCATGAGACTAAATGAAACGCCTAACACTTGGTGTTTTCATCACTTCAAACGTCTACACATTGAAAGTCTTTGAACTGTTTAGGCGCATGAGCATAAGATGATATGCCTAAAACTTAACCAATTTATCAGTACTTGACAACTATTTAGGCACATGAGCTTGAATGAAACGCCCAATACTTGTGCAAATTTCTAAAAATTCACCATACTCCTAATCTTAACTTATGAGAACTGTTCAGGCGCATGGGATCCTTTCCATGAGTCTTGACACTTGAACTTTTCTTATTATGCATCTGGACACTGTTTAAACACATTTGTACTATTCACACTTAATTTTTCAATACTTAGTCAAAATAGTTTAACTATCACTCAAAATTTTCATTAATTTCCCTCAATTTTAACATTTTTGACATTCAAAATTTCATTTTTTGGACCATTTATTTTTATTTTAAATTTTCAAAATTAATTTCCCGTCATTTTAGTCTCTATTTAATTTTTACACACAAATAATCTCATTTTGTTTGCATTTGTTTGCATCAAATTTTCCTAGCTGGTAACTTGAGTTTAAAATCAAAACTGAACAACCAAAAGATTTAAGAAAATCTATATTAGGTTTCCGGCCAAACATCAACTCATAAGGAGTTTTCTGGTTTATCTTTCATGATCAATGTACGATTCTGCATGAAGCATGCAGTGGATATGGCTTCATCCCAGAAAGTGATTGGAATCTTTGCATCTGCTAACATGGAATGTGCTGCTTCAATCAAAGTTTTGTTTTTTCCTTTTAGCAACTCCATTTTGTTGTGGAGTTCTAGGAGCACTGAACTGACGACCAATTCCTTTTTCTGCACGAAACCTGTCAATATTAGCATTTTTAAATTCTGTTCTATTATCACTTCTAATTACTTTCACCTTTTGTTCTAATTGATTTTCTACTTTAATGATGAATTCTTTTAAAAATTCAGTCGTTTCAGATTTAGCATGCAAAAAAAAAAACCATGAAAATCTTGTAAAGTCATCAATGATAACTAAACATTAAGATTTCTTTCCAATACTCTGCACATTTGTTGGTCCGAATAGGTCCATGTGCAACATCTGGAGAGGCTTGGAATTTGAGTTTATCAGCTTGGAATTATAAGACGCTCTGTGTTGCTTTCCTTTTAAACACATTGAGCAGTGATTTGTTGTAGCAAACTTCTTTGTTAGAAGACCTACTACATCATTTCCTACTACAAGCTTGTTCAAGTTCTTGAAATTGGAATGCCTGAGACGTTTATGCCAAAGCTGACTGTCGTCATTTGATGCTTAAGCAATTAGGCATGTTTTTTCTGTAGAAGGATCAACTTGAGATATATCTAACTTGTATACATCTCGATCTTGAACAGCTTTAACAACTACCCATTCTTTGCTAATCTGAAAACCTGGCTTCAAAATATAACAAAAAGAATCATCAAATAGTACAGAGTAAGATTTGTCACATATTTAGGAAACACTTAAAAGATTAAAGTTCAACTATGAGCAGTAGTTGACTTTATCAAAGCTGATAATCCCATTAGACATCGTTCCTTCGCCTGTAATCTTACCACCTACATCACCTCCAAATGGAACATGAGTACCATCTTTTAACTTAAAATCTTGCAAAAAGGAAAGGTTTCCTATCATATGCCGGCTACACCCACTATCAACATACCACATGTTAAGAGGTCTTCTTAGGCGTACCTGCATTTCAAAGAAGAATTAAGTTGAGTTATCAACCTAAGCCGAGATGGTCTTGGGCTTGCCAAATTTATCAACAATTGTAAACTGTTTAAAGTGAAGCTTTTTCAAATTAGGCTTATTTTTAACCAATTTACCAATTCTGTTTCTTACAAATTTTTGATTATCTTTGATTTTTTTTTCTTAAAACATTGTAACGTTTTTCAAGATCATTATCAAGATATTTCAAACCATCAGACAAAGAATTTTGGTTACCAAACTTCCCACCATTCATTCTCACAGATCGTGGAATGAATTTTCCTTGATTATACTGCCTTGGTTTTGCAGCATAAGAATCATCATAAACAGAATCATTTCTTCGAAAAGATCTCAAGCCTAAGGAAGGTTGTTTTGTCAATCTTTGAAAACCATCACTTTGATTTCTTTGAAATTGTGGATTGACAAATCCATTCCTTAATTGTGGATTAACATATCCATTCCTCTGTGAGTTCTTTCTGAAGTAGCAATTCTCAGTTTTGCGAGTTCTTTCATCACAATAGGTACAATATTTGTTGAAATAACAATCAGCTGTTAAATGGTTTTTCATATCACAAATATGACAGTACCTATTAAAGAAACATTCTTCAGTCTTATTGTGACATCCGGTAATTTTCCGTTACCAAACTCCGTTAGTTCCGTTAAGTTTTGCATACACGTGTCGTGAGCACACACTAGTTGTCGTTGAACGTTGGTGACTTAATAATAATTAATAATGATAAACTAATGATAATTTAACTGATGATGTGATTATTAAGTTGTGCTTATGTGTTTATGTGATTTAACTATTAATTGTGAATTTTATCGCGTAAAGTAGAAACGTGTTATATTGATTTCGTGTGTTTTGTGACAAATGGAAATTATGCATGATTATTATTTGTGACTAATAATAATTGTGTTTAGTAGTTAAAAACCTTTTAAAAACTATTTAGGAGCCTAATTTTTATAAAATACAAGTTATAAGGGTAAAAAGGGTAAATGTGATTAATTAATTAATTAAATCAAAAATTAAGACAAAAACCCTAAAACACTACCATCGGCCGCGACCAAGCTTTGCACACACACACACATCACAACTTCAAGCAAGAACAAGAATTCAGCCTCGGTTTTGGTTGATTTCAAGGACTATAACACGATTTGAATCATCAATTGCAAACCAACACCCGAATTAAAGGTTAGTTTTGTGTTTTTATGCATTTTTTTTGAAGTAGGCCAAAACCCTAATTCGATTTTGGTGAATTGAAGGTCGATTTCTTGATTTTTGTTGATGTTATTATGTTAATTAGATTGTATATATGTTAGTTAACGTCGATTATGCTAGAAAGCTATGATTTTGATGTGTCGTTCATAGGTTACTAATAATAGCAACTTTATTTGCATGAATGTGATGAATTGATGATGAATTGACTATGTTAATGTGTTTGTGATGATGATTGGGTATTAGATTAATGATATGAATGTTAGAAAACCAAGAATGAATGTTGTAGTTCATGTCTTACTAAAAGTACTAACTTTTGGTTAGAAAGATTGAGGAATTATGATGATTGGATGTTGTTGATCTTGTCTAGATGTTAACATGAGCTTGAATTGGTATATTAGTAATGAATTCATGAATGTATTGGGTGTTTGATGGATTTTGGGATGTGCTTTCCCAAAAGGGAAACTTTATTTGCACAAATTCTTTAATATGATAGTTTGAGTATGTTTGGGACATTAGGATCATGCTAGTAATGTCATGGATGGTTTCTAAGGTAGTAGAATGTATTGTTTAGATGTATGAATATTTATTGGGTTAATTGGAAGGTTTGGCCTGTTTGTGGGATTACCTGGATATGGGTCATAGGGGTTATGATAGGCTATTGTTTGGATTGTAGTTGATCATGGTTGAACATCTTGGGTGATAAGAATTATGTTAAATGGTATGTTGATGGTCATCATACATGCGTGTGAATTTGAGGCCCCTACTTAGTAGGATTGGAAGGGTTTAGGGTGTGAAGTCATGAGTGGTTTCACATGGCATGCTGTGCATGATTTGATTCTATGTATGATGCATTGGTTGTGTTGTAGCTATGTTGAGCATGATAATTGTTTGAGATTCGCATGACTTGTATGATATTTTGCTGTATGATGATCTAGGTAGTACATGTGGGTAATAAAGTGTCATATGTGATTAGTTTGTATGTTAATCATGTGTGATGGACTGTTATGCTTGTTCGAATGGAATTTCATCTATAATGTCACCAACGGGTCAAACGGGTCAACTGGGTCAAATGTGTCTTGTCTTTTTAAAACCTTGAGTTCTTTGGTTTGTAGAGCACTTAGGGTTTCATTATGATTCTGTGTACACGTACTTATGTACTCATGTGTTCTAGGTGACCTCTGAGGGTTGTCTATCCACTCTTTCTTGTCAAGTTAAGCATTAAGTAATTTCTTACACGCATCAGGTGAGTTCAGGCCCCACACTTTTTACATACTCTCTTTTGGGGGAGATAGCATACTGTTTTTACAAACGCTTTATTTATATGAGTTGTGTATAGTATAATATAGTGCTGATTACCATGGAAAGTCCTCACACTTTCGGATTGTTAATAATGATATTAGCAGGAAATTTTGGGTAGTACTACTGGGTCTGACGAGCCCCACCTGTGCGACTCCAGGTCAAACGGGTGCAATTTGGTCCTAACGAACATTGTCACGACTTGGTATGTCGTGGGAAGAGGCAACAAACGTAACACAATCAGCTTCAATCGTGAAATCGCTATGATTACTAGTATTTTGTTTATAGACTACCTATCTATTACAATACACTTCTTATATTGTGCAATTGTTATTGATTTATGTTTAACGCAAACTCTTGAACTCACCAACCGTTTTGTTGACTCTTAGTATGCTATTCTCAGGTTAAGGTTGCTTTTGCCTAGGAGCACATTACACGGGTCAGCATCATGGTGTTGTCGGCATGTTATGAAACAATGTGTTTGGGATTATGTTTGTTTAAACTTTATGCTTTGGTTTTGCATAATACTTGGGCGCGTTCGTTTGCGCATTTTAAATCATGCTACATTGTTTTGGGTTTTCTGGTTTATTTAACGCTTCCGCAGTATTTAAAGTTAAACTTTGATTTTGAATGTTTGTACATATAGAGTCGTTCTGAGTAACTAATGACTGAGATCCTGGTATGTCACGCGCCTCGTAATAAAACCCCGCACGTGGATTTTGAGGGTGTGACAGATTGGTATCAGAGCCATTGGTTATAGGGAACTAGGTTGCATACATACACACTAGACTATAACCATATAGTTGTTGGTTGCTTGTCATTTACTCTCCTTACTGTATACTCATTGGCATACGCATCAGATACTTCGTAGCATGGCATCATCGTCGCGTGACTTGGGTAAGAGACCTGCAAGATCTGAGTCACCTCCTTACTCACCCGTACCGGACAGTGGATCGGACTGGCCATGACATCATTATCCATCTGAAGAGGTTGATTGGGATCAACCGTTCGCGATACCTGAACATGATCCTCCGCGAGATTACGATTACTATCCTACCTGCATATGGCATATGATATATCGGGAGCGAGTACCGCTGATAGCCTCTACCCGACCACGAACGAGGTCGTCGACAGCTACCCCATCTCTCGCACTCCCTACTCTGGATATTCCTCAAGAGCAAGCCTTTGCTGCACTAGTGGCTGCACTAGACACCGAGTAGCAACGAGTCCGGATACTCACTAGTGAGAATTTTACCCTAAGACACCAGGTGCGAGAACTACGATAACAAGTGGATACGCTTGAGGAGCAACATGGGAAAACCCTTAATGGGTGTTATGCAATGGCTGATGGCGTGGGAGCGCTTACGGGACGCGTGAATGCACTAGAGCAGCGGGAGGTGATGGCTAACGATAGGTTTGCTGCTCTAGAGGCACAACTGGCAGCACTCCAGATTGCTATAGCTCCTGCACCTGCCGAGGACCCCGAGGAGGAGGACCCCGAGGAAGCCCCAGAGGAGGAGGAACCGGAGGAAACGGATGACGACAGAGGAGGAGGAGCCACTTTATGCCTGGGGATGGTGAACTAGATGCACAAGAGGGTCGAGCACTATATACGGGGATTGGTGCCTGAGATTCAAAGTATGGTAACTGCTTCTAATCCCACTACCATACAACAAGCCATCCGGTTAGCCCACAGGCTGACTGATCAAGCGGTGGAGCAAGGAAGGCTACCCAAGCGGGGCGCTGTGGCAAGCGTGCCTGACCATAAACACAAGTGGGATGGTTCAGGCAACAAGGGATCATCATCAAGCAGTCAATCTCAACCTCAACAACAACAGCAAAATCAGCAACAACAACGGAGGTTCGATAATAATCGAAGCTTCAACTAGGCGACTCCCTCAAATCAAGGACCCGGTGGGTATGGCGGAAGACAGCCGAAGTGCAACCGGTGTAACTACCACCATGTGGGTCGATGTGATAATTTCAAGAGCCAACATTGTGGGAAGATTGGTCATGCAGCCAAAGACTGCCGTGGTGAGCTGATGAAAAAGCCATAACAGTCCCAGGAAACTCCCAAAAGCTGTTTTGAATGCTAAAAAGAAGGCCATTACAGACGCAACTGTCCCCAGCTAAGGAGGAATGGTAATGGCAACAACAACAATGGCAACAACAGCAACAATAATAGTGGCAACAACAACAACAACAGTAATGGCAACAAAAGTGGAGGCAATAGCAATAACGAAGCCAAAGGAAGAGCCTTCGTCATTGGCTCAGGTGAGGCTCTAAACGACCCTACAACTGTAACTAGTAAATTTTTGGTTAATGGTCGTTTTGCTACCGTATTATTCAATACCGGAGCTGATAGAAGTTTCGTGTCCACTAAGTTTTGTAGTTTTTTAAGTGATATACCCTCAGCTTTAGAATCTAATTACACCGTAGAGTTAGCTGACGGTACACAGATTCACATAACACATATTCTTAGAGACTGCAAGATAGAGCTTGCTGGTCATACATTCGCCATAGATCTCATGCCTGTTACACTAGGAAGTTTTGATGTAGTAGTAGGCATGGATTGGCTTTCCGGTCAACAAGCGGAAGTCATATGCCATGAGAAGATCATACGGATTCCCATTGGCGAAGAAGTCCTTACGGTCATAGATGATAGGAGTGGTGCGATGATAGGCATCATCTCGTTCATGAAGGCACAGAAGTTGTTACGGAAAGGTCGACTGGCCATATTGGCACTGGTCACAGATAAACAGACCAAGGAAAAGAAGATAAAGGATATCCCCGTGGTTCGTGACTTTCCTGAGGTGTTTTAGGAAGACCTGCCTAGATCACCACCTCATCGTCAAGTCGAATTCCAAATTGAGTTGTCTCCAGGAGCCACTCCAATTGCGAGAGCACCTTACCGGTTAGCTCCGAACGAACTGCAGGAATTATCCGCCCAACTACAAGAGCTATTGGATAAAGGGTTTATCCGACCGAGTTCGTCACCCTGGGGAGCGCCAGTGCTGTTTGTCAAGAAGAAGGATGGTACATTTCGAATGTGCATTGACTATAGGTAACTGAACAAGGTTACTATCAAGAATAGATATCTCTTACCTCGTATAGATGATTTGTTTGATCAACTGCAAGGATCAAGCTATTACTCTAAGATTGATATGAGGTCTGGGTATCATCTGCTGAGAGTTCGAGAAGAGGACATCTCGAAGACTGCCTTCCATACATGATATGGTCACCATGAATTTTTGGTCATGCCATTTGGGTTGACGAATGCACCAGCAGTATTCATGGACCTCATGAATCGCATGTGCAAACCCTATCTTGATCAGTTTGTTATTGTCTTTATCAATGACATACTGATCTACTCCAAGACTGAGGAAGAACATGGCGAGCACTTGCGGTTAATTTTGGAATTACTTAGAAAAGAACAATTGTACGCCAAGTTTTCTAAGTGTGATTTTTGGATACGTGAGGTGCAATTCTTGGGTCATATTGTCAACGAGAAGGGAATACATGTTGATCCTGCAAAGATTGAAGCGATAAAGAATTGGTCTGTTCCTAAGACACCAAGGGAGATACGACAATTCCTTGGATTAGCGGGATATTATCGACGGTTCATCGAAGGATTCTCTAAGATTGCACAACCTCTCACAGCTTTGACTTACAAGGGAACAACATACAAATAAGGTGAGAGTCAGGAATCTGCTTTCCCATTGCTGAAACGGAAACTGTGTAGCGCACCGATATTGGCGTTACCGGGTGGTAGTGATGATTTCGTAGTCTATTGTGATGCTTCCATTCAAGGGCTTGTATGCGTCCTGATGCAGTGGGATAAGGTGATAGCTTACGCCTCTAGACAGTTAAAGGTTCACGAGAAGAACTATACCCACCCATGACTTGGAGCTGGGTGCGGTAATTTTTGCCTTAAAGACTGGAGACATTACTTGTACGGTACCAAATGCACTATTTACACTGATCACAAGAGTCTTCAGCATATCTTTGAGCAAAAGGAATTGAATATGAGGCAAAGATGCTGGGTACAATTACTGAATGACTATGACTGTGCTATCAAATATCATCCGGGAAAGGCTAATGTAGTCGCTGACGCACTGTGTAGGAAAGAAAATGTTAAGCCTCGGCGTGTGTGAGCTTTACAACTTACCATTAGCACACAGTTACCGGAACAAATCCGAGAGGCTCAGACGGAAGCTCTGAAAGCAGAAAGCATTGGGTCCGAATCCTTAAGAGGAATTGACAAGCAGCTCGAAGTGAAAGCGGATGGGATTCGATATTTCATGGATAGACTTTGGGTACCTGTGCATGGAAATCTAAGAGAATTGGTTATGAGTGAGGCACACAAGTCTAAGTACTCTATACATCCTGGATCTGACAAGATGTACCATGATTTGAAGGCGCACTACTGGTGGCCTAACATGAAGGCGGATGTAGCTACATACGTGAGCAAGTGTCTGACCTACTCAAAGGTAAAAATGGAGTATCAGAAACCATCTGGACTATTACAACAACTCGAGATCCCTATGTGGAAGTGGGATCAGATATCAATGGATTTTATTACTAAGTTACCTCAAACTTCTACTGGTTGCGACACAATATGGGTTATCGTGGATAGATTAACAAAATCTGCTCATTTCCTAGTGATAAAGGAAACAAACAAGATGGAGAAATTAACCCGACTCTATTTGAAGGAGATCGTTTCGAGGCATGGAGTACCAATCTTAATTATTTCTGATCGTGATTCTTGTTTCACAACGCATTTCTGGCAATCATTGCAGAAATCTTTGGGTACGCGATTGGATACGAGTACTTCTTATCATCCACAGACTGATGGTCAAAGCAAGCGTACTATACAGACTTTGGAGGACATGATACATGCTTGTGTGATTGACTTCGGGAATAACTGGGAAGTTCACCTACCATTGGTGGAATTTTCTTACAACAACAGTTATCACACTAGCATAAAGGCGGAACCTTTTGAAGCGTTGTATGGGAGAAAATGTAGATCACCAGTTTGTTGGGTTGAAATTGGTGACAGCCAGCTAATGGGTCCTGAGTTAGTACACGAGACTACTGAGAAGATTGTACAAATAAGGAATCGTATGGCTGCAGCGCGCGACAGACAGAAAAGTTGTAACACCCGGAAAATTTTAAAAGACGAGAAAGAAGAATAAATGTGTATAAAAGAAAGAAAATAGAATTTAACCTAAGTTGAGGGGCTAAATGTGTCAAAAGGACAAAAACAATAAAAGTGGGTGCAAAAGGGGATGGCCGCCCACACCTTCCTGCATATTTCACTTCAACCGGATTTTAGAGAGAGAAAGAGCAGAGCTCTTGGGTTTTGGAGAAGAAGAACAAGGAGATCGAATTCAAGGTAAGAATTCATCATTTTAAGTCATTCTTGGCCGGCCTATGCCTCGATTGCATGCTTATGTGTGTTTGTTTGTGTTTGGGTTGTGTTTTGTTGGGTTTTAGGTGTGTGAACTCATTGCATTCGGGTTTGAAGGAAGTCTTGCCCGAAAGATCGCATAAGATGAGTTCTAGATCCCCGGTTTCTATGTTTTAAACCTGTTTTGGGGCTGGAAATGCATGTAACTAACTTTTTAATATGTCCAGTATTTTGTACCGTAAGTTTGGCCCTGTTCTTTTAGTGGGTGTGTTAGGGCCTGCATGTTTTGCTCGGTTTATGTGGTTGTATGCTTGTTCTAAGAGATTAGCATGCTAGATCGGTGCAATGAATGTATAAGAATGAGGATTAGGAACTGATTATAGTGTAAGATGCGGTTTCAGGTTAGTTGATTATCCGCATTAAGTTTGAATATTTGCATAAGTGTTGTTCATCCGCATTAGTTAAGTCTTCATCCGCATTTGATGAACACCGACTATTTTGTTCACCCACATTTGCTAAGTGTTCATCCACATTTGTTGTATGTTCATCCGCATTTGTTTTGTCCATGCGCATTTGCTTCAGTCATCTGCATTTGGTTCATGCGCACTTCATTGGACGGAATATTTTCTGAAAACTTTCATGTGCTTTATGCATGCGCATTCACTACAGTGTTCATGCGCATTTCTTTGGGACACTTAGGATATTTTCTGAGGTGTTCATTCGTATTCGGTTACTCATCCGCATTTGTCTATTCATTCGCATTTAGTTACTCATTCGCATTTGTCCATTCATCCGCATTTGGTTACTCATCCGCATTTGTTTATTCATCCGCATTTGTCTGTTCATCCGCATTTGTTTGTTCATCTGCATTTCTTTAAGGGGATGGAATTTTCTGAGATTTTGGGATGTAGAGCTTAAGTGTTAAGAAAGGAGGTTTTATGGGGGACTGTGCTTGTTTACAATT
This sequence comes from Flaveria sonorensis, assembly GCA_025506505.1. Classification (NCBI taxonomy): domain Eukaryota; kingdom Viridiplantae; phylum Streptophyta; class Magnoliopsida; order Asterales; family Asteraceae; genus Flaveria; species Flaveria sonorensis. The sequence goes on from CM046433.1 coordinate 38,481,356, forward strand.
TGCATGCTTTGTATGCTGTTGTGATGATGTTGTTCCATGTTATGTTTATGTCGTGACCTTACGTGGTGTGACGTATGAATATGCTTATGTAAAGTAGTACTTAACGAAAGTGGAAGATAACTAAAGAGAAGTAAGAAGGAATGAATGCATGCATTAATGAACGATCGGAAGTAAGAAAAGTCTTGCAAGCACTGTAAGGAGGTTCACACCCAATGAACAGTGTTAGCTCAACGGTGTGGGGGTTAGCTACCCCAGAAGGATGCACACTGGGGTCTAGTCTTTGTGACTGACCATACGTATGGGACCATTGTCGCTTGCCCCGGTGCTAGTGCCCGCCTAGTGTATGATGTTTGAAGTCTATTTATAGTCTTCGGCCCAGTACCCGCCTTGTGCATGATGTTTGGGGTATAGCACATGGCATTGGTCCAAATGATGATACCCCGGTGCTGGTGCCCACCTAGGGCATGATGTTTGAAGTCTATTTATAGTCTTCGGCCCAGTATCCGCCTTATGCATGATGTTTGGGGTATAGCTCGAGGCATTAGCCTGGAGCATAGAGAAGTGAAAGTAATAATGATCGAATGAAATGTACGATAAGAAAGAGAATGAATGAATGTAAGTTGACGATGATGAAAGATAATAATGAGATTATCTATTTGTACGTATGATGTATGATCGCTTACGAAAGTAAAGTACGGTTTTAAACGAAAGAAAAGTATTTTATTTATAAAACTAGAACTCACTCAGCAACGCTGACTTTTATGTAATTTCCAGTTGGCAGGTAACGTTGCTGAGGATGGCACGGGGCAGCTACTTGGCGTTTTTGGGATGGCATCCATTTCATGACAAATGACTTTTTTTGTAATGTAATGCAAACAATGAGATTTTTGTAATGGATAACAATGATTGTATTGTCTTGCAAAAGTGGTCATTAATATAAGAAATGGTTTGTTCAGTATTCCGCCATGATGTTTTAGCAAATGTAAATATATGTTCTATGTTTTATGTGCGATGATTGACCAGCTGTAAGCGTTCCGGTAACGGGGGCTTACAAGTTGGTATCAGAGCCAAAGTTTAAGTGAAACGGGTAAATATTTACAAAAGAAACCTAAACTTAAACTGAGAATGGGACAAAGGGAAGGGATGCTAGTCCGAGTAGCTGCGTGCCATCATGTATTTTCTTAATGTTAACCGGTATTAATGCGCATGTTATGTGATTTATGTGCTTCTTAGTAGATTTAGATACTGATGAATCAGGATAGGAAATGCTTGGGGTATGAAGAGTAAAGTAAGTGGCTAATCACAACTGGCCACTGTAATTAGGGACTTACTATACTTGACATAAACTGAGTTGTTACCTTGAATGACCATGTTGGTGTTTGAATCTTATAGTGTGTTAGAGGATGGCCGGTGGTAGATCCTCGAAGGCTTCTCGAGGTGGAGGTCGTGGTGGACGTGGTGCTGGACCACGGGTCACGAGAGGAAGGCCTAGGCCTGAAGAGGTGGCTCACGAAGAGCCCAAGACCCCTCATCTAGAGGGTGGTAATAAGAGTGCCAATTTAAGGGCCTCAATGAAGGAGCCGGTGGTGGAAGAGGTTCACCAGGTCATGCAGACGATTCTACCGTCTGTGGTGACCGAAGTGATTAAGGCTGTACGAGAAGGAGAGAGGAAGGAAAGGAGGAGACCCGCGGAGGAAAGGGAGCAACCGAAGACTGAGACGGTTGTCTCTAGTGAAGAAGAAGGAGAAGAGCCTGTGCAGGAGATAGCACGAGGCTGTAACTATGGGGCATTTCAAAGATGCAAGCCCCCGACTTTTGACGGAAATGGCACTGCGGCTGCTGCTCACCGGTGGGTGAGAGAGATGGAAGTTGTTCTAGATATCAGTGAGTGCCGGGAAGATCAGAAGGTGAAGTTCGCCACCCACTCATTTGTGGACTCGGCCCTATGTTGGTGGCACAATATTGTCCAGGCCGTGGGTAGTAGAGCGATTGGCAGGATGAGGTGGAATGAGTGAAGAAACTGGTGATCGAGGAGTTTTGTCCTCACTGAGAGCTCGACAAGGTTGAGAGGGAGTTCCTACAGCTGGAGGCGGGAACCATGACACATCAATAATATACCACCAAATTCAATGAGATGGCACGGCTGGTGCCAGATCAGGTGACACCTTTGTCATGAAAGATTAAGAGATACATTCAGGGCTTGCCGGCGGACATCCGCAGGCACATGATCGCTGCCCGACCGAGCACGTTTAGGTCAGTGGTTGATCTGGCAGGGAGGCTGTATGATGAACGGGAAGTAGTGGTGGCTAAGGTGAGTAAGAAAGGTGGTGGTGACCGGAACTGGAACGGGAAGAGGTTTGGTAGGGGTGGTGCCCCGACAAACAACAAGCGTGCATGGGTGGATGACCGCCGTGTGGTCACATCTGGTGCGGGGTCGAAGAGGTGTGTCAAATGTGGAAAGGAGCATTTCGGAGAATGTAGGCGGGGATTGAATGTATGCTTCCTATGTGGGAGGACGGGGCATATAGCAAAGGATTGTCGTATGGCCAAATGTTTTAACTGTGGTAGAGAGGGTCACATGAGCAGGGAATGCAAGAAGCTTAGGGCTGAGAGTTTCAGAGCGAAGAAGACGATCGGAACCGAAGGGCAGAAAGCAAGCGCCAGAGCATTCACGATGACCCAGGAGGAGGCTACGACGGACCCCAATGTTGTGTCAGGTACGTTCCTAGTAAACCAAACTCTTGCCTCCGTGTTATTTGATTCTGCTGCTAGTAAGAGCTTCACTTCTGCTGCCTTTTCTGCTAAGTTGCCTTTAAGTAGTAGGAGTATTGACGAGCCCTTCGATGTAGAAACTGCCATAGGTAAGTCTACCAGGATTTCTGAGATGATGGAAGGCTGTGTCATAGAAGTAGAAGGTCATAAATTTCCTGTTAGACCATTCGTGATGACCTTAGGCTGTTTCGATGTAGTCCTGAGAATGGACTCGTTAGCGGCCTACAAGGCGAATATCGTATGTCGTAAGAAGATGACTGGACTGATAGCGCCTGACGGGAGTTCGGTGACGATTTACGGTGATCGAGTTACTACGATTCCGAAGGTGATTTCAATGGCGGTGGCAGGAAAGTGTATGAGGCATGGATGTAGTGCCTACTTGGCCTACGTAAAAGATGTTGATATGCCAACACCACAATTGTCTGATGTACCGGTTGTGTGTGACTTCCCAGACGTGTTCCCAGAAGATTTACCAGGTGTACCGCTGGACCGTGAGATTGAGTTTCAGATCGACCTGATACCCGGTGCCCAACCTGTTGCTAAGGCACCGTATCGGTTAGCCCCCTCTGAGCTAAAGGAATTGATGGAGCAACTGCAAGAGTTGCTTGATAAGGGGTTCATTAGACCGAGTATCTCTCCATGGGGTGCCCCGTTTTTGTTTGTAAAGAAGAAGGACGGTATTATGAGGATGTGTATTGGCTACCGCGAGCTGAACAAGTTGACGGTGAAGAATCGGTATCCATTGCCGAGGATTGATGACCTGTTTGATCAGCTCCAAGGTGCCAGTTGGTTTTCGAGAATAGATCTCCGATCTGGTTACCATCAGTTGAAGGTGAAGGAGCAGGATATTCCTAAAATAGCTTTTCGTACGCGTTATGGACACTACGAGTTCCTCGTTATTTAACCAACGAGCTGATTTTATGGATCTGATGAATCGAGTGTGTCGGCCGATGTTGGATAAATTAGTGATTGTGTTCATCGATGATATCTTGATTTATTCAAAGAGCGAGGTGGAACATGCCGGTCATATTCGAGAGGTATTAGAGACGTTGAGAAGGGAGAAGTTGTATGCTAAGTTCTCCAAGTGCGCGTTCTGGTTGCGCGAGGTTCAGTTTTTGGGTCACGTGGTGAATCCCGAGGGGATTATGGTAGACCCGGCAAAAGTGGAAGCTGTGATGCAATGGAAGTCTTCAATGACGCCATCCGAGATCCGTAGTTTCTTGGGGTTGGCGGGCTATTATAGGAGATTCATCCAAGACTTCTCTAAGATAGCTTTTCCACTGACCAAGTTGACCCATAAGGATGTGAAGTTTGTTTGGGTTCAAGAGCAGGAGAAGGCTTTCGAAGAGTTGAAGACGAGGTTGACTCAAGCTCATGTCTTATCATTACCCGAAGGGAGCGAGGATTTGGTGGTTTATTCAGATGCTTCTTACTCGGGATTGGGTTGCGTACTGATGCAGTGAGGAAAGGTTATAGCTTACGCATCCCGTCAATTGAAGCTTCATGAGGTTAATTACCCTACTCATGATTTGGAGCTAGTAGCTATGTTCTTTGCATTAAAAATTTGGAGGCACTACCTGTACGGGAAGAGGTGCACCATCTTCACTGACCACAAGAGCTTGAAGTACTTCTTCGAGCAAAAGGATTTGAACATGAGGCAAAGGAGATGGTTGGAACTAATAAAGGATTATGATTGTGAAATCCATTACCATCCGGGCAAAGCCAACGTAGTGGCGTATGCCCTTAGCGGAAAGGAGAGGCCTGAACCAATCCGGGTGAAGGCTTACCAATTGGTTTTGACCTTCGATGTGATGAAGAAGGTCAAGGAGTTTCAAGATGAGGCATTGAAGGAAGATCATCTTAACTCTGAAAGGATGAGAGGTCTAGTCGCGGAATTGGGTGAAAACACTCTCGGTGTTAGAACCCGATTCGGACGAATGTGGATTCCTCGTTATGGGGATCTACGTGGGAAGATCATGGACGAAGCTCATAAGACTCGATACTCCGTTCATCCTGGTGCCACGAAAATGTATCAGGATATGAAGAAAGATTATTGGTGGCCGGGTATGAAGCGTGACTTAGTGGAGTACGTGAGTAAGTGCCTTACTTGCTTGCAAGTGAAGGCGGAGCATCAGAAGTCATACGGTAAGATCCAACCTTTGGATATACCCGAGTGGAAGTCAGAGCATATCACCATGGACTTTATCACGAAGCTACCGCGTACCGTGAAGGGGTACGATGCCATATGGGTGATATTCGACCGTCTGACTAAGAGTGCTCACTTCCTACCGATCCGAGAGACGTATTCATCTGAGAAGTTAGCGGATCTATTCATCAGGGACATTGTAACTCGTCAAGGTGTGTCGGTGTCTATTGTTTCTGATCGTGACACTCGGTTTACATCTAAGTTCTGGAAGAGATTTCATGATGCAATGGGGATGATGTTACACATCAGCACGGCTTATCATCCACAGACAGATGGTCAGTCGGAGAGAACCATTCAGATGCTTGAGGATATGCTTCGGGCATGCGTCATGGATTTTGGAGGTAGTTGGGATGACCACTTACCGTTAACGGAGTTCTCATACAATAACAGTAATCATGCCAGCATGGTATGCCCCCTTATGAGATGCTATATGGTAGGAGATGTAGAACACCCATTTGTTGGAGTGATATTAGGAGTTAGGAAGTATTGACGTGATTGAGGCTACGACTGAGAAGCTCGAAAAGATCAAAGCCTTTATGAAGGCAGCCAAAGATAGGCAGAAGTCATATGCCGATAAGTGACGTAGACCGATTGAATTCCAGGTGGGCGATAGAGTTATGTTGAAAGTCTCACCTTGGAAGGGTATCATTCGGTTTAGAAAGCGGGGCAAGTTGAGCCCGAGATACATAGGGCCTTTCTGAATCATTGCTCGAGTAGGAGAGGTGGCCTACAGGTTGGAGTTACCCGATGAGTGTAAGATGTGGGTTTAGGTTAGTTGATCATCCACATTAAGTTTGAATATTTGCATAAGTGTTGTTCATCCGCATTAGTTAACTCTTCATCCGCATTTGATGAACACCGGCTATTTTGTTCACCCTCATTTGCTAAGTGTTCATCCGCATTTGTTGTATGTTCATCCGCATTCTTTTTGTCCATGCGCATTTGCTTCAGTCATCCGCATTTGGTTCATGCGCAGTTCATTGGACGGAATATTTTCTGAAAACTTTCATGTGCTTTATGCATGCGCATTCGCTACAGTGTTCATGCGCATTTCTTTGGGACACTTAGAATATTTTCTGAGGTGTTCATCCGCATTTGGTTACTCATCCGCATTTGTCTATTCATCCGTATTTTGTTACTCATCCGCATTTGTCTATTCATCCGCATTTGTTTATTCATCCGCATTTGTCTGTTCATCCGCATTTGTTTGTTCATCTGCATTTCTTTAAGGGGACATAATTTTCTGAGATTTTGGGATGTAGAGCTTAAGTGTTAAGAAAGGAGGTTTTATGGAGGACTGTGCTTGTTTACGATTTGCATGCTTTGTATGGTGTTGTGATGATGTTGTTCCATGTTATGTTTATGTCGTGACTTTACGTGGTGTGACGTATGAATATGCTTATGTAAAGTTGTACTTAATGAAAGTGGAAGATAACTAAAGAGAAGTAAGAAAGAATGAATGCATGCATTAATGAACGATCGGAAGTAAGAAAGTCTTGCAAGCACTGTAAGGAGGTTCACACCCAATGAAGGGTGTTAGCTCAACGGTGTGCGGGTTAGCTACCCCAGAAGGATGCACACTGGGGTCTAGCCTTTGTGACTGACCATACGTATGGGACCATTGTCGCTTGCCCCGGTGCTGGTGCCCTCCTAGTGCATGATGTTTGAAGTCTATTTATAGTCTTCGGCCCAGTACCCGCCTTGTGCATGATGTTTGGGGTATAGCACATGGCATTGGTCCAAATGATGATACCCCGGTGCTGGTGCCCACCTAGGGCATGATGTTTGAAGTCTATTTATAGTCTTCGGCCCAGTATCCGCCTTATGCATGATGTTTGGGGTATAGCTCGAGGCATTAGCCTGGAGCATAGAGAAGTGAAAGTAATAATGATCGAATGAAATGTACGATAAGAAAGAGAATGAATGAATGTAAGTTGACGATGATGAAAGATAATAATGAGATTATCTATTTGTACGTATGATGTATGATCGCTTACGAAAGTAAAGTACGGTTTTAAACGAAAGAAAAGTATTTTATTTATAAAACTAGAACTCACTCAGCAACGCTGACTTTTATGTAATTTCCAGTTGGCAGATAACGTTGCTGAGGATGGCACGGGGCAGCTACTTGGCGTTTTTGGGATGGCATCCATTTCATGACAAATGACTTTTTTTTTGTAATGTAATGCAAACAATGAGATTTTTGTAATGGATAACATTGATTGTATTGTCTTGCAAAAGTGGTCATTAATATAAGAAATGGTTTGTTCAGTATTCCGCTACGATGTTTTAGCAAATGTAAATATATGTTCTATGTTTTATGTGCGATGATTGACCAGCTGTAAGCTTTCCAGTAACGGGGGCTTACAAAAGTTATGCTAATTGGTGATAAGGTCTTACTGAAGGTCTCACCATGGAAAGGTGTGATCCGGTTTGGTAAGCGAGGAAAGCTAAATCCGAGATATGTTGGACCATTTGAGATATTGGAAAGAATAGGTCCAGTGGCCTATCGATTAGCCCTACCTGATTCGCTAAGTGGAATCCATGATGTATTCCATGTTTCAAATCTGAAGAAGTGCTTAACGGATGAAATGATGGTCGAACCACTGGAAGAATTTCAAGTGGATGAACAATTACGCTTCATTGAGGAACCGGTCGAAGTGATGGATCGTGAGGTGAAGACACTTAAGCAAATCAAGATACCCATTGTCAAAGTTCGATGGAACTCAAGACGTGGACCAGAATTTACGTGGGAACGTGAGTACCCAATGAAGCTTAAGTATCCTCGGCTATTCAAAAAGACGATGTCAGCCGGCGAAGGTACTGATTTAAATTTTGGGATGAAATTTCATTCAACATGGGGATGAAGTGACAACTCACCCGAAACTCACTCGATTTCGATTATTTTGTGCCAATGCAGTAGACCAATGATGGAACACTCACCATGTAATGCAATTTTCGGGACGAAAATTATTTCAACATGGGGATAATGTGACATCTGGTAATTTTTCGTTACCAAACTCCGTTAGTTCCGTTAAGTCTTGCATACACGTGTCGTGAGCACACACTAGTTGTCGTTGAACGTTGGTGACTTAATAATAATTAATAATGATAAACTGATGATAATTTAACTGATGATGTGATTATTAAGTTGTGCTTATGTGTTTATGTGATTTAACTATTAATTGTGAATTTTATAGCGTAAAGTGGAAACGTGTTATATTGATTTCGTGTGTTTTGTGACAAATGGAAATTGTGCATGATTATTATTTGTGACTAATAATAATTGTGTTTAGTAGTTAAAAACCTTTTAAAAAGTATTTAGGAGGATAATTTTTATAAAATACAAGTTATAAGGGTAAAAAGGGTAATTGTGATTAATTAATTAAATAAATCAAAAACTAAAACAAAAACCCTAAAACACTACCATCGGCCATGACCAAGCTTTGCACACACACACACACACATCTTGAATTCAAGCAAGAACAAGAATTCAGCCTCGGTTTTGGTCGATTTCAAGTACTATAACACGATTTGAATCATCAATTGCAAACCAACACCCGAATTAAAGGTTAGTTTTGTGTTTTTATGAATTTTTTTTGAAGTAGGCCGAAACCCTAATTCGATTTTGGTGAATTGAAGGTCGAATTCTTGATGTTTGTTGATGTTATTATGTTAGTTAGATTGTATATATGTTAGTTAACGTCGATTATGCTAGAAAGCAATGATTTTGATGCGTTGTTCATAGGTTACTAATAATAGTAAATTTATTTGCATGAATGTGATTAATTGATGATGAATTGATTATGTTAATGTGATTGTGATGATGATTGGGTGTTAGATTAATGATATGAATGTTAGAAAACCAAGAATGAATGTTGTAGTTCATGTCTTACTAAAAGTAGTAACTTTTGGTTAGAAAGATTGAGGAATTATGATGATTGGATGTTGTTGATCTTGTCTAGATGTTAACATGAGCTTGAATTGGTATATTAGTAATGAATTCATGAATATATTGGGTGTTTGATGGATTTTGGGATGTGCTTTCCCAAAAGGGAAACTTTATTTGCACAAATTCTTTAATATGATGATTTGAGTTTGTTTGGGACATTAGGATCATGCTAGTATGTTCATGGATGATTTCTAAGGTAGTAGAATGTATTGTTTGGGTATATGAATGTTTATTGGGTTAATTGGTAGGTTTGGCCTGTTTGTGGGATTACCTGGATATGGGTCATAGGGGTTATGATAGGCTATTGTTTGGATTGTAGTTGATCATGGTTGAACATCTTAGGTGATAAGAATTCTGTTAAATGGTATGTTGATGGTCATCATACATGTGTGCGAATCTGAGGCCCCTACTTAGTAGGATTGGCAGGGTTTAGGGTGTGAAGTCGTGAGTGGCTTCACATGGCATGCTGCGCATGTTTTGATTCTATGTATGATGCATTGGTTGTGTTGTAGCTATGTTGAGCATGATAATTGTTTGAGATTCGCATGACTTTTATGATATCAGGCTGTATGATGATCTAGGTAGTACATGTGGGTAAGAAGTGTCATATGTGATCAGTTTCTATGTTAATCATGTGTGATGGACTGTTATGCTTGTTCGAATGGAATTTCATCTATAATGTCACCAACGGGTCAGCTGGGTCAAATGTGTCATGTCTTTCTAAAACCTTGAGTTCTTTGGTTTGTAGAGCTCTTAGGGTTTCATTATGATTCTGTGTACACGTACTTATGTACTCATGTGTTCTAGGTGACTTTTGAGGGTGTCTATCCACTCTTTCTTGTCAAGTTAACCATTAAGTAATTTCTTACGCGCATCAGGTGAGTTCATGCCCCACACTTTTTACATACTCTCTTTTGGGGGAGATAGCATACTGTTTTTACAAACGCTTTATTTATATGAGTTGTGTATAGTATAATATAGTGCTGATTACCATGGAAAGTCCTCACACTTTCGGATTGTTAATAATGATATTAGCGGGAAATTTTGCGTAGTACTACTGGGTCTGACGAGCCCCACCTATGCGACTCGAGGTCAAACGGGTGCAATTTTGTCCTAACAAACATTGTCACGACCTGGTATGTTGTGGCAGGAGGCAACAAACGTAACACAATCTGCTTCAATCGCGAAATCGCTATGATTATTACTATTTTGTTTATAGACTAGCTATCTATTACAATACACTTCTTATATTGTGCAACTGTTATTGATTTATGTTTAACGCAAACTCTTGAACTCACCAACCGTTGTGTTGACTCTTAGTATGTTATTCTCAGGTTAAGGTTGCTTTTGCCTAGGAGCACATTACACGGGTCAGCATCATGGTGTTGTCGGCATGTTATGAAACAATGTTTTGGGATTATGTTTGTTTAAACTTTATGCTTTGGTTTTGCATAATACTTGGGCGCGTTTGTTTGCGCATTTTAAATCATGCTACATTGTTTTGGGTTTTCTGGTTTATTTAACGCTTCCGCAGTATTTAAAGTTAAACTTTGATTTTGAATGTTTGTACATATAGAGTCGTTCTGAGTAACTAATGACTGAGATCCTGGTATGTCACGTGCCTCGCGGTAAAACCACGCACTCGGATTTGGAGGGTGTGACACTTATGATTATACATATCACATATATCACAGTACTTTGTTGATATTTAAACATCTGTTGATTAACATTTGATGTGGAGGCCACATTTGATCCTTGTTTTGATTTAGGAGTTGAAAAGTTAATCTGTTGTTTTTGATTTAAAAATTTGTTCTTTTGAAATTTGGGTTTTGACTTTTGCTCATTATCACCATTCCTTGACTCTTTAGATACAAATCTTTTGTTGACAGCTGAAGACTTAGGAACTGAACCTGTTTTCAGATTAGAGTTAGATTTGTTCTTTGAGTTAGATTTGATTTTTGGAATTTTGTTCATGTCAAAAGTACCTGCAGATACAAACTTTATTGGTTTAAACTGATTAGTTTGATTTGTTTTTTGAGTTTGATTGTTTTGAGAAGAGTTAGATTTAGCATTTTTCCTTCTCCCTCTTTGATTTCTTGATCTTGAGGATTTTTGTTTGCTTTGGGATTGAACATCTTCAGTAGAAGACTCTTTTGCATTTTCTTTATCTTTTTGTTCTTTCTGCCATTTAAGGAAATCTGGATTGTTTAATCCGTAGGAAAATGAATCTTCAGATGTTACTTCATCTAGTTTTGCTTTCTCTTTATTATTTGAGTTTTATTTGTTATTCTTTACCATCACTTCTTCAATAACAGACTCTTTTGGAACAAACATCTTCTTATTCTTTGCTCGTGATTCATAAGATTTTACTTTTATAGGATGACCAGTTTTAATCTTCTCTGAATCTTGTTCCTTAAATATCTCAATATTTGTTTTCTCTTCATCACTTTCACAATTCTTTTTCTTGTTTTGAAAGGCTTTTAGCTTAGCTTTGTTTTCAGGTGAGTGATCATATGTGTTAAAGTTTTCTGGCAGAGTGTTTATGATAGATTCAGGCATTGGTTCATGTGTAAATCCTAGACCTATTTTATTTTTATCTTTCCTCTCACTTACCAGTTGTTCTATAATAGTTTTAGAACTTTTAACTTTTGCTAGATCTACCTGAGTTGCAGCATGAGCTATTTTTCTTCTTCTAAATTCTTTGTCATCTCTTCAAGTTGTTTTTTTACAAGTTCAAGTTCTTTTAGAGTTTTATTCCATGAGGTTTGTGAAGATAATATCTTTTCATCAGACTTTTTGATCATTTTTCAGTTTGTTATGCATTACTTCTTCTTGTTTAAGTTTATCACAGATCTTATATGAATATGTTCTGTAATGCTCAACTTGATCAAAACATGCTTTTGTGCACATTTTCTCTCTGACTTCAACAGGAATTTCAGGATAACTTGAAGATGAAGTCTCAGATTCAGATGATGGATTCTCAACCTTTGGTTGGTTAGACCGAGGCATAAGTGTCTTCTGAATCCTCTTTTGGGTAAGATTTGTCACTCCAGTCATAGTCTTCATCATCATTTTCTGAATCACTATCAGCCTTTGGATCATTATCTTCAGATCAGTCTTCATTTTGAATATCTGCAGCAAGAGATAAACTAGAGGTTAGATCAGCTGTAAATTGTTCAGCATAAGCACTCCAGTCATATCCATCTTTAATGCTAACAATAAGAGGTTTCTTTGGCTCTTCAAATGATTTTGATTCATCTTTAATTTCTGGCATAGGAAGACTCTGATAAGGCTTTTAGAAGGTTTTTTGAGACTGCTGATGATATCTTTGACTGCTAGAACCTGCTTGACCATTTCCTTCTTGGTTTCTGGGAGCATTACATTCTCTCAAGAAATGACCATAGCTGCTGCAGTTGAAACACCTTGATTTTGATTTGTCAAAGCCAACAGTTTTGTTAGCACATGGCTTGTAGTTCCTGTTAACAAAGAGTGTTTATGGGTTCTATAAGCAATCATCACCATCTGCTAGTTCAAGTCCATCTCTTCCACATCATCAGGATCCATCTCGAACAAATCCTGCAAAACAAGATCTAATTGTGTTAGATGACTACCTTGATAAGCTTGAAAATTTGCCATAAAAGCAGTAAAAGCATATTTAGACTCATCATCCTATAAAAGGATACTAATAACATCTTTAACTTTGCTAGTTTTAGTAGAGTTAAAAGATGGAGTCTCAGTTTGAGGTTTAGGAGTTTGAGTTTTAGGAGGAGACTGAGATTGAGGTTGAGTTATGTAAACAGGAGCACTAGTGTAGGAAGAATCTGTAAAGAAACCCGCTCCAACGAACAAATCACCCTCTTCTTCTAGAGAGTTATCATCTTTGACCAGAAAAGAATTCTCCACTGTGTTAGCTGGAGATGCAACATACTTGTATTGAGACATTGAAGCAGCTCTATCATTGTTTCTGGAGCTCTCATCAATCTCAACTAATTCAATCTTGGCAATCAAAAGATCTAGATCCATAGGAAACTTTTTAGTATGCTTTAACAGTGTAACTGTCTGTTTCTATGAAGATGGAAGAGCATTGAGAAGTCTTTAATTTAGATCTTTTAGATCAATTTTTATACCAGCAGTTGACATCTCAGAAGTTAGTTGAACAAATCTGTTCATCATTTGATTAATTGTTTCACCAGAAAGATGCTCAATTAACTCCAATTGCCTCTTGAGTTTCTGCTTTTTGAGATCTTGTATATCTTTACCACCTTCACAAATGATTTTCAAAGCCTTGTACATAGTGTACCTAGTTTGATAACCATCAAATCTAGTCAAGACTTCTAGTGGTAATCCCTTACACATCAATGAATGAGCTTTGATATCATTCTTCACTTTCCTTAAGTCATCACCTTGCAGACCATCCTCAGGATAAGGTTCTTGAGAGTCTTTTATGTAAACAAATTCTCTATCAGGACCATTAGATGTAATCAGGATATGAGGTCCTTTCTCTATTGACTTCCACAAGTCAGTGTCAATAGAATTTAGATGATGCTTCAATCTTAAAGACCAGTTCTTTAAATCAGCTCTGTTCTTTAGCTTTGGAACCCCTATTTTCTGAATCTTCAGACTTAACCATTTTGTATTTTTGAATTTAAGAAAAAGACTTGTTTTTGTTGTTTTTAAGTTTTGAATTAAAAACTATGAAATGAAAATATTTTTGGATTTTAGTTTCTAAAAAAGTTTCTAAGTGTAAACTGATAAGTCTGAAAGCTGATGCGCCTAAATAGTTGACAAGTGCCCACATAGTAGTGAAACGTCTACACGGTTCTCAAACACCTAACTTTGAAGTAGAAATGCCCAAGGGAATGCCTTAGTAGAATTCTGAAAAAAGCCCAACTGAAATGTGCCTGAACAGCTGAAATGCGCCCAAACAGTTCTTAAATGCCTGGGGTCCAAACAGTTCAAATGCGCCTAAACAGTTGAAATGCACCTAAAATAACTTTGTTTCTACAAAGTCACCAAGTGTCCAAATAGTCTCAAAACGTCTCAACAGTTGTCAAACGCATGATCTGAAACGTCTGAACAGTTCTAAAACACCCAATTAGTGGTGATGCGCCTAGATACTTAAACAATTTTCAGCAGTTTTCAACCATAATACGCCTAATTCATCAGCTTCAATGAACTCGGATCTTATGAAAATCTTCAAAACTTGATTAATTGATCTAAAAACTTCCAATTTGGTAGTAATTAGGTCGATTAACAATCCTTAATCCACAATTTCATCAAACAAGAACAACAAATCAGTATTCTGATTGAATTGAAGTCCGAAATGAAGAACAACGTTCGAACACTAATTTGATTAATTTCTCAGATTTGAATGGATTGAACACAAAATTGTGATTCAAATCATGTTTCTATTGATGAAACACAACTAAAAAAAACAATTAATTGATCAAATTGCAATCAATCACAGATTTCAAGTGATTCAAAGTGCTCAAAAGTTTGATAAGCTTTGATCACTGAACCGAAGGCTCTAATACCAACTGATCGGTTCAAAAGGATCGAATCTTTGATGATATCGTAACGCAATGATCAATTCAAATACAAAAGTAATCAAACACATGCAATTACATCAAAAAATTCATAGATTTCATTGATAGTAAATGCACAGGATACAATGTGTAAGGATTACAGTTCGTTCAACTGATTCTAACTGTTTCTTAGATTTGAAATGTCTAAGATCTAGTCTCTCTCTTGTCTACCATGCACATACATAAAATATCCTATTTATACTATCAAGAAACTAAGGAACATATATTTACAAATAAGTCCCTATACTATGACAAAAACAACATAAAGACAAAGTGTTAATCTTTCAAGAAGTCTAACAGTTTTACAATGTTAGGAGAGTTAGAATACTTAACAGATCAAATTGGGAACCAGCTTATGATGAAACAAAGAACACAAGTAAAGAACAAAACAAGTACAACAACACAAAAATATGTTTTTCAATAATGATGTATATTGCTCTCAAGTTCTTTCAAAGTGTTACAAAGATTCTCATAAAATGACAAGTACTTGAGATACTTTAGACTACATCCTACAACCAGCCATACTTTTAAAGCCAGCTGGAAACACTAATTTAGACAATAAGATCAATAAAGTCAAAAGGCACATTGCTTTTTTGCTAGTGACTATGACATGTCATGGCTCACATCCTTATCTAATACAAAAAGGACAAAATTACAAAAGCAGAAAGTTACAGACTCAACACCTTAATCTACAATTTGGCAAAAGTATGGACTTTTCACCAACTCATGTAAGTTGGTGAGTCTTCAGAGGTGGCAGCGAAGTATGGTTAAGATTTTATCAAAAGGTGATTCAGAAAAAGCATGTCTTCTATGCCTTTAGAAGAAAATCAGTCTCTTGGCTTTGAAAGACTTTTTCTTTGAAGCTTCAGAAGATTTCATCTTTGGCTTCAGAAGATTTAGTCGTTTGGCTTCGAAAGATTTGATACTTAGTGTAATTCATTGAGTTGTATCAAATTTTCCGAAGTAACTTCCATGTACTAATGTGCATGCTGAGAGTTATTTGGTTGCATCAATCTTTAAGTGTAATCCTTATAATACCCTTGAACAAACTAGTCTTGCCTTATTCTTGCTGACAAGTCCTCTATCATCTTTCTTATTTCTGAATACCCACTTGGTACCTATTGAGATCTTCCCATAAGAAAGAGGACATAGGTTCCAGACCTTTTTCCCTTTGAATTGAAGTAGCTCCTACTGCATTGTTTTAACCCAACTTCCATCCTTTAGAGCCTCATCAACCTTCTTTAGCTCAATCTGGGACAAGAAACAAAGAGTGTAGACAAACATTTTTGTCATGGGTTTGTCTGTCACACCCTCGAAATCAACATGCGGGGTTTTACCGCGAGGCGTGTGAACAAACCAGGATCTCAGTCATTAGTTACTTAGAACGACTCTATATGAACATACAATCAAAATCAGAGTTTAACTTTAAAACAATGTGGAAGCGTTTATCAAATATGAAAACCAGAATAATGTATCACAATGTAAACATGCGCAAACACGTGCCCAACGTTATGCAAAACAAATACATAAGTGCTTAACAACCAAAAACCAAGAAAGGGTTCCAACATTGCTCACATCTACAATGCTGACCCGTGAATGTGCACCTATGCAATAGCAGCTTCAACCTGAGAATAGCATACTAAAAGAGTCAACACAATGGTTGGTGAGTTCAAGACTTTTAGTAAAACGTAACAGTATCAGTATAAAATATAGGAGTACAATATAAGAGTGCATGAATTAGATAGCTAGTCTAAATTCACAAGTAATAATCATAGTGATTTCGCGATCGAAGTTGACTGTGTTTTGTTTGTTGCCTCTCGTCACGACTTACCAGGTCGTGACAATGTTTACATTAGGACAAAATTGCACCCGTTTGACCTCGAGTCGCACAGGTGGGGCTCGTCAGACCCAGTAGTACTACCCAAGATTTCCTGCTAGTTTCCATTATTAATGATCCAAAAGTGTGAGGAATTTCATGGTATTCAACACTATACATACTTTACACATCTTATTATAATAAAGCATTTGTAAGTCAGTATGATGTCTCCCCCAAAAGAGAGTGTATAAAAGAGTAGGGCATGAACTCACCTGGTGTGCACAAGAAAGAACTTAAGAGTTTAACTTGAAAGAGAGGACAGACAACCTTCAGCGGTTACCTAGAACACGCAAGTACATGAGTACGTGTACACAAAACCATTATGAAACCCTAAGTGCTCTATAAGCCAAAGAACTCAAGGTTTTGGAAAAACAAGACACATTGACCCAGTTGACCCGTTTGACCCGTTGGTGACATTATTGGTGAAATTCCATTCAATCAAACATAACAGTTCATCACACATGATTATCATACAAGTTGTTATGCCACTTCATTAACCACATGTACTACCTAGATCATCATACAATCTAGATTTTCATACAAGTCATGCGAATCTCAAGTAATCATCA
Source organism: Flaveria sonorensis (assembly GCA_025506505.1). Classification (NCBI taxonomy): domain Eukaryota; kingdom Viridiplantae; phylum Streptophyta; class Magnoliopsida; order Asterales; family Asteraceae; genus Flaveria; species Flaveria sonorensis. Next base: position 38,498,316 of record CM046433.1, read on the forward strand.
TGTTCAACATAATTTTACCATAGCTAATGCATCATACACAGAATCAAATCATGCACAACATGCCATGTGAAGCCACTCACGACTTCACACCCTAAACCCTGCCAATCCTACTAAGTAGGGGCCTCAGATTTGCACGCGTGTATGACGATCATCATCATATTATTCAACAGAATCCATATCAACCAAAATGTTCAACCATGATCTATTACAACCCAAACAATAGTTCTATCATAACCTACATGATCCATCACCATGTGCACCACAAAAAGACCAAATCTCCAATTAACCAACTAAGCGTTCATACAACCCAAACATAAATCTTCATAAATTAAAGTTTCCACTTTTGGCAATATATGAACTAGACTACCTAAATCATGGATTTCTTGCATCAAAATCATAACCCAATGTTCATATATCCTCATCAACCACATTACATCACTAATCCATCATAATTCATCAATATTCAAAATCAAAAGTTTCTACTTTTAGTAAGACATGAACTACATTACCTATTCTTAGATATCTAGCATAATTATCATCATTCTAACATCCATATAACATCATAAACACCCTAACAACATCAATTCATCATCAAATCACCATATTCATGCAATTAAAGTTACTATTATTAGTAACGTATGAACAACGCATCAAAATCGCAAATTTCTTGCATAATCTACGTAAACTAGCATCTATACAATCTAATTAACATCACATAATCATCAAACATCGAGGAATCGACACTCAATTCATCAAATTCGAACCAAAACTCTCGGCCATAACAAAATACGTGAAAAGAACACCAAAAGCTAACCTTTAAATGTATAATGAACAAGATTCGATGTTGTTAACGTGTTGTATAGCTTGTATTTGATCAAATCCGATGGTGAATGCTTGTTCTTGGGTTGATTTCACAAGTATGTGTGTGTGTTGATGCAATTCGCTGCCGAGGGGTGGGTATTAGGGTTGGGATTTTCTTTTATTTAATTTAATTTATTATAATTACCATTTAAACCCTTATAATTTGTATTTTATAAAAACTAAGCTTTTAAATCTTTTAAAAGGTTTTTAACTAAAATAACAAGCATATAAACTAATAATAATAATAATCATATGCATTATCTTTACTAGTTACAAAATACACGAATTAAATACACACGTTGCTACGTTACGCGATAAAATTCACAATTAATATTTAAATCACGTAAGCACATAAGCACAAATTAATAATCATGTCATCAGCTAAATTATTATCTATTAAACATTATTAATTATTATTAAGTCACAAACGTTCAACAACAACTAGTGTGTGCTCACGACACGTGTATGCAAGACCTAACGGAACTAACGGAGTTTGGTAACGGAAAATTACTGGATGTCACATTGTCTGCTTGTTCTCACCCATGTCTCAACATCTCCAATGATGTTTATGGTAGGATATGACTTGTGGATTCTCCGTTGAGGAATCATAGCAAGTTGATTTGATAGATCTAAATTAGTGAAATTTAAATCTAGCGATGGAGTATCACCCATCATATCAGCACACTTATCAAAAGAAACTTTATCCAATGAGTTTGTGACATCATTGATGTTTTCTTCTATGGAGTGGTTATCAGCATCAAGAAATTCTTTATCACTATCACTACCTCCATCCCCTCCTACATTGGAAACCCCTTCATTTGAGTTCTATACCTAAGTTCTAGAATTTGTAGGCACCTCAGATGTATCAGTTGAAGAGTTTATGATTGTTGTGCTGACAAGATTTCCAACTATAGGGTTTGTTACAACTGGAGCTGAAGAAATTTACTGACTTGGTCTTCTCAGCTCAAATCTTGGGTCAGGATCACCTATTGATAAGCTACCGTTAGATCCTGAAACATCTTCACAAGATTTGTTAAAATAGTTAGTAACTAAATCAAGATCAAATAGCAAAAATCAGGACTAGAACCATTCACACTAGGTGTGTACTCATTGAAGGTCATATTGGCTAACTCCTCATCTACTCTAGTTCGAGATTGTATACTCTATAAGCCTTAGCTTGGGAAGAGTATCCAATAAAGTGTCCATCATCTGATTTCTCAGCAAATTTGGCTATCTGATCTTTGGTATTCAAGACGGTGCAAGGACATCCAAATGATCTGAGGAAACCAATGAAAGGTCTCCTTTTCTGCCATAGCTCATAAGGAGTCTTACCATGAGTTTTGACTACTAAAACTCTATTCTACACATAGCAGGCAGTGTTGACTGCCACTACACAGAAGGTGATGGGAAGTTTAGAGTCAGAGTGCATGGTCCTTGCAGCCTCAATAAGTGTCCAGTTTCTCCTTTTAGCAACACCATTTTGCTGAGGATTCCTGGGAGCACTATATAATCTTGTAATACCTTTTTCATCACAAAATGTATCAAAGATTTGGTTCATGAATTCAGTTCCTTGATCACATCTTATGATCTTAACCTTGTGATCACATTGATTCTTAATTTTCAGAATGAAGTTCTTCAAGATCTCAGGGGTCTCATTCTTAGTTCTAACCAAGAAGACCCAAGTGTATCTTATGAAGTTATCTGTGATCACCAGGAAATATGAAGTCCTTCCTAAACTCATTACACTGGTGAGGCCAAAGAGATCAGTATGTAATAAGTGTAGGGGAGTAGTGATGGAGTTGTTTTCCTTTGGCTTGTGAGACACTTTGTGTTGCTTCCCTTTCTGACATGCAACACAATGGTCATCACTTGTAAACTCTTTCTTTGGCATTCTAGTTACCAAATCATTCTTAATTAATTTATTCTTGTTCTTAATGTTTACATGTCACATTCTTTTATGCCAGTGGAAAGACTCATCACTATTGGCTCTAGATAGAAAACAAGAAACTTCTCCTGATTAGGATGTTTCTTAAAGTGTACATGTTCCAATTCCTAGGAGCTCTGAACAGGATATGCTCTTGAGGAATGACCACCCCAGGCTTGAGAACAATGCACTCATTCCCAGTAAGGAGCATGTTATGTCTTTGATCATAAAATTAGGATACACTCAAGAGATTGTACCCAAGCTCCTTAGCATAGTTTACTTTCTTAATGCTAAGCTTACCATTTGTGACTCTGCCCCTTCTAATAATGTAACCACCTAATTCTCCACCAAAAGCAATCGGCCTTCTATCAATTCTTTCAAAATTTTGAAGTAAATAGCCATTGCATGTCATATGCCTAACAATTAATGATCCATACGTTTCCTTTGGTCTTTAGATGTTTATTGGCTTCTTCATGGTCAGCCATTAGTGCTTGGTTTGAAGAAAAATCCTCTACCTGAAAGCTCTAGTCAAAGACTAATTCTTCAACAGAAACAACAGCTTGTTGTTTTGGTTGGCTTGGCTTCTCAGATCTTGGAAGCCTAATTCTTCAACAGCAACAATAGCTTGTTGTTTTGGTTGGCTTGGCTTCTTAGATCTTGGAGCAACATCAGTGTAGTTAGGCCTTGATTATGCTTGGCCACCATTTTTCCTTGGTGCCTTGTAGTCCCTAGCAAAGCATCCCATGTGGTTACAATTGTAACACTTCACTTTGTTTTTATCCAGTCCAAACTTTCCACTGGTTACATTGATGGGGAACTTTCTTCTAGTTCTCTTGTAGAACTTCTTGGCTCTATGAGTGAGAAGAGCCGTTTGCTAGACTATCTTCATATACTCCAGATCATCTGGATGGATACAATCCAAGTCTTCAAGAATGAAGAGAAAGTTGCCACAACTTTCATCAACAGACATAAAGGCTTGAGATGAGCTTTCCTCTTGGAATGGGCTTCTTTGGATGTAGCTCTACCTTTGGTGTCTTAGGGAAGGTGATGAAATGACCCTTTTGTGAGTTGTCAGGGTAGCAGATGAGATGATGTTATGGTTATCTACTATCTCTTTCAACCACATGAAGGGCTGAACTCTGTTGATTACTGGAAGAGCTGCTTGATGGATTCTGCATGTTCATCTCCATCTTGTAGCTACTAAGGATACCATACAACTTTGTGAGAGTAAGGGTGGAAAGGTTTTCATTTCTCTTAATGGCCATAGAGTAGTGAGTCCATTCATTAGGAAGAGAGAACATCAATTTCCTTACAATGTCCATATTCTCAAGCTTAACTCCAACATCCATGAGAGTATCTACAATCTCAACATACCTGAGGTATTATTGAGTTATAGTTTCACCTGACTTGCCAGCAAAGTTCTTAAACTGCTACTTCATGGGGTCCTTCTTGTTTTCTTTAGCTTTATCAGACCTCTTACACATAAGTTTAAGTGCATCTCAGAGCTGCTTAGTAGTTTTGCACTTCTTGAGGCCTCTGTATATAGAGTTTGGAAGAACAGTTTGGAGAGCGGTCATGGCCTTCTGATTTATGTCAATCTTCTTACAATCCTCCATAAAATAGTCAGCCATTTCCTTAGGAATCATCCCACCTCCATCAGTGGCTGAAGAGGTGCTTGGGATGTGAGGTCCTTCGACAACAGATCTTCACATTCTGCTGTCTTGAGACTTGATGAACCCTTCAATACGTTGGCACCAAGTATCAAAGTCATCAGGCGTGATCAGTGGAGATTTTAACATGGTGCCAGTTTCCATATCAGCCTTTGTGAGAGCTGCCATTTGAGTTGGTAAGTGTTTTGTGAAACTACAGATATCTAAGATGGTGAGATCTTATAATCAAGAGCCTAAAATGCTCTGATACCAATAGTTTCATAGTGTTAGGAGAGAGTTAGAACACTTAACATGTCAAATAGGGAATTGGCGTATAGTGAAACAAGGAAGACAAGTAAAGAATAGAACAAGAACACAATAACATGGTTTTCAAAAATGATGTATATTGCTCTCAAGTTCTTTTTAACAAAGTGTTACAAAGTTTGAATCTAATAACAAGTACTTCAGATACATTATACTACATCCTACAGCTGGCCATACTTTGAAGGTAGATTACATTTTAACTATTGACAATGACATAATCAATGTAAAGTCGAAAGGTAGATTGCATTTTGACTATTGACAATGACATGCCATAGCTCACATCCTTATATAATATAAAATGGATAAAAGTACAAAAGTAGAAAGTTACAGACAATAAGACCTTAATCTACAGTTGAAAAAAATATGGACTTTTCACTAACTTATGTAAGTGAGTGAGTCATTAGAGATGGCAGTAGAAAATGGTTCAATTTTTGTCTAAAGTAATTTAGAGAAAGCATGTTTTCTATGCCTTCGGAAGAAATCAGTCTCTTGGCTTCGGAAGACTTCATCTTTGGCTTCGAAAGATTTGGTCTTTTAGCTTTAGAATATTTGATACTTAAATAAATTCCTAGAGTTATATCAAGTCTTTCGAAGTAAATTTCTAGTACTTCACATGTGCATGTTGAGAGCTTTTTGGTTGCATCAGCCTCTAAGTATATCCTTACAGCTCACCTTTAGTGTAGAACTTTGAAGGAACCTTAAACCCGTAAGTGTGAACCAAGATCTACATAACCATACATAAGGGTGTCAACTTTATCTAACCAATTGGTGCAAATGCACCTAACAAGCGTAGATCTAGCTTAGATCTATCATTCTAAACGTAAAAGTTGATACCTTGATGAGTTTCTTGGACTTTCTCTTTCTAGAACACACTTTTCTCTCTCTAATAGCCTCCTTTATCATAGAAGGCTTGCATGGGGCTGTCAAGGTCCTTTATATAGTGATTAGGGCTTTATCTACATGAACTCTGATTGGGTTGAAACAATCAATAAGCTTCGAATATATTAATTGATTTCAATGATATTTGTAGCAAAATACAAAGATCAAAGATCATAACAACGAGAAGTACTCATAATGTTATATTGTATTTTGATAAGAATCGTTCAATATTACAATATATCTTTTAGTGTAATCAAGGTTTTCTCACAGTTGTGTGAGGTACAAGAGTTAAAAAAAGTTAAAAACTTTATCTATTTATAGGTCGCATACTATAACCTGTACAATGACTTAAATACCCTGACATACAATCTAGAATAGTAAGTACAAAGTACATCATAACAGTATCCGCAAAAAATAAAGTTCTTCACTCATATTTTTCATTTGTACATCCACATTTGCTTTTGTGGGTGTACAAGTCTTGAATGCATTTGTTGTTGTTAGGTACAAGTATCTATTTTAGTTCACTAGCATAAGTTCTTTGCGGGTAGACAATTGCTTATCTGTATTTGTCTTTGATCACCAGTAAAGACTAATGCAGCTGAACAATACTTAGCATTTTCTTCATCTACATTTCTTCATACTTCATCCGTACAAATCCACAAATGTTTTTCCAAACCAGAATATAATCCATCATTACTTGATTTAGCATGCATGATCCTTTTAGGGTCCAACAATACTCCGCCTAAGGATTATGCAACCTATCTATTTCAAGTGTGTTTGGGTGATGGAAGATATGAAGATTATGTTGGATCTTCAGCTGTTGCTTGTTGTTGTTGTGATATGGATGATTGGATTATTATGGAAGTTAAAGCTGATATACTTATTATTGTTATTGCTTGTGTTGTTGATGGTGTTGTTGTTGATATTGTAGTTGTTGTTGTTGTTGGTGGTTGAACTGGTATAATGGAGGGATCTGCCTAAGGGTGAAAGAGATAATACTTTGGATTAGTGGGGTCAAGAATGTAGTTGATCATAACTTGGAATTCTCTGGCCTCTCTTATCCTGCTTCTATTAAGAACATGAATAGTGAGTTCTCTCATTCTCTGAAGAGCATTAATAGGCACTTGCTTCAATGACTGAGGATCATATATAGATATGGTTGACAAACCATCTCTATGAATTACAAGTTCTTCTATAGTATTGACCTCTAACTTTACTATATTAGCAAAGTTGAGAGGCATTCTTCTTCTTCTCTTGGGTTCCCTTTTTTTGTTGATCTAATCATAAGCAATCTTCAAAATCATTATGCATTTAAGGAAGAATAGCATATCATTTTCTCTAAGTTTGTTGGATGGGCATTCAAAGTGCCTAGTGAACATATAATGAATATATGATTTATCTAGCAGCCATATTTCACAGACACTAAATAATCTTATCTCTAGGATAGTTTTCCCTTCCTAACCTCTCACAATCACCAACTTATATGTCTCTTCATCATAATTAACCATAGAGATTGGCATAGTCTGATGTGTACCAGCAACTCTCTTGCTTTTTAATTCTTCTGTTGGCTTTATGCTCCCTATAGGGACTACCAACTCTTCAACTATCTTCTTCTTTTGCTACTCAAAGGGAAATCTAAATGATCTACCTTTTCTCATGCATATCTCCTTAAGGGATTTGAAGTTGTTAGTCCTCTTGAACATCTTCAAAATGTCCTTAAATTGATATCCCCTTGACATTGAAGCATGATTGATGAGTTCTAAATCAGCAAGTTCTTTCAGGTCATGAATCTTCAAGAAATTTACTAGTTCAGTATAATATGTGAAGTATTGAATTAAACCTGAGATTCTATTTGTCAGAATCATACTTCAAGGAAATAATCTTCACATCAACTTTGCCTTTTGGAGCTGAAACACCCTGGACCAATTTAGAAGTGGCTAATCCCTCTTGTAATTGTAATTCAGATGGTTGCTTGAACCACTCTAAATTTCTATTCAACAGAGGTGCTAGTGAGTCATGATCTTCACTAGAAGCTTAAACTTGTTGTGTTGATTTTGTTGTCTTCATCAACTTGGAATAATGTCTTCTTCAACATCTTTTATCTTTTCTTTCAAATGATTGATGATTCTTAGCATAGAGCCTCTTAGAGTTGGTGTTCACTGGACCCAATCTCTTCTTGCTAAAACCTTTTGTGGCAAGAAAATCCTTTATTTCCATGTCTATCATGTTATAGGGATCAGGAAATGGATAATGAACTAGTGGTTATCTTGGAGGAGGAGGCGCAACAATAGATGAGGAAATAACAGAAGTAGAGGAGGAAATTTCTTTAGCCTTACCTTTCTTAAGGTTTTAAGTTTTCCTCAACTCATACTATGTTTCTACAGTTGGATCAAGTAATCTTTCCAACTTCTTGATCTCTTCAGACACGACCTCAGAAGTCATGCTAAACACATGATCCACATCATATACCTATTGAATGAGGAACATGGCTTTGACCATCCAGTCATCAGTCTAAGCCTTTTCCACCATCTCTTCAATTGTTTATTCTTTTTGTTAGGGACTCTCTTGGAATTCAAGCTCATCATACAAGCCTTCCTTAAGAATGTATCCACCCTTAATATCTCCTTCTTCAAGATTGATCACTTGTTGTTCATTGGCTAGTTGCTCAGTTGCTTGAATATGTTCTTCTATAAACTAAGCAACAACTGCCATGCTTAGCTTTTCTTCCCTTTTCATCTTCTTTGGTTTAGTGTCATCCTCTTGAATAATTAGTTGCTTTCCCTTTGCATTCTCAGCTAAGTACTTTCTTCTCCTTGAATATGTCTACAGTTCAGATGAACCAGAATCAATAGCCTCAATTGGTTTAGTAGTCTAAGACACTACTCTTTCTTCTTCTTCTTCTTCTTCTTCTTCTTCTTCTTCTTCTTGTATTTTTGTTATGAATTCCTCAGAAAGCCTCTTAATGACTTCCTTTTGCTCTTCATTAGGGTTACAACAGTAATCATTTCTAATTGGAGTTCTCTTTCAAAGATAATGGGTTGTTATGGAATTAATACAAACACTTCTGTAGGCACATTGGCTTCCCTAATGATCTCCAAAATGTATTCATTAATGAAGAAATCACTAGAAGAATATGCATCATGTTCTTCAATCAAAGAGCTCATGGAAGCCTCCTCTTCAGTTTCACTTAAGGTAGGAGCTATGTAGGGAACCATGGCTAGTGATTCTTCCTTTAAAGGATTCCCAGATTACTTGCTTGTTTAGTAGGCATGTCTTTGTGTTGTTCTATCTTTTGCCTCTAAGGTGATCTTTCATCTCCTCCTTGATCACTATCATCATCACGGATTGAATCAAAGATGTCATCAAACTCATCTTTGTCAGTGTCTTTGTCCTTTCTCTCCTCATCATTTTCTTTCTCGATAAGCATATCCTCAAGTAGACTTAGCCTTTGAGTCAGATCATTCACTCTCTTCTCTAACTCAACTATCTTTTTAGATTGGGCATTTATGAGTCTATCTTGGTCATCCATAATAATTGTTTGGATGTTTACATTCTCAATATGCTCATCAACTTCATCTCTCATCTTCTTAACGGTGGACTCTAACTCCTTGATCTTGTTGTCTTTCAAAATCAATTCATTAGTCCTATCAGCAATAACTTGATATTTCCTTCTTATTATCTTCTCCATTTTGTTTATCTTGAGCTAAAGCTTAGAAATAACTTCATCTCTGTCAGACTAACTTGACTATTGAGGATGTACTTGACCTACTGATTCCTAAGTGGCTTCAAAAGGCAAGTGTTCAAAAGCCTATTGTCTTCTGGCTTGCACTTGAATAATAGTTTGTTCCTCCTCATCAGGAGATGATTCAGAACTATCAGTTGAACTAGTAGATTTGATAGTATCAGCTGATTTAGCGGCATCAATAGGTCACATTTGAAATGAAGATGGAACGGGTGATGCAATGGGAGATGGTGCTGGATTAGGAGATGCAATGTGAAGATCACCACCTTCATCTACATATGATGACATTGCCTCCTAACCTTCAGCAATAACTTCTTGTTCTTGTATCACAGGCATATCTTGAATGATAGGTTTTTCTTAAACAACTTCTTTAACATGTATCTATGTTTTCCTTGTTATTCTTGTTGAACCTTCTTCATTTCCTTAACCAATATTTTCTAGCATCCAACAAAGAAGTGGAAAGAAAGAATCACTATAGTAACTTCTTGGGTCTTTCTTCTTAATGTATCCATATGACTTTGTAACGTGATGAGCTAGATTCATTACAGGTCCTGTGCCTACCAGATCAGGAAAGGCTTGGTTTATTAGACACTATAAGAATTATGGATACATAAGGAACATAGATCTTTTCCTTCTCAAATGTTTGACAAAATGCCATTAAACACATAAGTACACATATTAAATGGTTTGTTAGTGCATAAGGCACATATGGTAGATGAAGTGGTGAGGGGAATATCATTCTAGCTAGTCTTCCTTTTGGATAAACAATGTTAGAAGTAATGGACTAAAAATCTCCATAACCGGTCCATTTGGCATTTTACAATTTATTTCCCTTCAAATCCACCTTAATATCCTATGTTTGCAAAAAAGGTAAGTACCTCGTCTTCACTGATCTTTGTGGTTAGCCTGCATCATCTCCAATCTTTAGAACCCGTCTCACAGTCTGTTTAGAGATGGCAAGAACATGTTGATCATCAATCCTTCCTGTGATGGTTGGTACATCATCCACCATGTTTACTTCAACAATTCTCCAGAATGATCTTATGAAGTTTTCATAGATCACTAGCCTCATAATAATTGCATATGCTACTCTTATAGTCTAGATGAATCTAATCATGTCTCTTAAATCAGCGGCTTCAGGCACACATGGTCAAGAAAACCACTAATATTGTGATTTTTGCTCCAAGTAAGATTGGCCATTATCTGCACAAGATACATATGTGTAAGTTGATACAATGATGATAGCTTTGATGATGACAACTTTAATGATGATAACTTTGTGTCAAATCTGTTTGACTTGAAATATATATGTCAAAGTTTGACCTTTCAAAAATCAAAATCAATTTTATAACTCATTGTTTAATTACTTGCATGCCAATCAAACTGATTTTTTATCACCCTTTTGTGTTTTAATCATATTATTCTGACATATTAAGTTCATAAAAACTATCTTTAACAATTATAACACTTGATTTTCTTGTTTGGTTTGTTGGAATGAAGAACCCCTTTTCATCGGGATTCTATCAGTTACAATCTTTGAAAGAATCAAGTCCACAGTCATTTAAAGATGTTTGTAGTTATCCAAACCAATGTTATTTTGTGATTAATGTTCCTCCTTTTTTTATTCAAAACCTAGGGTTCATCAGTATGAATTTTGAGTCGGTCGATTGAATAATTATGTGTAAACATCTCTTAATCGATACTACAGTAGTAGATGATTGATTTATGAAGATGAATAGATGTAAATCTTGTTGTGAATCGAAGAACTATAGATGATTCTGAATGTCTGTAACAAGGAACTCTCATCTAATATTTAGTCTCTCATATTTAAAAAGTATTAAATGTGGTATAATTTTGAGTTTAAATAAATGGACTTTTAGTGTTTTTGAATTTCATAAGTTTTGGACAAAAAAATGCTAGTTTAAAATTTTGAACCGTATTTGTGCACTGTTAACCGCAAAAACAAATTGTAGTTGAAAAAATGCTTTGTCCACAAAGTTACCGTTAGTCGAAAAAAATAATGCGGTGAACAAAAAGTTGTTAACTGTTGTCAGCATAAACAAATGCAATAAACAGTACTTCACTCAGAAAAACAAATATGGTGAATAGTGTTGTTTGCATTTGTTCAAACTTAGTGAACCACATTAATTTTGCTTGTTCGAATTAGTTAAATTCTTATGAACTTAGTTCTGAGTATTGTGCTTTGCATTTGTTCATTAGTGTTTTACTAATGCTTTCGGCACTGATGAAAAATTTTGTATGAATACCAAAAACACTATTAACAGCAAAGACACTATTAACCACAAAAACAAATATGGTTGAATAATACTTAGTTGCATGCGTATTTTTGGTCATTCGCATTTAGGTTAACACTCTTACCCGTATTTCTTTTTTTGATGTACTTATTAATAGATTAATTAACTACTTGCATTGGTTTAATGCTTGGGCTACCTTCACCCGCATAAACCAACACTATTACCTGTATTAAATTTTGAACTTGTCAAAATTTAGTATTTTGGGTAGTTGATGTCTGATATGATGTTTGCACTGCTATTCCTCTGTTGACTATGACTTTTTGCTTTTTGTGCTGATTTTATCAATTCTTGCTTGGAATGATTAGTTCACTGGTGTAATACAAATGTTCATTCTAACTTGCCAATGGCTAGTTGTACATATGAAAATAGGCATTGACTGAAATACACTTATGATTTCAAAAATTTTGCACACCAATACAATTGTTTGTCATATTTTTGTGTTTTTAGTGTTTTGAAAAGTCAATTAACTGTACAAACATAAAATCAAATATTTATGTATTTTTGGTCATTTTTAAATGTTTTTGTGACATGATTTTCTCAAATTTTTAAATACTCCCATTAAAGTTTGTATCTCACAAGGATAAAAACTTTAAAGATTTAAGAATTAGAAAATGTTAATGACACCATCGAAAACATAATACGAAATCAAAGAATATTTTTGTATTTTGTGGATATTTTCAATACACGAGTATAAAAGTATACATTTGGTGTGGTCATAGCAGTCTGAATATTTTTAAAAGATTAGACATAATCACACACATATTGATTGCAGGTATAATTATCCATTTAAACTTAAGCAATGGTTTATATATTGTTTAAACATTGTGATATTTATCATGTTTTGTGTTTGTTGATCATTCTCTATGTGCCTCACACTCAAAGGACAGATAGATCAACCACCCACATAAAATGCAAGGTAAAACTTTGTTACAACTTACATGACCATGTCATTTAGGTTATGAAATCTCATGTTATTGTAGGTGAGGGGGGTCCTTTTAGGTTTTATTTGATACTTTTTACATGCTCCATTTTCGAGTTGATCCACTTTGGGATTCTTTTAATTTTAATCCATGAGGGACTTTATTGTGTATTCACTTTGGAATGTGTTCCTCATTAGGAATCGTTTTGGATCATGTATATCGACACTTTGTGCTTTGCTTACTCTAGTTTTTTAGATAGCAAAACAGAGGAGAACCTAATGTGGGTGAATGAGATTCATAATGTATCATAACCTAGTGTGTTTAAGTTACTACACACGCACCCACCTAAATGAATTAATTCTTACCCATACCCTAAGATGATAGCTTCATAGTGGAATGAGAATCTATAGCTTCATTGTCTGTGTGTACTTGTATCAACTTGATTAAATCTTTTTCTGTTGGGTTCTTACAAGTTTTAACAAAGATGTTTAACCATTTAAACAACAAAACGCAGCGGATATATAGAGTTAAAACCCTTTTTATATTCTGAAAATAAACCATTTATATGTTCAAGAAAACAAACCCAAGAACAAGGATCATATATATGTGAAAAGAAATGCTATCAAAACCAAAAACAACAACCAAAGGATGTTCTAAAACTACCTTTCAGGAACAAGGAAGTTAGATATGGATGAGAGGAAGGAGATGATGCTTCTTGAACGTCTAGTCTTCAAAAGTGAAGACCTCAAGCTTGTATACCCACAAGCTCTTGCAAAACACCAAACTAGTTAGGAAGTTAACACCCAAAACGTTCTTCAAAGAACTGTAGATCCGAAAATAGGAGAAGAGCAAAAATGGAGAAGAAGGAATTCTTGCATGTGTGAGAGAGAAAGTATGGTTGAGTGTTGTAATGAATTGTGTTTATTGCTTGTGTTTTTATCAAGACAAGGAATCCCAAGGCAATGCCAAAGGGCGGCCGAGAATTTTTAAAAAGGTTTCCCACCCTTTTTATAATTTTAACACACATTACTTTGTTATAAGTTAATAAAATTAAACCCCTTTTTTAACTTTATAACTTAACCACACTTTTATTTGTTGTTATTTAACCTATTTAAATAACTATACAAATAATATCTCTTGAACAAAATATCCATATAATTTGTTCTATTTCAAATGCAATGATTTAGAAAACCTATTTTCTAAACTGGTGTCAATATTTATTTGCTTGATCATATTAACAAATAAATATTTATCGGTGTTTGCCTAGCTTGTTATTGGGTATGACCCGACTTGGATCATAACGTACTAACCACATCAATCTTGTATGTGTCTTGGGCATATAAGATCCAACAATCTCCCACTTGCACAAGATACATAAAAGATTGATGCAAGCAGTAAATACCGCCTAACAATGGTTCACTACCCTTAATACGTATGACTAAGAGCCATTCAATAACATCATCCCCTTCAAGTATCTTACTCGAAAATGTTTTAGGTGAATCAATCATCTATCCTTTTGTCACAGATGTCATGTTAAATCTTAGAGACATAGAATGATCATTCTCCATTGACTTAACTTTAGCAGGCCTTAGACATCTTACTCTCAACGAATAAGAGGGACAAATCCCATCTTGATTACATACGTCTCTCACAATCACCTCGTGCTATACCTGAATTTAGTCTTATGTACTGCCGTGTTTCAGAACAGCGAAGAACTAAGTCAAAGTATAATACCTGGTGAATATCAAGACCCAATATGTATCTTAGGTCAGAGGATACCAAATGATATTCGCCTTTACTCAAATTTACTTATGATCAATCAAGAAGATTCCATGTAGTAATATTTGAGACGCGGGTCAGTCCAATATTTGTATCCCACAAATATCTATGAACTTTGGCAGCAACCCTTTGCTCTATATTCATCCATATGAATATCAACCAATCCAAGTTCATAATAGTCTTACCCTCATACTTGTTTCCACAAGTATGAACGACTACGGACGTTTAGAGTAAATAATTTACTCATGGATTGAACATGCAAATTGGAACATTAGTTTAAGCATTATAACCAAATAATTCATTCAAATAATAAAAGGTTCCAATATCCAAATACAAAATTATAAGATCAAATCTAGTCACTAGAATATCAAAGTCCCATGGCACAAGTATGACCTTCATGCTTTGCCTTTTCAAGGAGCTTCGTGAGTGGATCCGCAATGTTCTGATCCGTGTGAACTTTGCAAATACATATCTTTCCCTTTTCAACTTCATCCCTTATGTAGTTGAATCTCCGCTCAATGTGCCTAGTCTTTTGATGTGCACGGGGTTCCTTGATTTGAGCAATTGCACCCACATTATCACAAAGAATTTCTAGGGGGTCTTGAATGGAAGAGACAACCCCTAGATCGACAATGAATTTCTTCAACCATGCAGCTTCTTGAGTTGCTAATGAAGCGACGATGTATTCTGACTCTGTAGTTGATAATGAAGCGACGATTGTGATCGTGAGTCATCCCGATCAGTTTGGAAGCTCGCATCCGTGTAACCTTTTACCACGAGTTCCTCCTTACCAGATCCATAGATTAGGAACATATCTTTAGTCCTCCTTAGGTACTTAAGTATGTTCTTAACAGCCATCCAATGACTAGTTCCAGGATTTTACTGGTATCGGCTTGTCAGGCTCAAAGCGCATGACACGTCCGGCCTAGTGCATATCATTGCATACATGATGGATCCTATAGCAGATGCATATGGGATTCCCTTCATTTTATCTTGCTCATCCTTTGAGCTTGGACATTGAGTTGTACTCAATATCGTTCCTCTTTGAATAAGTACCGTACCTTTCTTAGAGTTCTCCATCTTGAACCTTTTCAAGATCTTATCAATGTATGCACTTTGATTTAAACCTATCAACTGCCTTGACCTATCCCTATAGATCTTTATTCCTAAAATATAGGCGGCTTCACCAAGATCCTTAATGGAAAAACAGCTTCCAAGCCAGGTTTTTATACCTTCCAAGGTTGGAATGTCATTTCCAAATAGTAGGATGTCATCGACATACAATACTAGGAAAGTGATGATGCTCCCACTAGCCTTTTTATACACACAAGCCTCATCAGCGTTTTTGATGAACCCAAATTTAATTACCTCTTCATCAAAACGATGATTCCAACTTCTTGACGCTTGCCTCAATCCATAGATTGATTTCTTTTACTTGCATACTTTGTTAGGATGTTTTGGGTCGACAAAACCTTCAGGCTGAACCATATAGACATCTTCCACAAGATATCCATTTAGAAAAGCAGTTTTGACATCCATTTGCCAAATCTCATAATTATAATGAGCAGCTATGGCAAGTAATATCCTAATAGACTTTAGCATTGCAACAGGCGAGAAGGTCTCATCATAATCAACCCCTTGAGTTTGAGTGAAACCTTTTGCTACAAGTCTAGCTTTATAAGTATCCAAGTTTCCATGCATATCAGTTTTCTTCTTGAAAACCCACTTACTTCCAACTACCTTGGAGCTAAGAGGTGGTACAACCAAGTCCCACACTTGGTTGTCATACATGGATTGCATCACAACGTTCATGGCTTCAAGCCATTTATCACAATCCAAATTGGACACTGCATCATGGTATGTGATTGGTTCATCGAAATCAACCACATAGCACCGATCCAAGAAAAATCCATATCTTTCAGGTGGATTACTAGTTCTACCAGATTTGCGAACGTTTTGTGTGTATTGATCAACCATTTGATCATTCTCAACATCCTTATGTTGAGTGCTAGTGTCAACCAAATATGTATCGGGTTGTGGTTCTTGATCCTCCTCAAGATCCACTGTTCTTCTGGTAGCTCCTTCCATAAGGAACTTGGCTTCCAAGAACTCACCGTTCTTGGCAACAAACTCCTTTTGTTCCAATGGATCATAGAAATAATATCCCATAGAATCTCTAGGATATCCAATAAAGATACACTTAGTGGAACGACTTTCTAACTTGTTTGATGTGGGAGTCTTTACATAAGCCTCACATCCCCACACCTTTAAATATGATAGAGATGGAACCCTTCCATGCCATATTTCAAAAGGTGTCTTTTCCACTTTCTTGGTTGGGGCCATATTCAAAATACGGGCCGCAGAGAGCAAAGCAAAACCCCAAAATGATAGAGGCAATGAGCTTCTAGCCATCATAGATCGAACCATATCCAATAGAGTTTGATTTCTCCTTTCGGACACACCATTGTGTTGTGGTGTTCCAGGTGGAGATAGTTGTGAGATAATCCCACAACTTCAAAGATGATCTCTAAAAGCATCATTCAGGTATTCACCTCCTCTATCGGTGCGGAGAATTTTTATTGATTTGTTGAGTTGATTTTCTACTTCATTTTGGAAGGTTTTGAACATTTCAAAAGCTTCATCTTTGTGTCTTAACAAGTACACATACCCATACCTACTATAGTCGTCGGTGAAGGTAATGAAGTATCTTTCATTATACCTAGTCATTGGCTTAAAAGGACCACATACATCCGAATGTATGATACCTAATAAATCTTTTGCCCTTTCGGTTTTGCCACTAAAAGGTGCCTTAGTCATTTTGCCTTGTAAACAAGATTCACATACATCAAATGAATCATATTCACTTGCTTTTAAAAGACTATTCTTTTGAAGTGTTTGTATGTGCTTCTTGTTTATATGACCAAGACGGCAATGCCAAAGATAGGTGTCACTCAAATCTAATTGAGCTTCTTGGTGGTGGTTTGGTACAACGAGCTATCATATAATGTGTTTTCACGAACCAATTCATAAATACCATTAATAGGATTAGCTTTAAAATAAAAGATGTCATTTAAAGAAACATGAATTTCATTTTCAATAAACGTCAAAAGATAACTATATTGTCTTAATTGGGCAACTGAAATAAAGTTCCTAGTCAAACTAGGAGCATACAAAACATTGTTCAAAATTGCTTCCAAACCATTTGGAAGCTTCAGGATGTAGTCCCCTCGGGCTTCAACTTGAACTTTTGCCCCATTCCCCATGTAGAGGCTAATATCCCCTTTCTTGAAGTCTTTACTTCTTTTGAACCCCTGCAACAAATTGCAAATATGAGTCCCACATCCGGTATCCAATACCCATGTGTTAGAGGATATTAAATTGAGATCAATATGAATCATGAAAATTGTACCTGAGGTCTGCCCGGCATCCCTCTTAGCTTTCAACTCTTTGAGATGGACAGGACAATTTCTTGCCCAATGTCCAATCTCCCCACACTTGAAGCATGGGTCATCAGAAGCAACCTTTTGCTTCTTCTCCGCTGGTTTAGTGGTGGCCCTTTTACCACTCCCTTTCCCTTTCTCCCAACGTACCCTTTACCTTTAGCAACACTTGCCTTGGGTGCGGGGTGAGGGCTCTTCTTGTTCCCACCTTCATTGATGGTGAGAACGGGTAAACTCCTTTTACCCATGGCCGCCTCGGCTGTTTTGAGCATAGAGTAAAGCTCAGTTATGTTCTTGTCCCAACCATTCATGTTATAATTCATAACAAAATTGTCAAACCTTTTTGACAAAGAGTTGAGGATCAAATCCGTAGCCAACTCTTTTGAGACGGGACAATTCAGTCTTTCGAGGCGGTCTATGTGGCTCTTCATCTTAAGTACATAAGACGAGACCGATTGGGTATCATCCATACGACATGCATGGAGTGCTCGAACCGTTTCGAAGCGCTCTACCCTTGCTTGTTGTTGGAACGTTTCCTTCAACTGGGTTATCATGTCGTATGCTCTGTGATGTTCGTACACCTTTTGGAGATCCGGAGTCATACTTGCCAACATGAGGCAAGACACTTGGACCGAGTCCTCAGTGTATTTCACCCAATTCATATAGGCCTCTTCATCTTCCTCATTGGGTTCATCGGGAATCGGATCGTCTAAGATATATGACCGTTTCTCTTGCTTGAGAACAATTCTCAAGTTTCGAAACCAATCAATGAAATTGTTATGGTTTAGACGCTCCTTTTGGAGATTGGTTCTTAGTGATAGGGTATGAGCGGACGGAATATCATTATTTTCATTGTTGTTGGTGGCCATCTACAAAATTTAACAAAGTTCAATTTTAGTATTTACGATATTATCATATTTAATTATTAATACCTTTTATGTGTCATACACAAAATAAAATTCTAGAATCCAATATTACATTTAAATAGTGGTTAGGTGACCTTTATCCCATTATTTAAATTAACAAGGTAGTCAACGTTTGACAATTGCAACCCTTTGCAACTTCTAGAGGTATGGGATCGACTTAAACATCATATGTATAGTCGGCATGTTAATTCCATCAACACCTTTTGTAAACCACATTGTAGGTGATTCATTTAACATGGTTTGCAAATCAAGTTACCCTACTTACACACACATGTGAGTTTACCAATATAAGTGGTTAGGTGATCTTTATCCCACAAATATGGCATTCCCACCTCAAATCACAAGTTCCCACAAAATGGTTAGGTGACCTTTATCCCATTAAGAGTTTTCAAGTGACTCAAGTGTTGTGTAAAAGGACGGTGTTAAACTTGTTATCAAAAGACATTTTAAGTTTTCATAATTCTAGTTTAGAAAACTCTATGTACCTTGTATTTGCATGCTTTCAAATACATGGTACCCTATGGTTCTTTTAATAAAACCCTTTTTATTTAAAATCATTAATCCTTTTAATAACCTTTTATTAACCACTTAATGATAAAGAACCATTTAATTTCAGCTTGTTATGTTTATAACTTTGTTTGTTATGCATATCCATATATCAAACATCCAACATAAAACAAACAACCAAACAAGCACAACCATTCAATCATAAGTGCATAACCATAGCCACTAAGGTGACCACACTTGTTTGCCATCACAAGTTTTGTCATTTGGTCTTTCCTAAGGGTTAATAACAACTCATCAAAGAGTCCATGAACTCCCACTTGAACCCGCATCCAAAAGCTTCAAGTGCCCATGTCTTTGTGTCCTTCCTTTGTGCCTTCCTTTGAGTCTCCAACTTGTGCATCTTCTTTTACAAAAAAACATATCCTAATACAATTTTTCT
The DNA here is from genome assembly GCA_025506505.1 of Flaveria sonorensis. Lineage (NCBI taxonomy): Eukaryota > Viridiplantae > Streptophyta > Magnoliopsida > Asterales > Asteraceae > Flaveria > Flaveria sonorensis. Next base: position 38,518,021 of record CM046433.1, read on the forward strand.
AATAAAAGAAATGCACCTAATCTATTTATTACATAACCAATGAATAAATAAATTACAACCCAAAAGATACAAACACCAAAATTATTATTACAACCCTTTAATGAATAAAACCAAACATGACAATCACATTCATCCAAATCCAAAACACATTAGGTCAAGGCTATGTTATGCACCAAAATATGTATCAAATACAACATCCAAGAACAACCATGAACTCCCTTTTTAACCCTTAAAGTTTCGGCCAACATAAACCCAAACTTTAGGGTTTAGTCCAAACAAAACAATCTACCACTTGATGTTAATCTTTCAAGGTTTATTCTAAAGCATGTAAGATAAGACTTTGAAAGATAAGGGATTCATTCATCCACAACAAAACAGCCCCTAATGGGTTGAAAAAGTCCAACAAAACTAACTTTTCTTGGACTTTAGAAGCAAGTTTTCCACATAACCGGCTCTAGATGCCATTGTTGGGTTCTTACAAGTTTTAACAAAATGTTTAACCATTTAAACAACAAAACGCAGCGGATATAGAGAGTTAAAACCCTTTTGATATTCTGAAAATAAACCATTTATATGTTCAAGAAAACAAACCCAAGAACAAGGATCATATATATGTGAAAAGAAATGCTATCAAAACCAAAAACAACAACCAAAGGATGTTCTAAAACTACCTTTCAGGAACAAGGAAGTTAGATATGGATGAGAGGAAGGATATGATGCTTCTTGAACGTCTAGTCTTCAAAAGAGAAGACCTCAAGCTTGTATACCCACAAGCTCTTGCAAAACACCAAACTAGTTAGGAAATTAACACCCAAAACCTTCTTCAAAGAACTCTAGATCCAAAAATAGGAGAAGAGCAAAAATGGAGAAGAAGGAATTCTTGCATGTATGAGAGAGAAAGTGTGGTTGAGTGTTGTAATGAATTGTGTTTATTGCTTGTGTTTTTACCAAGACAAGGAATCCCAAGGCAATGCCAAGGCGCGGCCGAGAATTTTTAAAAAGATTTCCCACCCTTTTTAAAATTTTAACACACATTACTTTGTTATAAGTTAATAAAATTAAACCCCCTTTTTAACTTTATAACTTAACCACACTTTTATATGTTGTTATTTAACCTATTTAAATAACTATACAAATAATATCTCATGAACAAAATATCCATATAATTTGCTCTATTTCAAATGCAATGATTTAGAAAACCTATTTTCTAAATTGGTGTCAATATTTATTTGCTTGATCATATCAACAAATAAATATTTATCGGTGTTTGCCTAGCTTGTTATTGGGTATGACCCGACTTGGATCATAACGTACTAACCACATCAATCTTGTATGTGTCTTGGGCATATAAGATCCAACATTTTCAGCATAATCCTTCAAAAAGTGATATCTGATCTCAATGTGTTTAGTTTTTGAGTGTTGAACTGGATTGTTTGTGATAAACATTGTAGCTGTGTTATGAATGTGTCTTGGTGTGTACAAAAAGTTAAACCATAGTCAATGATCAGGTTTTGAATCCAGTGAACTTGAGAACAACAAGTAGATGCTGATATGTATATATTCAGCTTTTGTAGTTGAAACAGACACATTTGTTTGCTTCTTGCACTGCCATGACACCAGTCTTGGACCAATGAATTGACAACCACCAGATGTGGACTTCAGATTAAGATTTCATCCCCCCTAGTCACTGTCTTTGTATGCATAGAGGTTGAAGTTTCCTTCCTTTGGATACCACAAGCTAAGTGCGGATTTTCCCTTGAGATGTCTAAAGTTCCTCTTCACAACATTGACATGAGATTCTTTAGGGTCTGCTTAATATCTGCCATAAACGCATACTCCAAACATTATGTCAGGCCTAGTTGCTTTCAGATACATGAGTGATACAATCATTGAATGATAAATGTGTTTGATCAATAGCTTTGCCATCTAGCTAAGGACCTATCTTCATTTTTGTATCTACAGGAGTTCGTATAGACTAGCAATCTAAGAAATGGAACTTCTTTTATATTGTATCCACATACTTGGACTTGTTAATGAAGATCCCATCTTCTGTTTGTTTTACTTGCAATCTTAAGAAGAAGGTCAATTCTCCCATAGCACTTATTTGAAACTTTGAATCCATGAGGTCTTCAAAATCCTTGTAGAGCTGTTTGTTTATGGAGCCCGAAGATGATACCATCCACATAAATCTAAACCAAAAGCATCTGATAAACTTTCATCTTTCTAAATAAGGCTTGATCAATCTTTCCATTCTCGTACCCGTGTTAGAGAAGAAAACACGAAAATGTCTCATACCTCTTTCGTGGCACTTGATATACACCATACAAAGCTTTCTCAAGCTTGTACACCATGTGAGGAAAATCCGGATCTTCAAAGCATGATGGCTGGCTGACATAAACTTTTTAGTCGAAAGAGTCTGATTGCTTCTAGTCGAGCAATAGGTGCAAACACTTTGTCATAATCTATACCCTCTTCTTGTGTAAACCCCTAGGTTATTAGTCTTGCTTTGTTCCTGATAACAATGCCTCTATCATTAGTTTTATTCATGTATAGCCACCTTGTTTTGATGGGATGTTGTCCTTCAGGAAGGTCAACCAGTTGCCATACTTCCTGTTTCCTGAATTGAAGCAATTCTTCCTGTATTGCTTCAATCCAACTATTGTCTTAAAGAGCTTCCTTGATATTCTTTGGAGCAGTTTGGTAGAGAAAACATTCAAAAAGACAAATGTTGGTTGTACTTGACTTGCTTCTTATCACATGTTTATCAAGGTCACCAATGATGTTGGAAACTGGATAATATCTACGTATCCAAATTAGAAACATTCATGTCAAGTTAGTGAGCAACATCTTCTTGTGGATTGAAATGAGTGGGTGAGTAATGAAAGTAATCATATGCTTCTTCATGTTGAGTGTTTGAATTTGAAGCACTTTGATATATTTCATCAATAGGATTCATCACTCTATCAACATCATTTTGAACAGGCCCAGGTTATTTCACATTAGGACATGTGTATGGAAAAGTTACTGGCAATGAACATAGACCAGCCTTATTTGTTGAAGTTTCAATTTATGGTTCTCTAACTGGATCAGCTAGCAGAGGAACTTGTTAGGCTTGAACATGAGTATATAATGGAGGAATCATAGGGAAATCATCTTGTATAGCTTCAGATGATGTAGTTCATGGCTGATATTCCATATTAAACAAATTGAAATGATTAAGTGATTTTGTCAGAGATTCAACATCAAACAATCAATTAGGACCACTGGAGGACTTAGGAAATGAATTCTCATTGAATTCAATATTTATTGATACATCTATATGTTTAACCTGTGATTAAACACTCTAAATGATTTAGATATAGATGAATATCCAACAAAGAATACTTCATCAGATTTAGGAGCAAACTTTCCTAAATGATCTCTTGTGTTTAATATTAAGACCGGACAACCAAAAGATTTAAAGAAACCAATAAATTTCTTTCTATTAAAAAGCAATTCATGTTCTATTAAGACGGGTCCTAAATGATCTCTAGTGTTCTGTTGGGTCTGAAAAATAGACTAATATTATCAACGCAGTCAAAGTCAACAACAGTCAACATTAAAGTCAAAGTCAACGCAAAAGTCAAGACGACACGTTTGGAACGAAGATTAGTAGTGAGACGTTGAAGATACAAATAACACGGGTCTTAGAGTTAATATATATTTTGTTGTCAACAAAATATATATTTAATATTTATTTGTCTAGTTTGTCTTAATTGTAATTTCATAATTGTCATGTTTTAATCATAGTTTAGGGGGCTAAATGTCATTAAGTCTAATTACCATTAGACTATATATAGCTAGAGTTATTAGAGTGTTGTTAAGCTTGTATGAGCTAGATTTGAGGGTTTTTATGTAATTAACATCTTATGCAAATCAATATGGATCAAATGAGGGTTTTTCATTGATGTTCTTGAGTGTTCATCCAAGTTCTTCATATTTTATCTTTTTGATCCAAATCTTCATTAATATTTGATGATTCAAGTGCTCATGGGACATTAATTTAGTATCAGAGCCAACTTGAATCGATTTCTATTACTGGTTTGAAGATTTTGTTGCTAATTTTGAAGTATTCATAGAGAGAGAAAGTTGGGTTTTTAGAGAGAAAAAGTAAATCTGATGGGTTTCTAGAGAGAGAAACCAGATTTGAGTTCAAATTCTTTAGATCTACAATAATTTGTTGTAGATTTACACTTGTTATCAACTAAAATCATTTCCTCATCACATATGTTACAAGTAATCAAAAGAAAATTTTGGATCTAAATAGTTTTCTCTCACACACAGTTGTGTGTTCTTGGTGTTCTTCAGATCTTCAAAACTTCATCTGAATGAAAGTTCATGTTTTCTGGCGAAACTCTAGCAAAACTCCGGCGAAATTAGGTAGTTCTCCGGCGAACTTGCCCGCGAAGTTTCCGGCGAACTTGCCGGCGAACTTGTGTTTTCCGGCGACGTTTCCGGTGAATCTATCTTATTCACAGCGAAACTAGAAGTGTGCCCATCACAACCACATCCACAAAACCCAAGCCACAATCACCACCGACCACCACCATCAACAACCATATTCCACCGCACCATCCTTCTGCAGCCACCACCACCACCGGAAATCCCAACCGCCACCCACAGACACACCCGAACCAACCTCACTCTCAACCCAACCCCCACCTTGGTGGCTCCTCTGTCGACCACGGCCCACCGCCCACCGGCAACCGCCCATAACCATCGCAGGACCACCAGCGCTGCCCAACCAACAACAACCTACTACAATCGACCTTCACCATCACAACCTACCATCATTGAACAGCCAGCACCACCACCGCAGAACCTCCACTGCTGCGACCACCCAGCCAAAAACCTACACTCGTGATCACCATCCAATCGCAACCTAGCACCATCTCCACCCTCACCATCATAGCCCACCTCCACCACCAACCCTAACTACCGTCAGCCACCTACCCGCCGCCGCACCAACCCAACCTCGATCACCCATCTCACGACCCCCTACCCACCTTCACCTTTCCCTCTGGTCGCACGACCACAACCTCCTTCCAACTCCGCCGATAACCCTCCCAATCGACCCTCTAACACCCAGATCGACCAACCCATACCTCGATCGAAACCCTCATCCTATCACCGACATCAAGCCCTTTCCACCAAAATTCAAAATAACAGAAAAGAAAGGTAGAAGAAGAGGCTATCTGTGTGTTTTTAAGTGTGTTGACAGTCAGATTGGGTTTTATAGTGCACCATCTACCATCGGTTCGGTGTCTAAAGATGACGAGTTCACCAGTGTTGTTGTTGTTGTATGTGTGTTGAAAGACAAAGAAAGGGAGTGTAGGTGAAGGTGGTTTAGGTTGTGGATCTAGATTTTGAGAGGGTTTGTAGAGAGGTGAGGGAAGAGCAGGTTTAAACAAAATGACTTAAAAAACAAAAAGAAAATTTTATATTAAAGTGAATTCAATATTTTAAGAAACCATTTAATTGACGGTAACAGTATTTTTCCGGGGAGAGAATATCATTCAACAATTTTTGGAAAAATTAATTTTAGTTTTGGGTGTTAAAGTGAATTATAATATTTTTAAATGAAAATGTCGTTTTCTGCCAATTTCGAATCAGACAACGCCAAAACGGCACAAAGTCGGTTTGATTCTTTTGCAGCCATGAAAGATGAAAAGATATCTGATGTTGTTAATCGATTTCTAATGGTGGAAAATAACCTTAAGAAGTATGATGACCAGCTGGGAAACCATGAACAAGTCATAAAACTTTTGGATTCTCTTCCTCCACAGTGGAGTCGACAAGTTAGATTAAAACATGAAAGAAATTTTGCTGAGTACAAACTCATGGAAGTTATCAACAAGTTGAAGTCATTTGATTTGGATATGAAAAGAAAAGAGTACAGTCAATTCATGTATGGTGGTGTATCTTCAAGTGTTGAGATCAAAGAAACTAAAGAAGAAGTCAACCATGTACTGATGCTTGAGGTGGTAAACAGTGATGAGGATTTTATAGAGGATTTTGATTCTTTCAAAGAACTCAGGTGTGACACTCAAGGTGAGAGTTTTGGTGATGTTGGTGATTGTACAAGTCGGAGTAAAGTTCAGGATGAAGGAAAGCAAAAGGAAGATGAAGCTGAGGAAGCTAAGAAGAGAGCTACTAAGGAGGAAGAGTACAAAAAGAACACTCTCGTATGTCAATGTGAAAAAGCCCTAGCTGCTGAAAAGATAGTTATGGGACTCCCCTATGAGATACTTCAAGACATGTGTTCTCCTCCCTGCAAAATTTGTTTATTCGGGTTTTATAAAGCTAACAGATTATTGTTAGAAAATGAAAAAGAATTAAAATGAATAAACAAAGAACTTAAAATCAATGAGTCCAAATATTTTATTAAACTAAGAGAAGCTTTAAAAGAAAATGATCTTTTAAAAAAGAAACCTTTTAGAAAAAATGTCGAGATTAATGTTTTGAGCGAACGAGTCACATTAGCAGAATTTGAGACTAACAAGCTTAAAACTAAACTTGATAAATGGACGATATCATGGATGAAATAGGAAGAACTATTCTCTAAGTAGATGGGAGCTAGAATCAAAACGGGTGTGGGATGTAGTGAAACTTCATATGTTTATCCTCCTCCTAGCACTTACTGTTACTATCCTATGCCTCAACCTCATCCATCTAATGATTTAATTGAAGCTGCAGATACTAATAGTTTACATGCAGGTTTAAGAAGCGTTAATCACAAAGAGATTTGAGATGAATATGATTTTCCTGCAGGTTTGGGGCTCATCAAGCAAGGATTTGATCTACAAAATGATAACTCCACCTCTAATGCTTCAAAACTAGTATCAGTTGTTTTTAGTAACTTCTTTAACAAATTCAAGACAAGTAATATCCCTTCATTTGTTCCTGTCAAGTTTGTCAAAGAAGGAATAGCTGTGGAATCGTCAAGCAATCAGAACTCAACAACACAAACCGACACAACAAGAGTCATCAATCAAGATCCATTCGAAGCTAACTTGTACATACAGGACTGGACAAGTTCTGATGATGAACAAGAGATCATCAAGTCACCTGAAGTTATCAAGTGTCAAAAGCTTTCAACGATTGAATCAAGACCTATACGGATCTCATCTCCAACTGCTAAACAAATCAGCAGTTTCTCCAAAACTCAGCAGAAGCACTCACCATCTTCATCTGCTATCCATCATGACCCTCACAAATTTGATTCCAAGTCTAACATGTCACCTGTCATACAAAAAGATTCTCAAAAGAATGTTCAGATCTCAGCTTCTAGAACATCACATATCAAAGCACAGCCCAGTTCAAAATCCACATTGACAAAGCCTCAGAAAGTTCAATTTCCTGATATCCAAAAGAAGAAGCTTCAAGGTTGTCAACAAGCTGCAACAACCTCAAAGCAGGCTCCACCCTCTCCAGCTATCCACGAGACTACAAAGAACCAAAACCCTTTCAAGGCTTTCTTTAGATGTGGAAAATAAGGTCATGTGCTAAAGAAGTGCCCTCAGGTTCAAAGGCAAGCTTTGGGAGGTAAAGATAACACAGGTTGCTTCTCGGGTTCAAAAGGTAAAAAGCACATATCTTTGAATGGTTGGATAAAGAACAATTTATCCAAACCTTCTCATGTGAAGCCTGTTTCACATGATTCAAAGATGAAAAAGACCAATGTTTCAAAATTAAAATTTCTTCCTTCGGGTCTTAAAATGAAAATAATTTCCAAATTTAATTCTTTCAAATCAAAAGTAATTGAACAGAAACAAATTCGGAAAGTAAAACAAAATGAAAAGGATAATGAAATAAATGAGTTTTCAAAAGAGTGTGTGCTTAAACAGGTTACATACACTGATGAAAAAGGAACTCCCAAGACCACGATGGCCTAGGTCCCCCTCTCTAATTAATCTGTTTACGAGTACAGGGACAATTTAGGAGGCCTACCAGTAATCTAGTTTACTGACTGAGATTGTTCCTAATTCTAATTTGAGGTGGAACAAACAGATTATGGTTATGGTATCTCATGTTTCTGCTAGTATAATTTGGAAGACCTTCTTTACTAATATTCTATTTTCATTTTCGTTTATTATATATTAAAAAAAAGGGGGAAATTTCTTTTTCTTTTTCATAGCAGTTAAAAAGAAATTTCGAGGGAGAATAAAGATTTCACGGGAACTAAGAACTTGATTTGGGATGACTGAGAAATGATAGTACGTCTTCTTGGTATGCTTATGTGTATGACCTGTACTTTGTGAGAAATGATAGTAACTGATGTAGATGTCTGTATCACTTAAAATTGTAAAATCCAAAAAAAAACACTTAAAATTGTAAAATCCAAAAAAAAAAAAACAGTTTGATTATATGATATGCTTGATAGGCTCAACCTGAAAACAAAGTAAACAGTGATCTATAGCCTAACTAAAGCTTTAGAACTCGGTAAAAGAATTATTCTCCTGACATTTAGGCCTGCACAAAGTTACAAGTCTCATCTAAAATGGGTTGAGAGAATCTAACTTCTGCCTTGATTCCTTCTATTCCCAAATCACCCTCATCCTTGTTTCTGAATTGTTGCTTCTTGTAAGCTCTTCAGAATCATTTTTGTGCTTATCTCCTCTGCTATGCTAAAGCATTGACCTGGAGTGATGATCTTCTCTGTTATACGTGAGTATAGACCTGAAGCTCTCATCAGCACGCTCAGATGATCATCTCCTCTATTATACGTAAATATAGACCTGGAGCTCTCATCATCTGTTCACCAAATAAAGGCACAGTGATTCTTAAATTAAGATCATTGTTGAAAACTTAAAAGAAAATCAAGCAGAGTTAATCATATTACTCAATAAGCCCTGATGATGGGATAAGTTCTTTGCCGAATGTCTATGGGAACCAAATCACCTGAGCTTCTCTAATTAAATCTAAAACATGATAAAATCAGTTGCAGATCACTTGTAGAAAAGGATAAATTGTCACACCCTCAATTTCCACGAACGGGGTATACCGTTAGGCGTGTGACTTCCCGGATCTCAGCCACTAGTTACACCAAACGACACATTATTTATAAAATATAATTATTTGTTAACTTTTAAAATATCCCAAAAGCAGAGTTATTAATGTAAACATAATAGTAATTGCAGAAGCATAAGTAAATCTTAAATCTTTAACCGACGCAACACGCGCAAACTAAATAAATGAAACTTATTTAAAAGCTGTAAATAAATCATGTGTGACGATGAATGCATGAATGATGTGATCCTAAGCGTGCGCATCTTGTGAACCTGAAAGAAACATGCTAAAGTGTCAACATAAGGTTGGTGAGTCCACAGGTTTTGATAAGGGAACAAGTAATAACCGATACAGTAAACAAAGTAATATCCGTAGGTAGCTAACCTACTTAGCAAGTTACATAGTGTATGAAGTTCGCAACCGACGCTGACAATGAACATAGTGCCTCGGCTGTGTCTACCAAACCACAGCAACAGAAAATTAGGTCAATTAAACACCTGTTCGACCACCGGTCGTGCTAGCGCGACTAGCCTGGGTGGGGTTTGTCAAACCCAGTAGATCTACTCAGAACTACCCCGCTGAGAACATATATTAACGGTTTGAAAAGTGAGGACTTAAATTGGTACAACAGTAGTAAACATGCGATCATTACAGTAATACTGAATCAAATGAAAATTCGTTTGAACACATGCTACTTTCCCCCAATGAAAATAGGAAAAAGTGGGGCTGAGAACTCACCTTGAATGCACAGCAACAAGTAAATGCAAGCACAAAGATAGGGTTCCGATTAACCTGGATTCCATTTAAAGTCTATTTAATGCAAAATATAAAAAATATGGAATTGCTCGGTTGGTGTTCATGTCTCGGTCACAATGCTAACCATCGATATCTCCCCCCCCCCAAAATCACATGCCACACTTTCACACACAATTTCACACATCATAATGGAAATAATCCACACATATCACACTTATGGTATTATAGACACACATAATATATATATTTGTATATAATACCTATATGTTATATTTATTATATATATAACCCACACAATGAAAATATGTATTATTTATAACACACATATACTATATAAATTATATACAACACACCCTTAATAATCATGTTCATATATAACAAAAACACACCACCATACTTTCAGGCATACATGACATACCCATTGCATAAGTAAACCCACAAAATCACCTACTGCCATCATCCTCATTTTATGCCTACATTTATATATATATATAATTTACCATCCACCTGACACACCCACGAACTACATACCCAAAATGTATAACCTGCATATATAACATGAATATATATATATATATATATATACACACAACACTCCACACAGCTCACATACGCACGACGCACCCATAACATATGTACGATGAAAGCGACCCAACCTAAAAGCCACTGCGACCACCCCCCCCCACTCGGCAAGAACCCGACCGTGACCCCAAAAGAACACAAGGATGCATACATTTTCATAAACTCCGAATTCCATGGCCAAGAACCGTGACCCGCAGAAGCATAAACCACAACAACCAAGTAAAAAAAATTAACAAAATAAATAACAAATCAAACAACTCATACCGTTAACAAGGAAGGACCGAATCCAACCTCGATAGACAGGAGGCTGCTAGGGTTGTGGGTCGTAGAAGGAGTCGTCGGTGACGATCTCGGTTGCGGAATAAACTGTTGATGTTGATGTCGTTGGCTGCAAAAGTTGGCAAGGAAGAACCAAGGTTGATGTTGTCTTTCTGCGAAGGAGGTGAAGAGAAGAAGATGGCACGGTGGTGGTTTTCGAATGAGGTAACGTGGGGGAGATATAACCGAGAGGGGAAGGAAGTTTGTTAGGATTTAGGGATAATGTGATTTTTATATTATTTAACTTAGTGCTTAGGGTAAATAATTGAAATAATTGACTATGATTTAATTTATTAATTTTTTTAGCTAATAGTTTGATTTATCAAAAATGATTTTAAGATCTTATAATAAGAATAATAAAATCATTATTATTTTCATTTTCTAGGAAAAGATTTAATGATATAAAATGATAGAAATGAATTAGATACGTGAAATTTAGGTTGTGACGCTAACCTGAGAACACAGGGTATCATATCATCCCCTTGTTGAATGAATTTTCGTCTCGAAAATTAGAACAAACAACAGGTTCAGCAAGGATGACAAAAGGGTGTTCAGAAGCTTGCGTTGGGTACGGTTTCTAGAAAATCATAAGAAATGGATGCCTGATCTTTGAACAGTTGCGGGTATTTCCTTTGCATATGATCCTCGCATTCCTAGGTAAACTCTGATCCACGCTTTGAATCCCACCTAACGCGCACAATCGGAATCTTGCTACGCTTTAGGGTTTTGACTTCTCGATCCATAATCTCAACTGGTTTTTCAATGAAACGTAATTGATCATCAATCTCCAGTTTTTCCCAAGGTACGATTAGTGATTCATCAGCTAAGCATTTCATCAGGTTGGATACGTGAAACACATTATGTATTCCACTGAGCTCTTCAGGTAAATTCAACCGATAGGCTACTGGACCAATCCTTTTGATAATCTCAAATGGTCCTACGTAGCGTGGATTCAACTTTCCCCGTTTCCCAAACCGGATTACACCTTTCCAAGGTGAGACTTTCAGAAGTACCTTGTCACCAATCTGAAATTCCAATGGTTTACGACGTCTATCTGCATAACTCTTCTGTCAATCATGTGCCACTGCCATACGATTATGAATTTGCATGATCTTCTCAGTCATTTCGTGCACAAGTTCAGGACCCGTAAGTTGGCTTTCTCCAACTTCTGCCCAACAGACCGGTGATCGGCACTTACGTCCATACAGTGCCTCAAATGGTGCAGCTTTGATTGAAGTGTGATAATTGTTATTGTAGGAGAACTCAACCAATTGTAAATGAGCTTCCCAGCTACTGCAAAATCTATCACACAGGCAGTCAACATATCTTCCAGTGTCTGTATCGTACGCTCACTCTGACTATCGGTTTGCGGATGATATGCAGTGCTCATATCCAGCCGCGTTCCCAATGATCGTTGTAAAGAATGCCAAAAGTAAGAAGTGAATCGAGCGTCACGATCAGATATAATAGATACTAGCATACCATGCCGAGAGACTATTTCCCTTAAATAAATCCTCGTCAACTTGTCCATTCGATCAGTCTCTCGGATTGCCAGGAAATGTGCGGATTTCGTTAAGCGATCTATTATAACCCAAATGGTGTCGCATCCGCTGGGAGTCTTAGGTAGCTTTGTGATGAAGTCTATCGATATCTGCTCCCATTTCCACACTGGAATTTCCAGTTGCTGAAGTAGACCCGACGGTCTTTGATATTCCACCTTAACCTTAGAACAAGTCAGGCATCTGCTTATGTAGGTGGCAATCTCAGCTTTCATGTTCGGCCACCAGTAGAATTCCTTCACATCTTGTCTGAACCCGGATGAATTGAGTAACGCGACTTGTGAGCTTCATCCATTACTAGCTCTCGTAAATCCCCATATCTTGGTACCCAGATCCGTTCCATGAAATAACGGATTCCATCGGTCTTGATCTCTAATTGTTTCTCCATGCCCCTCATGGATTCAGCCTTAAGATTTTTAACATTCAAGGCCTTAGATTGAGCAGCCTTGATTTGCGCTGGTAAATCAAAGTGAATGGTCATTTGCAATGCGCGCACCTGACGAGGTTTCGGTGTTTCTTTCCGACTGAGGGCGTCGGCTACCACATTAGCCTTACCCAGGTGATACTTGATTGCACAATCGTAATCATTGAGCAATTCTAACCACCGTCGTTGCCGCATATTCAGATCTTTCTGGTCATATATGTGCTAAAGGATCTTGTGATCTGTATAGATCGTGCACTTGGTTCCATATAAGTAGTGCCTCCAGATCTTCAAAGCAAACACTACAGCTCCCAGTTCCAGGTCGTGTGTCGTGTAGTTCTTGTCATGCACCTTGAGCTGTCTAGATGCAAAAGCAATGACATTATTTTGTTGCATCAGTACACATCCCAAACCTTGGATTGATGCATCACAGTAAACAACAAAGTCATCAGTCCCTTCTGGTAACGCCAGAATCGGTGCACTGCAGAGTTTGTCTTTGAGCTCCTGAAATGTTGTTTCCTCCTTGCTGCCCCACTTGTAGATGGTTCCTTTGTGAGTCAGGGTAGTCAAAGGTTGTGCCAACTTTGAGAACCCTTCAATGAATCGTCTGTAATAGCCCACCAAACCAAGGAATTGCAGCACTTCAGTAGGTGTTTTTGGCGTCGGGCAATCCTTGATTGCGTCTATCTTCGAGGGATCTACATGTATTCCCTTTTCGTTCACTACATTGCTAAGGAATTGCACTTCTCACATCCAGAATTTGCCCTTTGAAAATTTTGCATACAGTTGTTCATTCTTCAGCAATTCTAGAATGATCCTTAGATGCTCCTCATGATCTTCCCTATTCTGAGAGTAGATCAGTATGTCATCAATGAAGATAATGACAAACTTATCCAAATAAGGCTTGCACACACGGTTCATGAGGTCCATGAAAACCGCTGGGGCATTAGTCATCCCAAAAGGCATAACTGCGAACTCAAAATGTCCATAGCGAGTCCGGAATGCCGTCTTCGGAATGTCTTCCTCTCGAACTCGTAATTAATGATAGCCCGATCTCAGATCAATCTTAGAATAGTAACTTAACCCTTGTAATTGGTCAAACTGGTCATCAATACGGGAAGAGGATACATGTTCTTGATCGTCACCTTGTTCAAATCCCAGTAATCAATACACATCCTGAATGTTCCATCCTTCTTCTTCACAAACAGTACCAGAGCTCCCCAAGGTGAAGAGCTGGGATGTATGAATCCCTTGTCTAGCAATTCCTGCAATTGCTTAGACAACTCTTGCAATTCGTTTGGTGCCAAACGATACGGCGCCCGAGCGATCGGAGCAGCTCCCGGTGTCAGTTCAATTTAGAACTCCACTTGCCTGTGTGGAGGGAGGCCAGGAAAGTCTTCTGGAAATACCTCAGGAAAGTCCTTAACCACAGGAATGTCCTCCAGTCGTTTCTCTTTCGTGACCTTTTCAGTAATCAAGGCCAAGAACGCCAAATGCCCTTTTCTTAAGCATTTCTGGGCCTTCATGTAAGAGATGATGCCAACCACAGTGCCACTCTTGTCATGTTCTATTGTAAGGATCTCATCACCCGAGATGGGTAACTTGATCTGTTTCTCCTTGCAGATGATCTCTGCTTTGTTCTTGGACATCCAATCCATCCCAACTACTACGTCAAAGCTACCAAGTGTGACGGGGATAAGGTCTATATCGAATGTGTGTTCGGACAGGCCTAGCTTATATTTGTTGAATACTTAGGTAGATAGTATCGTCCTACCATCAGCTAATTTTATGGCATGCTCAAAGTTCAACTTAGTAGGTACTATTCCTAGCAATTTACTAAACTTGTTGGACACATAGCTCTTATCAGCACTAGAATCAAATAAAACAGAGGCATAACAACCATTAATAGTAAATCTACCAGACACTACAGTAGGGTCATTAAGAGCCTCACCTGAGCCCATGACAAACGCTCTGCCCTTGGCACCACCACCTCCATTTCCTGTGCCATTCCTATTGTCGTTTCCGTTGCGGTTGTCAGCGTTGTTACCACCACCATTGTTCTTCCTTAGCTTTGGGCAGTTTTGCTTGATATGTCCAACTTGACCATATTTGTATCACCCTCTTTGTTCACCTTGATGTGTCATCAGCCTAGCAGTTAGATTCACACGACAGTTCTTGGCAACATGACCGAACATACCACATCTTTCACAGGTGTTCTTGCCGCAAGGCCCGTTGTGGTGGTAGTTGCATTTGTTGCATTTGGGCAATGTCCCAGTGTAGCCACTACCAGGTTGGGAAGATACCGAAGCTTGATTGGACTGGCGGGAGTTGACAAACTTCCGTTGCTGTTGTGGTTGCTGCTGGGAAGAGTTTTGCTTGTTATTAGGGCCATAGTCCCACTTTCTTTTATTATGGCCATCATTAATGGTAGGAGCAGAGCCACGTGGAGGTAGTTTACCTTGTGTGACAGCTTGATTAGTCAACCTATGAGCCAGTCTAATTGCCTCCTGTATGGTGTCTGGTCGGGAAGCAGTAACCATACCTTGGATTTCTGGAGACAATCCATGTAGATATCTTTCTATCCCTAAAGAAGGAGGGTTGACCATGTTAGGGCATAATGTAACAAGCTCATGAGAACAAGTGGTATACGCCTCGATCTTAGAACCCGTCATTTTGAGGTTCCTGAATTCCATTTCTAATTTCTGCACCTCGTCGTGAGGGCAGTATTCCTCCTTCATCAGCTTTTTAAAGCCTTCCCAGATGGTCTAATTAGCAATCTCAACACCCAGCATTTGTACTTGGGTGTTCCACCATGATAGGGCAGCTCTGTCCAGAGTGCCAGTAGCGTACTTGACTCGGGTTGACACCGGGCAGTTGCACATTTCAAATACTGATTCAAGCTTCTCGAACCAGCGCAAGAGTCCCACTGCTCCTTCCACTCCAGTGAAGGGGTTTGGTTTGCAGTCCATAAAGGACTTGAAGGTACAGACCGCTTGACCTGCAATAGATTTAGATCAAGACTTTGGATTTTAGATGAATGATATAGCTTGACAAGACTGACAGAACGTTAATGTCAGGAATGAGTTTTGCATAACTTACCAATAGGAGCGGGTTGAGGATTAGGGTGGTGGTTCGCCAGTGCATCAGCCACATGCTGGTTTATGAGAGCGACCAATTCCACTGGCGTCATATTGATGATACCATGACCACGTCCACGTCCAGACATTCTTAACAATCACAACATACAAAAATAAGTAAATATGAAACATATCAACTTTATTTAAGTATATGCAATTAAAGAATTTAGCACACACAACTAAATGTTCAAATAATAATTTCTGGCAAAATAAATTGTAAGTATGTCTACAATTAATCAAACCAAATATCAAAATTTAAAAACATAAGTCGGATGGGAAACAACCCTCCCCATCTAGGTACGAAATAAACAAAAGTCTAATAGATGAAAGAAATGAATAAGGTAGAAGAATCAATGTGAATCCACAGATCCGGTGCTATCTTCAGGCTCATCCTCTGGCTGCTCCTCCGGCTCCTCTTCTGGCTCTTCCTCTGGGTCGTCCTCGTCAGGCTCTGGTGCTGCGTTCAGTGCACTGACTTGACCCTCGAGAGTATCAAGTCACTGTCTGTTAGCGGCGATGTCCACCTCGTCGTTAATCACACAATCGAACAACCCGGTGACGCGATCCACGTGCTTGTTATGGTATTCCATCAGTACGTTGAATCGCCTCTTCAACTCCTTGATCTCCTCAGTCGTAGTCCTTATAGCTTTCTTCAACACCCGATTGTCTTCCCACAGTTTGGCAACACGTTTACGCTCGACATGCAAGGTAGCTGCCATAGCAGCCATGGCCTGCTTGGGAGGGCAGTGTAAAGGAGGTAAGGTAGGGGCATGAGGTTCCCTAGCCGAAGCAGACCTAGTACGGGGCTCATTTTCAGGAGGTGAAGGAACGTTCTTCTCCTAAATTAGGCTGGTCATAAACACGGGATAGTACTGCCACTCATGAACCGGTGGGTACTGGGGTAGTGCAAATGGCTGGTCATAGTCAAACTCCTCGTTACTATTAGGATGCATAGGCCAATCGTACAGACCCGTACTATGAGGTATAAAGTCGCGATATATAGGCCTCTTTCCTCGAGAAGGAGAAGGGGAAGGTGGAGACGATGAAGAAGCCATTCATGCAAAGAACCGCTCACAGGAATGAGCAACAACAAGCAATCCAGCATGGCAAAGCAAACAAGGCTAACTAACAAAGCTAAACGTGTCTATATGCGTGTAACTAAGGCAACAGGCTATAGTCTAAATGCAATGCAATGTTAATTTAGTTCACTATAACCAATAGCTCTGATACCAATCTGTCACACCCTCAATTTTCACGAATGGGGTATACCATGAGGCATGTGACTTCCAGGATCTCAGCCACTAAACGACACGTTATTTATAAAATATAATTATTTGTTAACATTTAAAATATCCCAAAAGCAGAGTTATTAACGTAAACATAATAGTAATTGCGGAAGCATAAGTAAATCTTAAATCTTTAACCGGCGCAACACGCGCAAACTAAATAAATGAAATTTATTTAAAAGCTGTAAATAAATCACGTGTGACGATGAATGCATGAATGCATGAATGATGTGATCCTTAACGTCGGCATCTTGTGGACCTGAAAGAAACATGCTAAAGTGTCAACACAAGGTTGGTGAGTCCACAGGTTTTGATAACGGAACAAGTAATAACCGATACAGTAAATAAAGTAATATTCGTAGGTAGCTAACCTACTTAACAAGTTACATAGTGTATGAAGTTCGCAACCGACGCTGACAATGAACATAGTGCCTCGGTTGTGGCTACCAAACCACAGCAACAGAAAATTAGGTCAATTAAACACCCGTTCGACCACCAGTCGTGCTAGCGCGACTAGCCCGGGTGGGTTTTGTCAAACCCAGTAGATCTACTCAGAATTACCCCACTGAAGAACATATATTAATGGTTCGAAAGTGAGGACTTAAATTGATACAACACTAGTAAACATGCAATCATTACAGTACTACTGAATCAAATGAAAGTTCATTTGAACACATGTTTCTTTCCACCAATAAAAGTAGAAAAAAGTGGGGCTGAGAACTCACTTTGAATGCACAGCAACAAGTAAGTGCAAGCACAAAGATAGGGTTCCGATTAACCTGGATTCCATTTAAAGTCTATTTAATACAAAATATAAAAAATATGGAATTGCTCGGTTGGTGTTCACGTCTCGGTCACAATGCTAGCCATCGATATCCTCCCCCCCCCCAAATCACATGCCACACTTTCACACACAATTTCACGCATCATAATGGAAATAATCCACACGTATCACTCTTATGTTATTATATACACACATAATATATATATTTGTATATAATACCTATATGTTATATATATTATATATATATTCCACACAATGAAAATATGTAATATTTATAACACACATCTACTATATAAATTATATACAACACACCCTTAATAATCATGTTCATATATAACAAAAACACACCACCACACTTTCAGGCATACATGACATACCCATTGCATAAGTAAACCCATAAAATCACCTACTGCCATCATCCTCATTTTAAGTCTACATTTATATATATATATAATTTACCATCCACCTGACACACCCACGAACCACATACCCAAAATGTATAACCTGCATATATAACATGAATATATATATATATATATATATATATATATATATATATATATATATATATATATATATACAACACTCCACACAGCTCACATACGCACGACACACCCATAACATATGTACGATGAAAGTGACCCAAACTAAAAGCCACTGCGACCACCCCCCCACTCGGCAAGCACCCGACCGTGACCCCAAAAGAACACAAGGATGCATACATTTCATAAACTCCAAATTCCATGGCCAAGAACCGTGACCCGCAGAAGCATAAACCACAACAACCAAGTAAAAAAAATTAACAAAATAAATAACAAATCGAACAACTCACACCGTTAACAAGGAAGGACCGAATCCAACCTCGATAAACAGGAGGCTGCTAGGGTTGTGGTTCGTAGAAGGAGTAGTCGGTGACGATCATGGTTGCGGAATAAACTGTTGATGTTGATGTCGTTGGCTGCAAAAGTCGGCAAGGAAGAACCGAGGTTGATGTTGTCTTTCTGCGAAGGAGGTGAAGAGAAGAAGATGGCACGGTGGTGGTTTTCGAATGAGGTAACGTGGGGGAGATATAACCGAGAGGGGAAGGAAGTTTGTTAGGATTTGGGGATACTGTGATTTTCATATTATTTAATTTAGTGCTTAGGGTAAATAATTGAAATAATTAACTATGATTTAATTTATTTATTTTTTTAGCTAATAATTTGATTTATCAAAAAATAGATTTTAAGATCTTATAATAAAAATAATAAAATCATTATTATTTTTATTTTCTAGGAAAAGATTTAATGATATAAAATTATATAAACGAATTAGATACGTGAAATTTAGGTTGTGACGCTAACCTGAGAACACAGAGTATCACATAAGGCATTGGTTTACATTGGAAAAATATACCAACAATCATTTTTGAACTGTTTTGGCTTTCAAAAACTTAAAATTGTGACCAGACTCTGTATCAGTGTGATCTCACTAACTTGTCGATGTTCAAATACATCTTTGTGCTTTCGTATATCTTGAGGATGTGATCTCATGATCAAATTAGTTCTTGGTGTAATATGGTAAAAAAAAGTAAAATAAAATATTCATTTTAAATCATTTTTGAAGTCTTCCATATTATGCTATTAAAATGTTATCATTTTCATATGCATTTCATGGGAAATTGCACATTCAGATAAACACGGATTTATTTGTATTGTTGAAATGATCTAACAAGAAATGTGTAGAATGCGTTTGTAATTATGTTACAGATTGTTGCTGCAATTGATGGCCGATCATCAACTGAGCAATGTACCAGACCAGAGAACCTGTTCCTCAAGTTTGTAGAAGATACCAAGCTAGGATTCCTTCTCCTACATCTTCTGAAGCACTCAAGAATAGAGAGTTGGAGATGATGTTCTTGATCATTCTCATGATGCACACAAAAGGAGGGAGCATTCAAAAAAGGGGAGCCTGTACGATGAAAGATTGTTGGTACCAGATCATCAATCTAGGGGGAGATCGAAGATCATTATATAGTTGACTTATCGGTGCTGATCACGATGAAAGACGTTGATAATAATAGACTAAGGGGGAGTATTGTTGGGTCTGAAAAATAGTCTAATATTATCAAAGCAGTCAAAGTCAACAAAAGTCAACATTAAAGTCAAAGTCAACGCAAAAGTCAAGACGACACATTCGGAATGAAGATTAGTAGTGAGACGTTAAAGATACAAAGAACACGGGTCTTAGAGTTAATATATATTTTGTTGTCAACAAAATATATATTTAATCTTTATTTGTCTAGTTTGTGTCTTAATTGTAATTTTATAATTGTCATGTTTTAATCATAGTTTAGGGGGCTAAATGTCATTAAGTCTAATTACCATTAGACTATATATAGCTAGAGTTATTAGAGTGTTGTTAAGCTTGTATGAGCTAGATTTGAGGGTTTTCATGTAATTAACATCTTATGCAAATCAATATGGATCAAATGAGGGTTTTTCATTGATGTTCTTGAGTGTTCATCCAAGTTCTTCATATTTTATCTTTTTGATCTAAATCTTCATTAATATTTGATGATTCAAGTGCTCATGGGACAACATGTTCTATTACTCTTTTTGACTATTAATGTTCTATTTTGTGCATAACAGGACGTGTTAACTGCTTCTGCCCAAACGGTGATTGGTAGTTTAGCATCAGCTAGCATGGTTCTTGCAGCTTCAATTAGTGTTCTGTTCCTCCTTTTAGCTACCCCATTTTGTTGTGGAGTTCTAGCTACACTAAATTGATGAGAAATGCCATTTTGTGTACAAAATAAACCTAAATCATCATTTTTAAATTCTGTTCCATTATCACTTCTAATTGATTTTACTTTGAAATCAAGTTCATTTTCAATCTTAGTGATAAAATCTCTGATGATTTATGATGATTCATTTTTATAAAGTAGGAAGAAAACTCGTGTGAACCTAGAAAAGTCATCTATGATCCCAAACAATATTGTTTTTTGCCTATACTCACAATATGAGTAGGTCCAAAAAGATCCATGTGAAAAAACTTCAATGGAGTATTGTTTGTGTTCATAAGCTTAGGCTTATAGGAAGTTTTGTGTTTCTTCCCTTTGAGACAATCTAGATAATGGTCAACAGAATGAAATTCTTTCATAGGTAAACCAATGATGTGGTTTTATTTGAGTAATCAGTTCATGTTTTTGAAATTTGTGTATCCCAAATGTCTGTGCCATAGCTAGGACTTATCAAACGATGCTTTTGAAAGTAGACACGTTTCATCTGTAGATTTGACTGAATTAACATTAAAGACATATGTGCTATTCATTTTTTGTGTTTTCAAAACAACCTATACTTCAAGGATTTTAAACCCTAGTTTCAGAATGTAATAATAGGTGTCAGTGAAATGAGTAGAATATTTCTTGTCATAGATTTGTGGCACTCTCGGCATGTTGAAATTTAGTTGTTCATGGTAGTTGACTTTGTCAAAGCTCAGCTAGCCATTTGTCACTGTCTGTTCACTAGAAATTCTTCCACCTTAAGAATCTCCCCTGAATGCCACAGTTGTTCCTTGTAAATGCTTGATATCATAAAGGAGTGAACTGTCCCCTATTATATGCCTACAACATCCATTGTCCACATACCAGTTGTTGGACCTTTTGGGATGATCCTACATGCACAAACAAATCAGTTAGAATGTGAAACCCAAGCCAAGATGGTCTTAGGTTTTCCATTTCTACTTACGACTGTAACTTTCTGATATGATCCTCATACTGTTGAATTGGCAAATTCATCAAACTTAGGTTTAACAAACCTATTTTGAAGTTCATCAGCAAAGGACTTCGCGGGATGTGGTTTGATGAATCTTGATGATTTGTGTTTATGGGTCACTATCTCTTCATTAGAGGAACTATCAGAGGTATAATCAAAACTTTGATCTCTTTTGTTATACAAAAATTGAGCACGTTGTTGATTATATGATTCTTGTATGTGTTGAGTCCTAATAATAAGATTCAAGTTTATTTTGAAATCAAATGTTTTCTATTGTACACTTAGAGCCCTAGGATGCCAAGTATCATGATGTTTATCATTGTTTTTAAAAATCTTTCCTAGATTTCTAAATGATGGACTTGCATGATTTGCAAACTTAGGTGAGATAGGTGAAAGTGGTTTCTTTTATGGGGATGTCAACCCTTTCATTGCGAAAAAGCAGTCGGAAGTGTTGTGATTGCTCATTTCACACAGTGCATAGTATTTGTTAAAATGACACTTTTTAAAAGAATGATTGTGCATTTTACAGATTATACAATACTTAGGGAAGTAACATTCAACTTTAGTATGATTTGTCATGTCACAAATTTCATAATACTTCTTATTTTGCTTAGGTTGAGATGATGAAGCTTTCATTGTTGTTTGCTTCTTTGACCTTTGATTTGTAAAGGAATCAACATTTGTTTTATTAACCTTAGTAGATTATTTCACAATTCTAATAGTTGGAGGTTTAGATGAGCGTCTTTGCTTCCTAGCTGATTTGTTACATTCCTTCTCAAGCTTGTTTACATTAGTCTTAGGAAAAATGTTAAACACCACTTGTTTTCCTATTGAAACATGTGATTGTGATTTTGGAGATGTTTCAGCTTTTACTTTTCCTTTGAATCATGAGGATGCTTGTGCTTTTCCTTTATATGAATCATAATTTGATTTGTTTGATTGTTTTTTGAGTTTTGACCTTATTATCAAATTTTCTTTCACTAGATGATTTCATCTTACGATTAGCATCCTTATCAATCAAGATGCTTGTTCGAGTGAATTTTACAAAGGGTATGATGGCTTTGATAGGATATTTAGGCTTCCTACATATACCGGATTATTTGAGCACTTTTTGATTTTAATAGGGTGACCAATATTGTTTTATCAACATTAGTTTCCGTATAAACCTATGGTTTGTTTTGTGGATTTGTTGTTTGGTAAAAAGATTCAGATTTAGTTTTGATAGTCTTATTATATGTTATATCTGATTTTGTCAAAGCCTCAGGCGTGATAGTATAGTTGTCATTGTATGGTGGAGGACATGCATCGTAGCCTATGCTAGTCATATCCATTGGATCCTTTTGCATATCAAGTAGCCCTTGAAGCTTGGTTGATGAGAACTGGAATTCCTTAAGTTTGACTTGAGTAGCTGAGTGATCAGCTTTTGACTTTGTTAAAAGTTTAGTCCAATTCTCAACCTGAGCTTCAAGGGTGTACTTCTTTCCATGAAGCTTTTTGACATCTGCAAGAATAGATTTAATTTTAGTTCTAAAATCTCTCATTTCATGTTTTAACATTTATGATTTAACCTTCTCATCCTTTACCATTGCAGCCGATTTAAGATTATGTTCTCTGTAGCCTTCACCTCATTGATGCATTTTTTACTACAGAGATTGGCTTTTACCTATTCTAGCATTGGAGTGGGAGTGTTATTGATGTAAGCCATGAGAGAATGATTTTGATAGTTAGGCTTCACTTCCTCAACATACATGCTCCAATCACATACTCCACCTTGTCTGATGACAAGTGCATTTGAGGTAGGTTAAGATAAAGATGAAGGTTGTTGATGAGCAATTTGATGTTTTGCTTGATGGTGAGATGATTAATGATGTGATCCTTGATTGCTTTGATATGAATGAGAGCTTTGATTTGTTGATGGATAATGAGCTCTTGAAAATTTGTTTTGATGCTTCTTGGTGCCTTGCATTTTCTAGAGAAATCCCTATTTACACCCCAGTTGTGACACTTAACCTTGGTTTTGTCAAATCCAAGCTTAGTTTTCTCATTTAGGCTCAACTTTTTTCCTTTCCTAAAGAATTTCTTAGCTATTTGAGTGATCATGGCAATTTGCCATTGGAGATCCTTCTCTTCATATCATCAGGATCAATCTCTTCTAAATCATCCTGAATCAAATGTCTAACTGTGAGTCTTCCATCAAGCTAGGCTTCAAAACATGACACAAAAGCATTGTAAGTTGCTTTTTGATCATCACTGGTGTGATTGAATGATCGGAATGTTTGATTTGCTGATTATGCAATACGGGTGATGGCTTGTTTGTCTTGATCTGAGGGGCGAACATAAATGTTGTAGATCTTGGGCTTTCAGGTGCTGACATGAAGTCCTCTTCTTCTGTAACAAAGGCATTTTCCACTGAATGGCTTTTAGTAGGAAATTGATATGCCTCTATGACTTATGGACCCCCAAGATTTCTTGATTTATTATCAAGATCCAATTATTCAATCTTGGCAAACATGATGTCTAAGCTGGTGCTCACCAGATCAAGTGTGTTGTTCAGCATAGTCACACTCTGCTTCCTGCTTTCAGGAAGCGAATGAAGCAACTTCTTATTAAGCTTTTTTTATTTGTAAGTGACACCCATTATCTCCACATCATTCACTAGCTGAACAAACCTATGCAACTGTTTGGAGATGGATTCACCATTAATGTAATGGAATGTTTCATACTGATTTACAAGCTTATCCTTATTATCTTAGTGACTTCACTGCTTCCCTCATACATGATGTTGAAAGCATCCCATACTCCTTTAGTAGTGCTATACTTCTCAAAATTTTAAGCACATCTAGCTTTAAAGCATAAGTGAGTAGAGAGTATGCTTTAAGATCAATCTTGATCTTTTTCTAATCTTCTGGATTAAGTATCAAATTGGGATCTTCCACTGGAATTCTAACAGCGTCGTACTAATCAGCATCCAAAGTAGTAGGAATGAAAGGACCTCTGGAGATAGAAATCCAGTATTCTACATCAACACCAATTAGATCATTCCTGAATCTCATTTTCTGATGTTTAAACTTAGATTTATGTCTTAACATGGGTGGTTTTGGGTTGTGATCTCTTTCAATTGAATTTAGTGTATCCATGATTGTTACTTGATTTTAATTTGTTTAGATAGTCATTAGATTGATTTTGGACTTAGTGTATTGATTTTAAGATTAATTTCTTGTCCAAATGTCCAATCATTCAAAGTCCAAATAATAGTCAAGTGTCACAAACTAATGCGAAGAACAGTCCTTGGTTACAAATGGTGATGTATTAGTGTTGTGAATAGTGAAACAGACAAATGTGATTAACATTTCTTTAACAAATGTGATGAATAGGGTCTGTTATTCAACACTTGTGAATCACAAATACGATGAACAGGAAATTCAAAGAAATACGATGAATAATTGACTAAGCAATTGCGATGAACAGTGATTTAAGGCAAATGCGGTGAATAGTTGTCACTGTAGAGAATGGCTGAACAATGTTCAAACTGTTTACGATGAACAGTGTTCAAGCTGAATACGATGAATAATGTTCCATTCTGTTTGTTAGTTTTTAATGAAATTGTTTGCTGTTTTCACTCAAATTTAATGTAGAACCTTTCGATTAGGAACTCTTAATTAATCTTAGGTCATTTGTCTCACAAACATTCGGTAATTTGGTGAATATGTTTTGGTTTAATGTATGTTTGATCAATGAAACAGTGTTCTTCAATCCATGATTAATTCAAAGTGTAACTTAATTCAAACACAAAGTAGTTCTGTTTTGAAGTCAAATCAATTGTTTGAAACACAATGATAAGCAAATAAATCGATAGTTCCATCGATAATCATGAAGAACAGTGGATTTTCTTTCATGATTTTGAAAGCCAGGGCTTTGATACCAGTTGACTGGGATGAAACAATCGATAAGGATTGAATATATTAATTTATTTCGATGATAGTTGCAGCTGAAATACAAAGACCAAAGATCATAACATAAGAAGTACTCATAATGTCTTATTGTATTTTGATAAGAAGCGTTCAATATTACAATATTGGTTTTAGTGTAATCAAGGTTTTCTCAAAGTTGTGTGAGGTACAAGAGTTACAAAAAAGGGAAAAAAATTTATCTATTTATAGGTTAGACACTATAACTTGTACAGTGACTTAAATACACTGACATACAATCTAAAATACTAAGTACAAAGTACATGATAACAGTATCCGCAAAAACAAGTTCTTCACCCACATTTGTCATTAGTACATCCGCGTTTGTTTTTATGGGTGTACAAGTCTTGTTTGCATATATTGTTGTTTGGTACAATTATTTTTTTTAGTTCACCCGCATCAGTTCTTTGAGGGTAGAGAAATGCTTATCCGCATTTGTCTTTTTTCTCCCGCAAACACTAATGCGGCTGAACAATACTTAACATTTTTCTTCATCCGCATTTCTTCATACTTCATCCGTATAAATCCACACATGTTTTTCCAACCATAACATAATCCATCACTTCTTGAATTGGCATGCATGATACTTTCAAGGTCCAATAAACTACCTTTGCACTTCCTTTAGTGCTAAAATACTACTTTAAATCGTATTCAACCCTATTTTTCTTTCTTTTAAAATTGTCATTTCACCAAAAAGATGCCAAACCAGATGACTAAGAAGATAACAAAGCATATAATGATCTACAAGTGTATAAAAGTGAGGATGGAAACATTTATGTTGATGGAAACCCCCCAAGCAAAAGGTAAATAGAAAGGTAAATTGAAGACTTGAAACATAACACACCTCATGATAAATTAAGGAGGAGACCCTCCTTTTCTTTCTATTAAAATTTTCAAGGTGTTACACCTACATAATTTCCATTTTATCAAAACATCCATAATATGTTTCAAAACCCACCCTACCAAGAAAAAGAAGAAGAATAAGATGCCAAACAAGATGATGAAAAAGATAACAAAGCATTTAATGATCTACAAGTGTATGAAAGTGAGGATGAAGACATTTATGTTAAAGAAAACCCCCAAAGAAAAGGTAAATAGAAAGGTAAATTGAAGACATGAAACATAACACACCTTGGGATAAATTAAGGAGGAAGCCTCTTTTTCTTTCTTTTAAAATGTTCGGGGTGTTACACCTACACAATTTCCATTTTACTAAAACATCCGGAATGTGGTTCAAAACTCACCCTACCAAGAAAATGAAGAAGAAGAAGAAGATGCCAAACAAGATGATGAAGAAGATAACGAAGCATATAATGATCTACAAGTGTATGAAAGTGGGGATGAAGACATTTATGTTAAAGAAAACCCCCAAGCAAAAGGTAAATACAAAGGTAAATTGAAGACCTAAAATATAACACAACTTAGGATAAAAATAAGGAGGAATCTATGGCTAAGGGTTGGACTCATGTATCCGAAGACTTTAAAGTTGGAAATCATCAAAGAAAAAACAATTCGTTTTGGAAGAAATTGTTTAAACACTTTAGCATCACTTTTGGTGGAACGAATCATACAGTTGATCAATTAAATTCGAAATTGGGAAGAATGCATTTTATAGTGAGTTGTTTGAATAAGAACTATATTCAAGCAATATATTTTTATCTTAACTTGTATATATTTACTTTTATGTCATTTTATTATCTAATTTTAATTTTTTTAAAACATATGTAGAAACATCGTTGGGCTAGCGGAACCTGCAATGAGGATATCGTCATCAAAGACAAACAATTACAAAAAAGTTTATGAAAGAAATGCTTTAATAAGTCTTAAGGCGTGGAAAATAGTACGAAACCATGTGAAATGGGTGCACTAGAGGATATGGTGTTAAGGGAAAATCCATGTAACACCCGAAACTTTGGGGTAAAATAAAAAAGAAAAGAAAAGTATCTAGAAGAAATAAAAGAAGGGGCAAAGATGAGGGGTGTAAAGTGTAAAAGTACACCAAAAAGTCAAAAAGATATGTATAAGGGGCATGGTCGCCCATGCTTTTTCTACTGCTGCTGCTACCGAAAGAAAAGAAGAAGAAAGAGGCTGAAAATCTTGTATCTCTCGGTTGTGAAGAAGAATAGGGCAGAAACTTTGAAGGTTAGTGTGTTTTGGTGTTAATTGGTTTGGTTTTTATGGGGTTTTCAACCTTAAAACCAATTATTAAGTGTTCTATGTGATTTGGTGTTTGTTTTGTTTGTTTCTAGGTGTTTGAACTCTTGTACAAGCAGGTTTGGAGGAGTTTTTCTTGTTTGCTACAATAGGTGAGTTCTAGACCCCGTTTACATGTGTTTAAAAGTATTTTTGGGGCTGAAAATGTATATAAATGGGTTTCTCAACTTATTTCCTGAACAGTATCATGCGCCCAAGACTTTTCTCTGGTGACCAAGTGTAGTCCCATGCACCTGAAAGGCTCATGCGCCCAGGATTGTTGTTAAAATGCCTAAGTATAGAAGCCATGCGCCTACATAGTGGTGATGCACCTAAGCAGGGCTCATGCGCCTGCATAGTCCTCATGCGCCTACAACACTTAGAATATTTTCTGAAATTTTGGAGGAAACAGAATTTTAGGGTTTGACCCTAGTTTGACTACTGTTACTATTTGATTATTTTACTCATGTTTTATGGTTGATCTTGTGTTCCCTATTATGTGACTTTACGTGTGTTGCTTATGCTCGTAAAGTATTACTATTAATCAAGAGAAAGATTAGTATTAATGAAAAGTGGAAAGTAATGAATAAATGAAAGTCTTGCAAGCAAGGTTGAGGTGAGTGACTGTGTCGTCACAACAGACTCGTAAGCCAAGGTTGAGGTGAGTGACTGTGTTGTCACAATAGACTTGTAAGCCAAGGTTGAGGTGAGTGACTGTGTGTCACAACAGACTCGTAAGGGGTTTAATCCATGAGATTGACCCGAAACATGTCATGATGCTCACTCCGGTACTGTGACGGTCTTCGGACATGAGGCGGGGGTGTTGCAAAAAAAGACGGGGTCCTTGTCGCGTACCCCGGTACTGTAACGGTCTTCGGACATGAGTTGGGGGTATTGCATGAGACAGGATCCAGAGATAAGTAAAAGATAATAATGAATGTACGAAACGTACAAAATGGACGATGGTGAAGATAATAATTAAGATTATCAATGTGTATGTATGCGGTGTGGTCATACAAAAGAAATGTACAGTATTTTTAAAGGGTATTTTCATATACAAACCCTACGTGGTATATTATGGTTTTAAAACTAGGACTCACTCAGCAACGCTGACTTTTATACATTTTCAGTTGGCAGGTAATTTGCTGAGGATGGCACTCGGGGAGGCTACTCGTTGGGGCTAGACTAGCATCCGTTCACTCTTAATAATATTGTTGTTTTGTAATGCAATTAACTAATCTTTTGTAACTGATAACAAACACAAATGTATTGCTTGGCAACAGCATTATTTAATGAAGTGAATGGTTTTTGTTGTTAATTCCACTGCATTGTTTTAAGAATTATGTAATGTTTTTATTTAATTATACTGTGATTGACCAGCTGTGAAGTCTTCGGGAACGGGGCCTTACAAGTTGGTATCAGAGCCAAAGTTTAAGAGAAATTTGTAAATATTTTCAAAAACCTAAACTTAAACTAAGAATGGGACAAATGGAGGGATGCCAGCCTGAGTAGCTACGTGTCATTAGGTATTTATTTTCATATGTTAACCGGTATTATGTGCGTGTGCTATTTGATTATGTGCTTTTAGTAGATTTGGATACTAATGTAGTCAAGATAGGAAATGCTTGGGGGATGAAAAGTAAAGTAAGTGGCTAATCACAACTGGCCACTGTAATTAGGGACTTACTATACTTAACATAAACTGAGCTATTACCTTGAATGACCGTGTTGGTGTTTGAATCTTATAGTGTTTATAGGATGGCTGGGGGAAGATCTTCAAAAGCTTCTCGTGTTGGAACGCAGGGCTTTCGAGGTAGGCCATGTAGTACAAGGAACAAGACGAAGACCGCAGACAGGGCTTCTGCTGAGCCTAAGCTTCATCACCCAGAGGGGGTGGATGAGAGTGCGAATTTGAGAGCCTTGGTGAAGGAGGCAGTGGTGGAGGAGGTTCACCAAGTCATGCAGACGATCCTACCGTCTGTCGTGACTGAAGTGATCCGAGCTGTTAGGGAGGACGAAAGGAGAGAGAAAGAGGAGGAGCGGAGAGCCACCGCTGATAGGAGGAATACTGGTGGGGATGAGGAGTTGGATGCAGGAAGAGGAGCCTCTAGTGATGATGAGGAGGTGGTAGTGCGGGAAACCGCAAGGGGATGCAGCTATGGGGCATTCCAAATGTGTAAACCCCCTACTTTCGATGGCAGTGGTAATGCCGCAGCTGCCCACCGCTGGATAAGGGAGATGGAAGCAGTACTAGAGATCAGTGAGTGTCGGGAGGACCAGAAGGTAAAGTTTGCCACCCACTCCTTTGTCGACACGGCGCTGTGTTGGTGGGACAACCTTGTCCAGGCCGAGGGCAACCGGGCCATTGGAAGGATGAGTTGGGGAGAATTGAAAAAGTTGATGATCGAGGAGTTCTGTCCTCATCGGGAACTTAACAAGATTGAGAGAGAGTTCCTACAGCTGGAGGTGGGCACTATGACCCACCAGCAATACACCGCCAAATTCAACAAGATGGCGAGGCTGGTGCCCGATCAAGTTACGCCAGCATCACAGAAGATTAAGCGGTATATTTAGGGGTTGCCAGCTGACATTCGCAGGCACTTGATTACTGCCCGGCCAAGCACTTTTGGGTCGGCAGTGGATTTGGCGGGAAGGTTGTATGATGAAATGGAGGTAACGATGGTGGAGGTGAAGAAGGCAGATGGTGGTGGTAATAGCTGGAGGGGAAAGAGATTTGGGAGTGGCAGTTTCAACACAAATAATAAGAGGATGAGGGTGGATGACCGTAGGGCGGTGTCATCCGGCTCTAGGGTGAAGAAGTACGACCGATGTGGTAGGGAGCACACTGTGGAATGCGTGATGGGAGTGACTGTATGCTTCAAGTGTGGGAAGCCCGGTCATATAGCGAAGGATTGTAAGGTGGAGAAGTGCTATAACTGTGGCGGGACTGGCCACAGGAGCCATGAGTGCAAGAGGCCGAGAGCTGAGAGCTCTAGGGCCAAAAAGGGGACTGAAGAAGGTGGACAGAGGGCAAGTGCTAGAGCCTTCACGATGACCCGAGAGGAAGCCCGGGTATACCCCAACGTCGTGTCAGGTATGTTTCTAGTAAACCAAATTTGTGCCTCTGTATTATTTGATTCTAGTGCTAGTAGGAGTTTCATATTTGCTGCTTTCTGTGCTAAGTTGCCTGTTAGTAGTAGAAGTATTGATGAGCCTTTTGACGTAGAAACTGCTATTGGTAAGTCAACTAGATTTTCTAGTATGATTGAGGACTGTGGCATAGAATTAAAAGGCCATAGGTTCCTGCTAAACTATATGTGATGCCCCTAGGTGGATTTCATGTAGTACTAGGGATGGATTGGTTAGCAGCCTATGAGGCAAACATCGTGTGTCGCAAGAAGATGATTCGATTAGTTGTGCCCGATGGAAGTTCGGTAACGGTTTTTGGTGATAGCGTTCCAACGGTTCCGAGGGTGATTTCAATGGTGGTGGCAGAGAAGTGAGTGAGGCACGGATGTAGTGCCTACCTGGCGTATGTAAAGGATGTGGACGCGTCGATACCACAATTGACTGAAGTGCCAGTTATGTGTGGCTACCCGGACGTGTTCCCAGAAGATTTACCAGGTGTGCCACCTGATCGTGAGACTGAGTTTCAGATTGACCTGATACCCTGTGCTCAGGCCGTTTCCAAAGCACCGTATCAGTTAGCTCCGTTTAAGATGAAAGAACTGATGGATCAGCTGCAGGAGTTGATGGACAAGGGGTTCAACCGACCAAGCATCTCTCCTGTTTTGGGAATAAAACACTAAAATAATAAAATTAATAATCTGAAATTTATCTATAATAACTCAAACATATCATACTCTCAAACCTAAGACCTCAAATTACAAGAATATACCAAATTACACATGTGTAATGAAAACCGCCTAGTCGCGTAAGGCAAACTTGAACTAGAAAGTCTAGGCTTACCTAACTGATTGAAATGAAACTAACAACTGTAAATATGAACTTAGGAACCTTGCCGGCCGGTAGCTCAAACCCACGAACACTCTCGTGACAACTAAGTTAAGGTGAGTCTCATGACCCCCTTTTTACTTGATAAACTTTAGGGGAGAAATACATACTCTTGGTCATAACTTTGTAATGATGCAACACTACCTGCTCTTGTCCCCGAACATGAACACAATCATTAACTCTTGTGAGAGCCGCTTGATTTATGGATAGTACTATTTGGGGAATCCCCCGCACACAATGGGCCCTGTGGATAGGGAAACCCCCCATTGAGATTAAAAATCTTTGTGTCACAAATTATTGCAAAAATACATGTGCATATTAGAGCACATCTGAGCCCATAACAATAAGGGGTATGGGTTAGGGGATGTTCTAGCACTCGGGAGGGTCACCCGGGTCTAGGTTTGATTGTGATACTTTTCTTTAGTGCATCATGAACTTTGTAAACTTATTTTATATGTGGAGACTTGTGTCATAAACTCATGAGCTTACCAATATTATGTTGACGTATTTTGGGTGTGTATTTCAAGAAAAGACTGATTGGCATGAGTAAGATGGCTAGGAGGTTGACTAGAATTGGACATTTGGAGATAGCCACCGCCTCCTAGTTTTAGATGATTTTCAATCGAGACAATATATATGATGACGTTTAGAACACTTTAACAAATGTTAGACCTTATTTATCTTGGGGATAACTGTATGACTTTTTAAATGAATTGAATCCAGCATTACATGTACCTTTACCCTTCCGCTGCATTGTGTTGATATTTGGATAGTCACGGCCAGGGAAACACCGTGCCTGGCGGGTCGTGACATAAATGCATGAAATGGTTCTTTGATAATTCTTCCGCTGCAATATTTTCTTATGTTTACATATTTTAAATGAGTTTTTATAATGAATGATGCTATGAATGACCAACTGTGGGATCTCCGTGATCGGGGCCTTACACAAACAGTGCACAATACCGTAAGGATCATCAAACACAATTCAAATCGATCTCGTGAAAAGAATGCGGAATGTAATCGCTCATGGAGTAGAGATTGAATGATTAGAAGAAAAGAAGATTAGAATTTAATCAACAAAATGTAAATAAACTTCAAAGTATATTGCTCTCTGATTCAAAGGTTTACAAGTGTGAACAAAATCAGGAAATTCAAAAATGTACTTAATTACATTAAAAGCAAACTATTTGTACTAAACCCAAAAAGGTCTCGCGCAAGAAGTAAGTTCTCACGAGGATCTATAGTTCTCGCGCGACTAGATCTTCATTTGATTTCCTGAGCCTCTAGGTTCAATCCCTACAAATACTAACTTCTTATGTTTAATAGTATCAATTCAACAATTACAATCAATAGTGATCAGCATAAATAAGATATAGTAGTGTTCACACAAATGCAACAAACAGTATTCGATAATTGTTCTTCAAATTTTGATTTAAATTTGAGATGGTTTGCACTCGATTTTGATGTAGATGAACAATAGTCTTTTTCATCATCTCTTTCTCTAATGTGCTCACTCTCTGCTCAAGTGATACCCAAGTGGGTGAATTAGATGAAGTCTCAGCGTGCTATCTTGGCTTAGGAGTAGTATTTATGAAGTCATCAATACCATACATCTTCTAAGGCCTTGATCCCTTGGAGGTGTACTCATCACATCATCAGTAGTGGGCATAGCAAATGATGTTACAATTGTAGATTTTGTAACAATCAATGATATATCTTGGTGAGTAGCCTCACTAACTGTGACTTGTGGATCCAACATAGGAATATCAGTACTCGTCGACATATTGGTCATTGGGGACCGACGCTTTCGCAAAACACCTCGTCGTCGACCCCTCCCACGTGGACTACTTCTAGACTGGCTTTTTTCCTAGCCATTTTCTTCTTTCTCCTCTAAGTAGTCAGTGAGTCTTTATGAATAAAATACGTATCTAAATCCTCAGCAGTGTGCTTTGTCGGTGTAACCGACACTCTGGGACTCTATTGCAAAATTTAAGGAACTTGTCATATCTGTTCACTATCAATATCACTGTCACTGAACCAGGTATTCACCTCCTCCTCAATTATCATCCCTAGCAGCCTGAGAACTTCCTGAAGCATCATCAGGAGTTCTAAATAAAGGATGAACTTCAACAGTATGTTGAATCTCAATATCATGCTGTTAGTATGAGGTCTGATCATCCACTTGATAACCATCAACGAATCTGCCAAGTTTGGTGAAATGATCTCCCTTCCACGCATTCATGTACGGTACTATCAGATAGGTAAAGATGTCTTTCTTTATCACCATGACATCATAGGTGGTAAAATCAGACATAGCTAACTCAGGATGAGAAGTGTTCATGATCATCTGGATGAACTGGGGATACATGATAAACTTCTTCCTGATAGCAGCAATGACGTTCTTCTGCATCTCCATAAATATAGCCTTGGATATGCTATAAGGTAAGACATCAACTAGTGATACAAGCAGTGATCTAAATATAGCACTTAGGTTATCTAACCCAGCCTTCAAGATACTCAGACAATGAACAACCACGTGAAACAGATACTTCCCGAATGGAGGTAAATATTTCTTCTCCAATGAAGAATATCTGTTGTTATACCCCATCTTCATCAAGTAATCCTATGCAACGTCATCATCTATCTTCACTGGAGCATTAGGGTGATCTTCCAACAGTAAAACACTGTTGATCACCTCGGCAGTAATGCAACTCTCTTCTCATTAAACATAGAAGAAATACAAGGTTCTCCCAAAGAGTCTCTCTCGTTAGCATCTGACATCCAGAACTGATCAATCATATTAGTGTAAATTGTAGGGTTTGTTGTTGTAACATGAAAGATATGGGATGTCTTTAACCCGTTAACAAGTGATGTGAACAATGCCTTATCGTCAGGTATATCTCCAAGAAATGCCAAAATGTTATGGTTTTTATTGAAAACCATTGTCTCGCCATCTGGAGATTAGATTAAACAAATGTTTAGTAGTAACACAATTAAAATTTTTAGACTTAATTTTGAACATTTCAAAAATTCAAACTTTTCGCACATAAACAAGCTATTCGCATGCGAGTAGTTCAGATTTAAATTCAACTTCTCGTGCGACTAATAAGTAATCGCATGTATTTAATTATGACAAGAAGTCAACCTTTCGTGTGACAAGTCAAAGATTCCCATGCAATTAGTTTGTGAGAATTTGAAACTTCTCGCATCTGTTCATATTCAGAACAACTTTTCGTACGTCACAAGTTCAATTTTTTAGTTTTCAATGCAAGCCATTTCAAGATGTATTAACTGTTGAAATAGGTTCATTTAGTGTCACTTAGGTTTATATTAAGGTTCAATATGTTTAATTTTGTCCAATTTTAAGTTTGTTTATCCTTTAAGATTCTGTT
This sequence comes from Flaveria sonorensis, assembly GCA_025506505.1. Taxonomy (NCBI): domain Eukaryota; kingdom Viridiplantae; phylum Streptophyta; class Magnoliopsida; order Asterales; family Asteraceae; genus Flaveria; species Flaveria sonorensis. The sequence goes on from CM046433.1 coordinate 38,553,234, forward strand.
ATTAATCAAACACACATAAAACTAAATAATGATCATCAAAATACCTTTTCAAGCACTAATATATCAATAGGCGACCACAATGATCAAGTATATGAATGAAATCACCTCAACACTTAGAAAAATTTTGCGAATGAAAACATAGTGAGTTTTTGGTGTGATAAGTTAAAGAATCACACAATTGTACTGTATATAACTTTCTAACTTCTCTTGCGAGAAGTCAGAACTCGCACATACTAACCTTTCGCACATGATGAACTACTCGCACGCGAGAAGTTCAAACTCTATTGAAATTTTTCAAACTTTTTTTATTTTTATTCATTTTTGTTTTACCATTTAAATTTATTATGTTTCATATCATGTTTAACCAAGTATTAATCATTAACCAAAAACCCTCAATTTTAAGAAAACTTAGGTAAACCAAAACAAACCACATATACACTTAAAAAAACAATTTGAAACAAAGTAAATCGTAAACTAAAGACTTAAAATATTTTTATAAATTTTCAAGGGATAATATTTCTTTAAAATCGATTATTAACACCGTACAGCTGTATTTAGAATAAGACTGGTTAAGCTGGCTGTCAATATGATTTATCCATATTAAACTCAAACTTCAATATTTACTTGGACACATATGCTATGATTATTATCATGTTTTAGTTATTTGAATCAAATCAATGGATCCCACAATTAAAAATCCTCTCGAACTCCTATCTAGCTTCAAGACACTTTTGAGATTTCAAGTCACCCCAACTTGATTTAAACCTTTTACCTCTGATGAACATTCTCAAGATTATTATCTTTCTTATAATTTTTATGTAGAGCATAACTAGCCTGACAAAAACATTTCTGAACCACAGAATATTAATAAGTTGTAGGACTTATTAACAGCCAGTCGGACTTATGTTTTGCCCTCACAAGACATTTAGGACTTATATGCCAATTCGTACTTACATGCCTCATATTTTTATTTTGCCTCCAGTGTCAATACATATTGTTAAAAAAATATTTATCATATAGTATGTATGTCTGTTGGAGTCAACAAGTGCATTAATAGGATAATGCTTAAAAGGATACTGCTTGCCATAATCAAACATAATATGTTCTAACATTCAAACAATCATTAACTAACACATTAGCATCATTAAGATTCATCATCATACACTAAATCTTTTAAAGATCTTCACTTGAAATCATCAACGGGTATGTGAGATTCCGCATCACAGATCTGATAAATGGCAACAATACAATTGCAATATTCGATCCTACGATTATCGAATTTTCACAGTTGGTATTAGAGCCCTGGCTCCTTGTTCTTCAAATTTTTCTCAAAAATTTGAACCTTAAGTTTGATCTATAAATTGTTGCTGTTTTTGATGAAATCAAGCTACCATTAGCTTAGATTTGTTATTTTGTGAAGATCTGCAAGTTTTCACATCAATTGAAGTTCATTTAAGCCATTAATTTGAAGATTTAAGCAAAACTTGTTCTTCAAGTCTTCAAATGCTAATGAACATGACATTTTGATTTCTTGTTGTTTGATCGAATTTAAAATTCTAATAGCTTTAATTTGTGATAACTAACATATCTATAAAGTTTCATATCAATTGAACATCCACAGCTCTTGAAATTGAAGATTTTTGAAAATTTTGTGTTCTATAGAAAAGTTCACTGTTCTTAAGGAAAAAACATCAAAATCATGAATCTGATGTTGTTTACCTGAAATTGATAGTGGTTTTAGCTTAGAAACATCAAGTCTAAGGTTCATTTATCATACACTAAATCTTGTATAGATATTCACTTGAAATCATCAACGGGTCTGTGAGATTCGGCATCACAGATCTGATAAACGTCAAAAATCTGATTGGAATATTCGATCCATCAGTATCGATTTTCAACAATGTCTTTGATATATCTTTTATTATTGTGCACATTGGCATCTTTTATTCCTATATGGCCTTTTGGCATCTTTTTGCTCTTTTGTCAATTTTCTTTTGTTTTGGCTTTTTGCATGATTTTTATCTTTATCCCTTTATATATATATATATATATATATATATATATATATATATATATATATATATATATGATAGGTTCAAAATGGATCGATCTGTGATGATATCGTAATGCAATAATCAATTCAAACACTAAGTAAACAAACACAAGCAATTACATCAAAAATTCATAGATTTCATTGATAGCAAATGCTTAGGATACAAAGTGTAAGGGTGAGTTACGGTTGTTCAATCTATTCTAACTGTTTCATTATCACTCTATGGTACTGTCATCTATGACTATCTTAACAATACATAAGCTATCCTATTTATACTATCAAAGATAAATAAGGAACATATATTTACAAAATAAGTCCCTATACTATGACAAAACGCAAAAGACAAAATGTTAATCTTTTAAGAGCTCTAACAATACTCCCCTTAAGATTGATATTGTCTTCAGTCCAACATGAACTCTTCTGGTTCATCTTTGATTTTGAACACGGGCTTCTCTTTGTAGAGTTCCAACTCTAGCAAAGCCTTCTTGATCGCAGACTTGAACTTCTTTCAAAGATTCTATGATCTGCTCAGCATTCAAGTTCTCAGAAAGGACTGTAGCATTTTTTTTTAGCTTCCACCTTCATCTAACACATGAACAGGTGAATCAGCAACAACTTTGATGACCTCGAGGGAAGACTCCTCGGCAATCACATTCTCTTGTGCTATCGAATTTTGATTATCTAATTTTGTTTCATCACTACCAATCTCTTGAAGATGAACTTTCTTCATTCTCAGATTCATCTTCATTGAATATACCTATATATCACAAGATTAATAGGTAAAACTCGAATGTTGAGTGAATGAATGTATCGGGTGTGAGAATGTGTGAATCAAAGTGTTTGAGTTTGTGAATGAGTGAATGAGAACTACAAGTGTTGAATATATATATAAGTGTAAAAGTTCTTAGGCGCATAAGCACTGTGAAGGCACATGAGGCTAAGTTTCATACTAAATCATCAAACGCATGAGCACTGTGAAGGCACATGAGGCTAAGTTTCACACTAAATCTTCAGACGCATGAGCACTGTTTAGAGCTTGGGCACTGTTCAGGCGCATGAGACTTGTTGAAAGGCCTAACATTGGAGTAAACATCACCTTCAAATGTCTACCTACATTGGAAAGTCTGACACTGTTCAGGCGCATGAGCATAAGTTGATACGCCCAACACTTAACCATTTTCAGCAACATGACAAATGTTTAGGCTTAACACTTGTACAAATTCCTGAGATTCATCATACTCCTGATTTAGACTTCTGAGCACTATTCAGGCGCATGAGAAAACTTCCATGAGTCTTAACACTTTGAAATTTTCATAATATCCATCTGAACACTGTTTATGCACATTAGAGCTGTTCACACACATTATCTCAATACTTAGTCAAATTTTGACTATCACCCAAAATGAACATTAATTACCCTCAAATTTTAACAATCAAATTTTTTTTGTTTAACAAACATCAAGAATCATTTGAAACTCATATTTTCATTTTTAAAAATGAATTTTTAATTCAAACACCACCAAGTACATTTTGAAAAATACTTTGAATCAATGTTTTAATTTTTCAAACAATTTTCCATCATTTTAGTCTCTATTTTGAAACTTTTACAACACAAATAGTCTTTTTTTGTTTGCAAGAAGCTTTTCCACTTATTTTGAATTCTTTTCAGGTTCATTTTTACATCATATCAAACACAGACATGCTTTAATTTTAGCTTCATCCTTTCCATCCAAAGCACTTAATTTTTTTTATTTCTTTTTCACATTTGACACTTTTCATTGATTTTCTCTTTTACATTTTTACTCTCCCTAAACTTTTATGTTTCACAAACTTAGAAGTTTCTTTTATTTTGTAAGCAGAGCAAACTAATCATTATCAACATGCCTGCACACAGAAAATTATGCAAAAATCAAAATTAAGGCAGAAGAAAATCTACTATACATAATTGAATCACATGCCTGCAGTAAGATCATATCAGTTAAGTTCATCACATTAAAATAAAATGAAATGGTGGAAAGTCATAGACAGTGATTAAATCCTGATCAAGTGTGTTCCAGGTCAGCATTCCCGCAGCAGAGAAGTCACGAGATCTAAGAACAGAAAATGAGTGCTTTTCGAAAGATAATCAGCACAGTTACTTTCTCAATTCTCGGATTGATTAAGGTATGATTAGATATGACACTATGTAAGTAACACTTAGACTTAGAGAGGTCAACTCTCGTCAAGATATGCAAGAAAGCACTTTTCTCAACTTATTACCCTAACATATACTTATAACCAGATCTCATGTTTAGGTTGTGCACATTGGCATCTCTTGCATCAAGTGAGAATATCTAGGTCTGTATTGACTTAGAACAAAGGATATCTCATCACTTTAGGTCTATGATGACTCATAACAAAGAAGTGGATAGATGCTTTAAGTAATTAATGCTCATGGTTATTCATATCGCCACCAGGTGTGAGTTTGTGACTTTACAAGCAATCAATTTGAGAAGCCAACACTATTCATTGGTACAAAATGGACAAACACAAATGCATGATTGATTTAGTTTGATCAGAAGAATTTACTTTTTCAGTATAATTGCATGAGCTTACCTGCACATCAGATCTGATCACGTTAGACTTTAGTAGCGAGTGAAGTATGCAACTAATCAGAACTAATGTATCTATCATTTCTCACAAATTGTAAAAACAGATTCAGTCCTAAATAATTAACTAACAAATAAACTCTATTTTTGTTGGTTTTTATTTTATAACTTTCTCTTTTGATTTTGCAATTTTCTTTTTTTGTATTTGCTTTTTCTTTTTCTATTGAATATGCACACACAATATATTTAATCAGGCAGTTAACTTTGATAGTTTTCTCTATAAATCTTCTTATTCAGTTAAGGGCCGGTTCTTTTCATTTTTATGATTCAGACAACTCAATTACCAAAACCAGTTTTAAACATGGTCAATAAGTCCAATTGACTCAACCAAATACTCAAAACAACCTGGTAAAAAGTGTTTTGTAAATAGGTCAGCCAATTATTTTTCAGTTGTAATTTGAATCAAAATGATTAAACCTTTTTTAAAGTTATCTCTGAGAAAATGACATCGAATTTTGATATGCATTGTTTTTGAGTGCTGAACAGGATTAGCTGTAATAAACATAGCAGCAGTGTTATCAATGTAAATAGGAGTTTTAAGAAAATTGAACACGTAATCTAGCAGTTGGTTTTGTAACCAAAGGATTTGAGAACATTCTGCTGAAGCAACTATCTACTCAGCTACTGCGTTTGAAACGAAGACATTTGTTTGTTTCTTACATTGCCACGAGACTAATCTAGGACCTAAAAACTAACAAGCACCCATCGTAGATTTACGATCTTGGCAACATCCTCCATAATCATTATCTGTATATCCATGTAACTCAAAGTTTCCTTCATAAGGATAAGGATACCACAAACCTAAAGCCGGTTTTCATTTGAGATACCTAAATATTCGTTTAATAGCGATTAGGTGAGATTCTTTCGGGTCAGATTGGTACCTGGCACAGACACAAAGAAAATACATTATATTAGGTCTAGATATAGTAAGATACATCAAAAACCAATCATAGATCTGTATAGAGTTTGGTCAACTGATTTTCCTTTCGGATCAGTTTCAATCTTGGTATTTACGTCAGCTGGAGTTCTGATGGATTGACTGTTGGGTTTTGAACAAGTTTATCAGAGTCATTTTATCCAAATAAAATGATAAACGCAACGGATTAAGGATTTAAAACTTGTTACAGTTAATATATATAAACCATTTTATTATCTGTTAAAACCCATTATGGATCGATATATGAAAACCATGCTTACAAACAACCATAGGGTGTTTAGAAGACTACCTCTCGTATGGGTTTGAGGAAGATATCGATGAATGGCAGCTTCCAAAGAAGGACACCTCAAGCTAGTCTACCCTCAAGCCTCCAACAAACACCCGGTTGCTAGGAGTTTTCACTTAAATGAACCTCTGTTCTTGGTTTTGTTTTTGACCGATCGAGAGAGAAAAATCAGAAAACAAGAGGTGCACTTTTGAGTGTCTTGTAGTATATGTCAGAGAGAGTGGTTGATTACAATCATATATTGCATGTCCTAGGAAACTGAAATTTCAGACGAGGAGAGAAAAAAGTGGGTGGGGCCCAGCCTCTTGTCCCATTCGCATTTCTCAAACATTCACCCGCATTAGTAAATGCGGATGAATGGTCTCCTTCCGCATTTGTAAATGCGGATGAAGAAATTCCATCTGCATTTCTCAAATGTACATCCACATTAGTAAATGCAGATGAGTAGTTTCATCAGCATTTACTCAAATGCTCATCCGCATTAGTAAATGAGGATGAAGAAATTCCATCAACATTTCCACAAATGCACATCCGCATTAGTAAATGCGGAAGAACAGTTTCCATCAATATTTCCATAAATGCACATCTGCATTAGTAAATGTCGATGAGGAACCTTCATCCGCGTTAGTTAATGTGGATGAGTAATCTTCATCCACATTTCCTCAAAAGCACATCCACATTAGTAAATGTGGATGAGTAATTATGAAATGCGGACAAAAGACTAAATTGTTGTTCAACCATTTGAATAACAATATAGAATACTCTCTCTAAAATAAATTATCCATATAATTTATTTACAACACAAGTACAAATATTTAAAAACCCAATTTCTAAATACTCTAAGTGTTAATATTTATTTATATGATCATATCATAAAATAAATATTGTAGGTGTTTGTCTAGCTTGTTATTGGGTATGACCCGACTTGGATCATAACGTACTAGCCATATCAATTCAATATGTGTCTCGTGCAGACCGTTTCCAACAAGCTCCCACTTGCACAAGATACATAGAGTATTGATGCAAGTAGAAAATACCACCTAACAACGGTTTACTACCCCTAATACGCATGACGAAGTGCCATTCAGTAACATCATCTTCTTCAAGTCCCTTACTTGAAAATGATTTAGATGAATCTATCATTTATCCTTTTGTTACAGATGTCATGTTAAATCCAGAGACACAGAATGATCATTCCCTATTGATTTAATTTTATCAGACCTTAGACATCTTACTCTCAATGAATAAGAGGAACAAATCCCATCTTGACTACATATGTTTCTCACAATCACCTTGTATTACACCTGAAACTAGCCTTGTGTACTGTCCATATTTCAGAGCAGCGAAGAACTAGGTCAAAGTATAATATTTGGTGAATATCAAAACCCAATATGTATCTTAGGTTGGAGGATACTATGATATTCGCCTTTACTCAAATTTACTTATGATCATTACAAAATTCCATGCAGTAACATTTGAGAGTGGGTCAGTCCAATATTTGTATCCCACAAATATCTATAAACTTTGGTAGTAACTTTTGCTCTATATTCATACCTTATGAATATTTACCAATCCAAGTTCATAATAGTCTTACCTTCATATTTGTTCCCATAAATATGACCGACTACAGACATTTAGAATAATAAACATATTTATGGATCTAAACATGCTAAAATGGAACATAACTCATAGTATAATAATTATATATATGAGTCAAAATAACAATTGAACCATTGTTTAAATACTAAATAGATCAAATCCAATCACTAGAATATCAAAGTCCTAAGGCACAAGTATGAGTCTCATGCTTTGGCCTTTCAAGGAGCTTCATGAGTGGATCCACAATATTTTGATTGGTGTGAAGTTTGCGAATACATATCTTTCCTTTTTCAACTTCATCCCTTATGTAGTTGAATCTCCACTCAATGTGCCTTATCTTTGATGTGCACGAGCTTCCTTGATTTGAGCAATCGCACCCTCGTTGTCAAAAAAGATTTCTAGGTGATCTTGAATGGTAGAGACTACCCCTAGATTGGCAATGAATTTCTTTAACCATGCAGCTTCTTGCACTATCAATGAAGCGGCGATGTATTCCGATTCTGCAATGGACAATTCTACCACATCCTGCTTTGAACTCTTTCGGGACACTGCCCCTCAACTCATAATGAAGACATACCACGATTGTGATCAAGAATCATCTCGATCAGTTTGGAAACTCGCATCCGTGTAACCCTTTACAACGAGTTCCTCTTCACCAGATCCATATATTAGAAACATATCCTTAGTCCTCCTAAGATATTGCAATATACTATTAACAACCATCCAATGGCTATTTCCTGGATTCTGCTAATATCTACTTGTCATGCTTAAAGCGCATGACACGTCCGGTCTAGTGCGTATCATTGCATATATGATGGATCCTATATTAGATGCATATGGTACTTCCTTCATCCTTTCTTTCTCATCCTTTAAGTTTGGACATTGAGATGCACTTAATATTGTCCCTCTTTGAATAGGTACCAGAACTTTCTTAGAGTTCTCCATCTTGAACCTTTTCAAGATTTTATCAATGTATGCACTTTGGTTTAAACCTATCACCTCCTTGATCTATCCCTGTAGATCTTTATTCCTAAAATGTAGGCAGCTTCACCAAGATCTTTGATGGAAAAACAACTTCCAAGCCAGGTTTTAACACCTTCCATGGTTGAAATGTCATTTCCAAACAGTAGTATATCATCAACATACAATACTAAGAATGTGATGATACTCCCACTAGCTTTCTTATACACATAAGCTTCATCAGCGTTCTTGATGAATCCAAATTTCTTGATCTCTTCATCAAAACGTTGATTCCAACTTCTCGATGCTTGTTTCAATCCATAGATTGATTTCTTTAACTTGCATACTTTATTAGGATGTTGTGGATCGACAAAACCATTGGGCTAAACCATATAGACATTCTCTTCAAGATGTCCATTAGGGAAAGCAGTTTTGACATTCGTTTGCCAAATCTTAGAGTCATAATATGTAGCTATGGCAAATAAAATCCTAATTGACTTTAGTATTGCCACAGGCCTAAAGGTCTCATCATAATCAAGCCCTTGAGTTTGAGTGAAACCTTTTGCTACAAGTCTTGCTTTATAAGTATCCAAGTTTCCATTCTTCTTGAAAACCTAATTACATCCAACCGGTTTGGAGTTAAGCGGTGGCGCAACCAATTCCCATACTTGGTTGTCATACATGGATTGCATCTTTACATTCATGGCTTCAAGCCACTTGTCACAATAGGGAATTGGACATTGCATCATGGTACGTAGTTGGTTCATCCGAGTCAACTACATAGCATCTATTCATGAAAAATCTATATCTTTCGGGTGGATAGCTAGTTCTACCAGATCTGAGAACGTTTTATGTGTATTGATCAACCACTTGATCATTATCAACAACCTCTTGTTGATTTCTAATATCAACCAAACATGTTTCGGCTTGTGGTTCTCGATCCTCATCAAGTTCCACTGTTCTATTGGTAGTCCCTTCCATAAGGAACTTAGTTTCCCAGAACTCAGCCTTTCGAGGAATAAATAGCTTTTGCTCTGTTGGATTCTAGACGTAATATCCAACGGAGTCTTTGGGATATCCTACAAAGATACACTTAGTAGATCGGCCTTCTAACTTGTTTAGGGTGTTCTGCTAAACATAAGCTTCATAACCCCATACTTTTAAATATGATAACGATGGAACTCTTCCATGCCATATTTCAAAAGGTGTCTTATCCACTTTCTTGGTTGGGGCCATATTCAGAATATGGGTTGCAAAGAGCAATGTGAAACCCTAAAATGATAGAGGCAGTGTGCTTCTAGCCATCATAGATCAAACCATATCTAATAGGGTTTGGTTTCTCCTTTCAGACACACCATTATGTTGTGGTGTTCCGGGTGGAGCAAGCTATGAGACAATCCCACAACTCCTGAGATGATCTTGAAAAGCATCACTAAGGTATTCACCTCCTCTATCCGAACGAAGAACTTTGATTGTTTTGTTGAGTTGATTTTCTACTTCATTTTTGAAGATTTTGAACATTTCAAAAGCTTCATCTTTGTGTCTTAACAAGTACACATAACCATAACGACTATAATCGTCGATAAAGGTATTGAAATATCATTCACCATTCCTTGTCATTACTTTAGAAGGACCACATACATCTAAATGTATGATTCCTAATAAATCTTTTGCCCTTTCGTTAGTGCCACTAAAGGGTTCCTTGGTTATCTTTCCTTGTAAACAAGATTCACACTTATCAAATGAACCGTCTTCATTTGCTTCCAAAAGACCATTCTTTTGAAGTGTTTGAATGCGATTCTTGTTTATGTGACCAAGACAATAATGCCAAAGATATGATTTACTTAAACCCATTTTAAGTTTCTTGGGGCTTGATTGATATAACGAGTTATTAAAGGATGTGTCATCATGAACCAATTCATAAATACCATTAGAAGGCATAGCCTTAAAATAGGGCATTTCATCCATAAAAACACAAATACCATCGTTTACAAACTTTTGTACATAACCATATTGTCTTAGAAGGGAAACTAAGATAATATTCCTAGTCAAACTAGGAGCATATAGATTGTTCTTTAAAATAAATTCCAAACCACTTGGAAGCTTCAAGATATAGTCTCCTTGGGCTTCGACATCAACCTTTTCTCCGTTGCCCATGTAGAGACCAGTATTTCCCTTCTTAAAATGTTTATTTCTTTTGAACCCCTGCAACAAATTGCAAATATGAGTTCCACATCCGGTATCCAATACCCATATGTTTGAAGAAATAACATTAAGTATAATATGGATCATGAATGTTGTACCTGAGGTCTGCCTAACATCCTTCTTGTTTCTCAACTCTTTCAGATAGGTTGGATAATTCCTCTTCCAATGTCCTATCTCACGAAACTCAAAGCATGGATCGTTCTCCTTAACCTTTGGCTTCTTAAGCTTCGGTTTTGGTGGTCCCGCTTTAGCCTTTCCCTTACCTTTCCCTTTGACGTATCCCTTGCCTTTAGCAACATTTGCCTTGAGTTCGGGTTGATGCATTTTCTTTTTTCCATCCTCATCGATCATGAGAACCGGTAAAACCCTTTTACCCATCCTTGCTTCGGCTGTATTGAGCATTGCATGAAGTTCCCCAATGTTCTTGTCACATCCATTCATGTGATAATTCATGGTAAACGTCTAAAACTTCTTGGTTAGACCATTGAGGATCAAATCCGTGGCCAACTCTTTTAAGATGGGACAGTTCAGCCTTTCGAGGATATCAATGTGGCTTTTCATCTTCATCACATAAGATGACACCGATTGGGTTTCTTCCATTCAACATGCATGAAGCGCTCGAACCGTTTCGAAGCGCTCTACCCTTGCTTGTTGAAGGAACATTTCCTTCAATTGGGTATTGATGTCGTATGCCCTATGATGTTCAAAATCCTTTTGAAGCTTAGGAATCATGGTTCCCAACATGAGGCAGGAAACTTGCACTGAATCCTCAGTGTGCTTAACCCAATCGTTGTAGACATCAACATTATTAAGGTTGGGTTCATTGGGAATAGGATTGTCCAACACATATGATTTCTTTTCTTGCTTGAGAACAATTCTCAAGTTTCGAAACCAATCCATGAAATTATTGTGGTTGAGACGATCCTTTTCCAGGATAGTTCTTAGTGACAGGTTATGGACGGTCGGGGTGGTAGCGTTGTGGTTTGCGGCCATTTCTACAATTTTAACAAAGTTCAATTTTAGTATTTACAATAATGAAATTTTAATTAGTAATACCCTTTCATGTCTTATAGATAATTAATAATTAAAATCTAGAATCCGATGTTACATTTAAATATTGGTTAGGTGACCTTTATCCAATTATTTAAATTAACAAGGTAGTCAACATTTGATAATTGCAACCCTTTGCAACTTCTAGTTTTATGGGATCGGTTAAACATCTTTATGTTTAGTTGGCATGTTTAATCCCATCAACACCATTGTACGCCATGCTTCGATGACCCTATTCACATGGTTTCCAACTCAAGCCATCCTATTTACACACACATACGAGTTTACACATACAAATGGTTAGGTGACCTTTATCCCACAAATATGTTAACCTCACCTCAAACACACAAGTTCCCTAAATGTGGTTAGATGACCTTTATCCCACAAAGAGTTCTCAAGTGATTTGAGTGTTGTATAAATGGATGGTCTTAAACATGTTTAAAAGGGATTTTTGTTTCCATTAATTCTAGTTTTAAAAACATTTTGTACCTTACATTTGCATGCATTCAAATGCATGGTACTTAGTGAAACCAACTTTCAAGGCTCTTTTAATAAAACCCAATTTTATTGCGAAAACATTAACCTTTAATAAACCCATTTTATTACCCATGTTAATGTTTCCAAAAGAACTATTTTAAGCTTGTGGTTGATTTTAAATTGTTTAACAGTGCATATCCAAATATCACATAAACAATAAAATTAAATCAACCACACAAGCATCACATACAACAACATGTTCATAACCATAGCCAACTAATTTAACATCACTTGTTGACCGAAACAAGTGAGTTAATTAGGTCTTTCATAAGGGTAAAATTAACACATCACTTGTGTCGGTGAACTCCCACTTGATCCCGCATCCAAATGCTTCAAGCGTCCAATTTGTGTTGTGATTCTTCCATTCGATTTGGGCTTCCAAATGGGCTTAAGTTTTTGCACCAAACTCCTTCGGGCCTTCAAAATATGTTTTTGGTTATTAGGAATAAATCCCATGTTGGATCATATGAGGCTGGTGCAACCAAAACAACACTTAGAACAAGTGTGTGTACAAGTTGAAGAAGTCTTCCGAAGACAAAACTACTCTTCCACAGCTATGTCAAAGATCTTTCGAAGCATTATGTCTGTAGAGCTTCAGGAGGAAAACTAAGTCTTCTGAGACTAAGTTGTTTTCCTTCCGAAGTATATGAAGAACTTCCGAAGGATAGAACAAAGTCTTTCGAAGACCAAGCAGTTCTCCTTCTGAAGTATTCACCCTTTGAAGATCCAAGATAAAGTCTTCCGAAGAATAAAGTCATAAAGACCTATAGAAGATTCAGAAGAAGCTGTTTCTTCCAAAGTATAAATGGCCTCGGAAGAACTTATTCTTTTGAAGCTATTTAGCTTTGGAAGAATCAACTATGAACCAGTTGACAAAAGTATGGTCTGTCTGACAGACTCTGATACACTGCATGGTGCTTTTCCTAACCCATGTAGTTGACCATACTTACAATCCATTGTTCACCTTTTCAACTTAGTACAGATACCATCCTTAATTGGTGGCAAAAGGTTAGTCATGGACCTGTCATGACTATTTTATCTAGGATATTATTTTATCTTAGATATCTTACTTCTAGCAATATAGTATTTGTCTAGTAGTAGATTCCAGCTAGCTTTCCAAGTATAACCGGCTGTAGATAGTAGTATATATAGTTTCTCATTGTAACATATGTAGCATGAGCTTAAGAGTCTCGTAATACTGAGTTGAGAAATAATATATACAAGTATCTTGAAAACCATTCTCTTGTTCATTAACTTCGTATATTATTATCAACTTTAGTTTGAGATTCTGTGTTTCATCATTCAAGTGAGACTTAGTGAGTTCTGTGTTTAGAGTCAAAACCGATCCTACAATTGGTATCAGAGCTTCAGGCTCTTGATTGTGAGATCTAACCATCCCAAATCACCCTTGTTTCTTCACACTCACTCACCCACCTCACTTTAATATATCTTAACCAGAAATTTTCTGAGTCCGAAACAGGAACCATGACCAAGGCTCCTATCATAACTCGTGATGATTTTGGAATCTGGTGCAAACGTATTGAAGGGTTCATCAAGTACCAAGATAGCCGCATGTGGAAATCTGTCACTCATGGTCCTTACGTTCCTAATGTAGCAGCCCCAGCGAGTAATGGTGCCATGATAGAGAAGGCCATTGAAGACTACTCTGATAAAGACTTCAAGAAAATAGACATTAACTACAAAGCAATGACTGGTTTGCTAACAGCCATACCAAACTCCATAATGGTTGACTTTCAGTAATGCGAGTCAGCCAAAGAACTCTTTGATGCTTTGAAGCTGATGTACTCTGGTTCAACTAAATCCAAGGAGTCCAAGAAGGATGTGCTGAAGCAAAAGTTTGAAAACTTCACATATATCATTGGTGAGACATTGAGCCAACAATACTTCAGGTACATGAACTTGATCACCTCTCTCTTGGATCTTATATGCCCAAGACACATACAAGATTGATGTGGTTAGTACGTTATGATCCAAGTCGGGTCATACCCAATAACAAGCTAGGCAAACACCGTTAAACATTTATTTGTTGATCATGATCAAGCAAATAAATTATGACACCAATTTAGAAAATGGGTTTTCTGAATTATTGCATTTGAGATAGAACAAATTATATGGATATTTTGTTCATGAGATATCATTTGTAATGTTGTTTAAATAAGTTAAATAACATCAAATATAAGAGTGTTTAAGTTATAAGATTAAAATTGGTTTAATTATATAACTTAATGAGTGATTAAAAATGAATTAAAAGGGTGTTTTTCAAAATGGGGGGAACCCATTTTGAACCCAATTTTCGGCCGCCCTCTTTGGTTTCTTGGGATTCCTTGTCTTGTTTTAATACAAGACTTTAATCCCTTGGAAGACGCACTCAACCACACTCTCTCTCTCACACATGCAAAGAACTCTTTCTTCTCCATCTTGCTCTTCTCAATCCACGGATCTAGAGCTTGAAAAAGAAGGCTTTGGGTGTTAACTTCCTAACTAGTTTGGTGCTTTGCAAGAGCTTGTGGGTATACAAGCTTGAGGTCTTCTCTTTTGAAGACTAGACATTCAAGAAACATCATCTTCCTCCTCTTATCCGTATCCAACTTGCTTGTTCAAGAAAGGAAGTATTCATGTACATCCTATGGTTGGTTTTGATAGCATTTCTTTTCACATATATATGATCCTTGTTCTTGGGTTTGTTTCTTGAACATATAAATGTTTATTTTCAGAATATAACACAAGTTTTAAACCCCTAATATCTGCTGCGTTTTGTTGTTTAAATGGTTAAACATCCTTGTTAAAACTTGTAAAAACCCAACAATGGCATCTAGAGCCGGTTATGTGGAAAACTTGCTTCAAAAGTCCAAGAAAAGTTAGTTTTGTTGGACTTTTTCAACCCATTAGGGGCTGTTTTGATATGGATAAATGAATCCCTTATCTTTCAAAGTTTTATCTTACATGCTTTAGAATAAACCTTGAAAGATTAACATCAAGTGGTTGATTGTTTTGTTTGGACTAAACCCTAAAGTTTGGGTTTATGTTGGCCGAAACTTTAAGGGTTAAAAAGGGAGTTCATGGTTGTTCTTGGATGTTGTATTTGATACATATTTTGGTGCATAACATAGCCTTGACCTAATGTGTTTTGGATTTGGATGAATGTGATTGTCATGTTTAGTTTTATTCATTAAAGGGTTGTAATAATAATTTTGGTGTTTGTATCTTTTGGGTTGTAATTTATTTATTCATTGGTTATGTAATAAATAGATTAGGTGCATTTCTTTTATTAGAAAAATTGTATTAGGATATGATTTTGTAAAAGAAGGTGCACAAGTTGGAGACTCAAGGGAAGATACAAAGGAAGAACTCAAAAGACATGGACACTTGAAGCATTTGGATGCGGATTCGAGTGGGAGTTCTTGGACACATTTTAATGTGTCATTATTAACCCTTAGGAAAGACCTAATGACAACACTTGTGATGGCAAACAAGTGTGGTCACCTTAGTGGCTATGGTTATGCACTTATGATTGAATGGTTGTGCTTGTTTGGTTGTTTTGTTTTATGTTGGTTGTTTGATATATGGATATGCATAACTAACAAATTTATAAACATAACAAGCTGAAAATAAATGGTACTTAATCATTAAGTGGTTAATAAAAGGTTATTAAAAGGATTAATGATTTTAAATAAAAGGGGTTTTATTAAAAGAACCATAGGGTACCATGTATTTGAAAGCATGCAAATGCAAGGTACATAGAGTTTTCTAAACTAGAATTATGAAAACTTAAAATGTCTTTTGAAAACAAGTTTATCACCATCCTTTTACACAACACTTAAATCACTTGAAAACTCTTAATGGGATAAAGGTCACCTAACCATTTTGAGGGAACTTGTGATTTAAGGTGGGAATGCCATATTTGTGGGATAAAGATCACCTAACCACTTATATTGGTAAACTCACATGTGTGTGTAAGTAGGGTAACTTGATTTGCAAACCATGTTAAATGGATCACCTACAATATGGTTTACAAAAGGTGTTGATGGGATTAACATGCCGACTATACATATGATGTTTAAGTCGATCCCATACCTCTAGAAGTTGCAAAGGGTTGCAATTGTCAAACGTTGACTACCTTGTTAATTTAAATAATGGGATAAAGATCACCTAACCACTATTTAAATGTGACGTTGGATTCTAGAATTTTATTTTGTGTATGACACATAAAAGAAATTTATAATTAAATATGATAATATCGTAAATACTAAAATTGAACCTTGTTAAATTTTGTAGATGGCCACTAACAACAATGAAAATAATGATATTCCATCCGCACATAACCTATCACTAAGAACCATTCTCCAAAAGGAGCGTCTAAACCATAACAATTTCATTGATTGGTTTCGAAACTTGAGAATTGTTCTCAAGCAAGAGAAACGGTCATATATCGTAGACGATCCGATTCCCGATGAACCCAATGAGGAAGATGAAGAGGCCTACATGAATTGGGTGAAATACACTGAGGACTCGGTCCAAGTGTCTTGCCTCATGTTGGCAAGTATGACTCCGGATCTCCAAAAGGAGTACGAACATCACGGAGCATACGACATGATCACCCAGTTGAAGGAAACGTTCTAACAACAAGCAAGGGTAGAGCGCTTCGAAACGGTTCGAGCACTCCATGCATGTCGTATGGATGATACCCAATCGGTCTCGTCTTATGTACTTAAGATGAAGAGCCACATAGACCGCCTCGAAAGGCTGAATTGTCCCGTCTCGAAAGAGTTGGCTACGGATTTGATCCTCAACTCTTTGTCAAAAAGGTTTGACAATTTTGTTATGAATTATAACATGAACGGTTGGGACAAGAACATAACTGAGCTTCACTCTATGCTCAAGACAGCCAAGGCGGCCATGGGTAAAAGGAGTTTACCCGTTCTCACCATCAATGAAGGTGGGAACAAGAAGAGGCCTCACCCCGCATCCAAGGCAAGTGTTACCAAAGGTAAAGGGTACGTTGGGAGAAAGGGAAAGGGAGTGGTAAAAGTGCCACCACCAAAACCAGCGGAGAAGAAGCAAAAGGTTGCTTCGGATGACCCATGCTTTAAGTGTGGGGAGATAGGACATTGGGCAAGAAATTGTCCTGTCCATCTCAAAGAGTTGAAAGCAAAGAGGGATGCCGGGCAGACCTCAGGTACAATTTTCATGATTCATATTGATCTAAATATAATATCCTCTAACACATGGGTATTGGATACCGGATGTGGGACTCACATTTGCAATTTGTTGCAGGGGTTCAAAAGAAGTAAAAACTTCAAGAAAGGGGATGTTAGCCTCTACATGGGGAATGGGGCAAAAGTTCAAGTTGAAGCCCGAGGGGACTACATCCTGAAGCTTCCAAATGGTTTGGAAGCAATTTTGAACAATGTTTTGTATGCTCCTAGTTTGACTAGGAACATTATTTCAGTTGCACAATTAAGACAATATGGTTATGTTTTGATGTTTATTGAAAATGAAATTCATGTTTCTTTAAATAACATCTTTTATTTTAAAGCTACTCCTATTAATGGTATTTATGAATTGGTTCATGAAAACACATTATATGATAGCTCGTTGTACCAAACCACCACCAAGAAGCTCAAATTAGATTTGAGTGACACCTATCTTTGGCATTGCCGTCTTGGTCATATAAACAAGAAGCGCATACAAACTCTTCAAAAGAATGGTCTTTTAAAAGCAAGTGAATATGATTCATTTGATGTATGTGAATCTTGTTTACAAGGCAAAATGACTAAGGCGCCTTTTAGTGGCAAAACCGAAAGGGCAAAAGATTTATTAGGTATCATACATTCGGATGTATGTGGTCCTTTTAAGCCAATGACTAGGTATAATGAAAGATACTTCATTACCTTCACCGACGACTATAGTAGGTATGGGTATGTGTACTTGTTAAGACACAAAGATGAAGCTTTTGAAATGTTCAAAACCTTCCAAAATGAAGTAGAAAATCAACTCAACAAATCAATAAAAATTCTCCGCACCGATAGAGGAGGTGAATACCTGAGTGATGCTTTTAGAGATCATCTTAGAAGTTGTGGGATTATCTCACAACTATCTCCACCTGGAACACCACAACACAATGGTGTGTCCGAAAGGAGAAATCGAACTCTATTAGATATGGTTCGATCTATGATGGCTGGAAGCTCATTGCCTCTATCATTTTGGGGCTTTGCTTTGCTCTCTGCGGCCCGTATTTTGAATATGGCCCCAACCAAGAAAGTGGAAAGGACACCTTTTGAAATATGGCATGGAAGGGTTCCATCTCTATCATATTTAAAGGTGTGGGGATGTGAGGCTTATGTAAAGACTCCCACCTCAAACAATTAGAAAGACGTTCCACTAAGTGTATTTTTATTGGATATCCTAGAGATTCTATGGGATATTATTTCTATGATCCATTGGAACAAAAGGAGTTTGTTGCCAAGAAGGGTGAGTTCTTGGAAGCCAAGTTCCTTATGGAAGGAGCTAGCAGTAGAACAGTGGATCTTGAGGAGGATCAAGAACCACAACCCGATACACGTTTGGTTGACACTAGCACTCAACATGAGGATGTTGAGAATGATCAAATGGTTGATCAATACACACAAAACGTTCGCAAATCTGGTAGAACTAGTAATCCACCTGAAAGATATGGATTTTTCATGGATGGGTGCTATGTGGTTGATTCCGATGAACCAATCACATACCATGATGCAGTGTCCAATTTGGATTGTGACAAATGGCTTGAAGCCATGAATGTTGAGATGCAATCCATGTATGACAACCAAGTGTGGGACTTGGTTGTACCACCTCTTAACTCCAAGGTAGTTGGAAGTAAGTGGGTTTTCAAGAAGAAAACCGATATGCATGGAAACTTGGATACTTATAAAGCTAGACTTGTAGCAAAAGGTTTCACTCAAACTCAAGGGGTTGATTATGATGAGACTTTTTCGCCTGTTGCAATGCTAAAGTCTATTAGGATATTATTTGCCATAGCTGCTCATTATGATTATGAGATTTGGCAAATGGATGTCAAACCGCTTTTCTAAATGGATATCTTGAGGAAGATGTCTATATGGTTCAGCCTGAAGGTTTTGTCGACCCAAAACATCCTAACAAAGTATGCAAGTTAAAGAAATCAATCTATGGATTGAAGCAAGCGTCAAGAAGTTGGAATCACCGTTTTGATGAAGAGGTAATTAAATTTGGGTTCATCAAAAATGCTGATGAGGCTTGTGTGTATAAAAAGGCTAGTGGGAGCATCATCACTTTCCTAGTATTGTATGTCGATGACATCCTACTATTTGGAAATGACATTCCAACCTTGGAAGGTATAAAAACCTGGCTTGGAAGCTGTTTTTCCATTAAAGATCTTGGTGAAGCCGCCTACATTTTGGGAATAAAGATCTATAGGGATAGATCAAGGCGGTTGATAGGTTTAAATCAAAGTGCATACATTGACAAGATCTTGAAAAGGTTCAAGATGGAGAACTCTAAGAAAGGTACGGCACCTATTCAAAGAGGAATGATATTGAGTACGACTCAATGTCCAAGCTCAAAGGATGAGCAAGATAAAATGAAGGGAATCCTGTATGCATCTGCTATAGGATCCATCATGTATGCAATGATATGCACTAGGCCGGACGTGTCATGCGCCTTGAGCATGACAAGCCGATACCAGCAAAATCCTGGAAATAGTCATTGGATGGCTGTTAAGAACATACTTAAGTACCTAAGGAGGACTAAAGATATGTTCCTAATCTATGGATCTGGTGAGGAGGAACTCGTGGTAAAAGGTTACACGGATGCGAGTTTCCAAACTGATCGGGATGACTCACGATCACAATCGGGATACATTTTCATCCTAAATGGAGGAGCAGTCTCTTGGAAGAGCTCTAAACAAGATGTGGTGGCATTATCAACTACAGAGTCAGAATACATCACCGCTTCATTAGCAGCTCAAGAAGCTGCATGGTTGAAGAAATTCATTACCGATCTAGGGGTTGTCCCTTCCATTCAGGACCCCCTAGAAATTCTTTGTGATAATGAGGGTGCGATTGCTCAAATCAAGGAACCCCGTGCACATCAAAAGACTAGGCACATTGAGCGGAGATTCAACTACATAAGGGATGAAGTTGAAAAGGGAAAAATATGTATTCGCAAAGTTCACACGGATCAAAACATTGCGGATCCACTCACAAAGCTTCTTGAAAAGGCAAAGCATGAGGGCCATACTTGTGCCATGGGACTTTGATATTCTAGTGACTGGATTTGATTTTGTGATCTTGTATTTGGATATTGGAACCTTTTATTACTTGAATGAATTATATGGTTATAATGTTTCAACTAATGTTCCAATTTTGCATGTTTAATCCATGAGTAAATCATTTACTCTAAACGTCCGTAGTCGTTCATACCTGTGGGAACAAGTATGAGGGTAAGACTATTATGAACTTGGATTGGTAGATATTCATTTGGATGAATATATAGCAAAGGGTTGCTGCCAAAGTTCATAGATATTTATGGGATATAAATATTGGACTGACCCGCATCTCAAATATTACTACATGGAATCTTCTTGATTGATCATAAGTAAATTTGAGTAAAGGCGAATATCATTTGGTATCCTCTGACCTGAGATACATATTGGGTCTTGATATTCACCGGGTATTATACTTTGACTTAGTTCTTCGCTGTTCTGAAACATGGCAGTACATAAGACTAAATTCAGGTATAGCACGAGGTGATTGTGAGAGACGTATGTAATCAAGATGGGATTTGTTCCTCTTATTCGTTGAGAGTAAGATGTCTAAGGCCTGCTAAAGTTAAGTCAATGGAGATTGATCATTCTGTGTCTCTAAGATTTAACATGACATCTGTGACAAAAGGATAGATGATTGATTCACCTAAAACATTTTCGAGTAAGATACTTGAAGGGGATGATGTTATTGAATGGCACTTAGTCATACGTATTAAGGGTAGTAAACCGTTGTTAGGCGGTATTTACTGCTTGCATCAATCTTCTATGAATCTTGTGCAAGTAGGAGATTGTTGGATCTTATATGCCCAAGACACATACAAGATTGATGTGGTTAGTACGTTATGATCCAAGTCGGGTCATACCCAATAACAAGCTAGGCAAACACCGTTAAACATTTATTTGTTGATCATGATCAAGCAAATAAATTATGACACCAATTTAGAAAATGGGTTTTCTAAATTATTGCATTTAAGATAGAACAAATTATATGGATATTTTGTTCATGAGATATCATTTGTAATGTTGTTTAAATAAGTTAAATAACATCAAATATAAGAGTGTTTAAGTTATAAGATTAAAATTGGTTTAATTATATAACTTAATGAGTGATTAAAAATGAATTAAAAGGGTGTTTTTCAAAATGGGGGGAACCCATTTTGAACCCAATTTTCGGCCGCCCTCTTTGGTTTCTTGGGATTCCTTGTCTTGTTTTAATACAAGACTTTAATCCCTTGGAAGACACACTCAACCACACTCTCTCTCTCACACATGCAAAGAACTCTTTCTTCTCCATCTTGCTCTTCTCAATCCATGGATCTAGAGCTTGAAAAAGAAGGCTTTGGGTGTTAACTTCCTAACTAGTTTGGTGCTTTGCAAGAGCTTGTGGGTATACAAGCTTGAGGTCTTCTCTTTTGAAGACTAGACATTCAAGAAACATCATCTTCCTCCTCTTATCCGTATCCAACTTGCTTGTTCAAGAAAGGTAGTATTCATGTACATCCTATGGTTGGTTTTGATAGCATTTCTTTTCACATATATATGATCCTTGTTCTTGGGTTTGTTTCTTGAACATATAAATGTTTATTTTCAGAATATAACACAAGTTTTAAACCCCTAATATCCGCTGCGTTTTGTTGTTTAAATGGTTAAACATCCTTGTTAAAACTTGTAAAAACCCAACACTCTCTTCAGTCTATGGGAGTGGATCTTCAGAAGAGAGACATTGTAAGAAAATTCATGAGTGCACTTCCTCATAAATGGACTTTCTATTGTGTTTCTATCAAGAGAACTAAGAATCTTAACACTCTCACCATGACTGAACTGTACGGAATCCTTGATGGATACCGTATGGAAATGGAGACTCAGAAAAGCCAACAGATGAACCGACCCTCAAATCCTGCTGTCAGCAATGCTCTACATGTTGCTGAAGGATCAAGACAACCTCAGTTGTATTCCAACTATCCCTAATAACCATCATCTTCCTCTGGGCCATACATCACTTTCCCTAAAACACCCAGGTCTCAACAGGCTCAACACACTCCTTTTCAGGATAATTGTGCCTTTGTCTCAGGAACTGAACACTCCGGAGATTTTCAATTCGGCTTTGATGATCTAGAGTGCTTTAACCCAGATGACATTGAGTACATGGAAATTTTCCAACAGATGGCTCTCCTGACTTACTGACCAAAGAAGTTCTTCAAAAGAACAGGAAGGCTGTTCCCTCAGAATCCAACCAACAACAAATTTGGATTTGATAAAAGCGAAGCCAAGTGTTACAACTGTAACCAGCTTGGTCACTTTGCTAGGGAATGCAAAGCTCCAAGATCCAATCCTGGAGCAACTCAAGCCTCATAACATCCTACCCCTCAAGGGCTGCACCAAAACCTACTGATCAGCAAACTGTGCCTGTTGCTCAAGAAGTTGACTGGAGGTTCATGGTGCAAGATGTTACTCCTGCTCAAGCCTTCATGGCTGGAACTAAAGACAGAAAGGTATATGAAAACCTCAGTACTCCAGCTTGTATTGCTAAGGTTAAACTCTATCAGGATTACAATAGGGAAATTAAATTTGATATTAAGTCCTTGAACATCCTAAAATCTGATTTCAAGAAAGCAGAATCTGACTATAAACTCAAAATTGAAGAGTTAAAGAAAACTGTTTCTACTTTAAAACATGAACATACAAACTACAGGACTCAAATAAAGGTTTTAATTTCTAAGTTGACTGAGGCTCAAGCCCAGCTAGTAATAGCTGAGGCTAAAGCAAAGAAGTATGCTATTGAAGAGAATAACTTCAACATCATCATTGCATCATCCTCCCACTCCAAGGTATGTTATCAAAACAAAAGTGGGTTGGGAACCAATGAAATTGCTCCTCCACACTCTTATGTGTTTATTAGACATCCAAGATGTGGCACTCATGAGCAAGAGGTTCCAACTGCTAACCTACTACCCAATGAGCAAAAGAATGATGCAACTATAGTGACCACCACAGGGAAGGATAAGGTAGAAAACCTCATTCCCACCGCTGATGTCCTACCCCTAACCACCAAATAGAGAAAGAACAAAATCAAGGCAGCAAAGAAAACTGCCAAGAAGGTGACTAGGTCTAGGATGAAGATAGATCCCAGACAAAAGGACGTATTCATTTCAGCCGGATTCC
This sequence comes from Flaveria sonorensis, assembly GCA_025506505.1. Classification (NCBI taxonomy): domain Eukaryota; kingdom Viridiplantae; phylum Streptophyta; class Magnoliopsida; order Asterales; family Asteraceae; genus Flaveria; species Flaveria sonorensis. The sequence goes on from CM046433.1 coordinate 38,576,973, forward strand.
AAGTGGTTGGAAACTCTGATCCAGGAAAGGAATGTAGTACCAGCATTCTTGTCCAACTGAAGGATCAGAAGTTAAAAGGGAAAACTATTGAAGAAAAGGAGTGCAAGAACCAACAGCCATCACGCTCCATCAAGAGTAACATTGAGTGCATAATCTGTGGTCTGCATAACCACATGGCTACAGATTGTTACTACAATCCTGCAAGCACACATTATGCAACCAATGTTAAAAGAGAAGGAGTCAAGGAAGGTTTCACATTTGGACCTTATCACATGGTCCAAGTGATAAGAAAAGGAAAACTTGTTTCTAAAGCTAAGTTGCTTTCGAAAGAAAATCATTCTTTCGAGGGAAAAATAGCTTCGGAAGACAAGCCAAAGAACAAACAAAGGAACAAAAGGAATCGTTTGAAATCTTTCGAAAAGAAAGTAGTCTCGGAAGAAGGTCATGCTGCTCAATCCTCTTCAGGATCATCTACACTGGTCAACCATAGGATGGTTTGGAAGAACAAAACAGATGCTGCAGCCAGTACCTCTTCCTCACAAACACAAATTGAACCCACTTGCCTATACTTTGGTTCAATTAAATCATCTACATTGGAAGAACCCAAGATCAACAAGGCTTGGGTTTCCAATAGTAACTAATCATCTCACTTTATGTGCAGGGACATCCACATGACAAGAATGGAAATATATGGATTATGGACATCGGATGCTCCAGGCACATGACAGGGAACAGATCTCTTCTTCAACAATTTGAACATTTTGATGGAGGTCCTGTTCAGTTTGGAGGTGAAGCTGGAGGATTCATTTTTGGTAGAGGTAGTGTATTCAATGGTAAGTTAAATATTGACAAAGTAAACTTTGTCAAATAGCTTGAACACAATCTGTTTAAGTGTTTCTCAATTCTATGACCAAAAGCACCAAATGCTTTTCACAAAACATGAGGGCATTATCCTGAAACCCAGGATGACAATTCCTCAGGAATTAATGCTTCTTAGATCTCCCAAGAGAGGGGATATGTACAAGCTGGATATGAATAATGCTTCCCTACTGGGTGAAGTATCGTGCTTTCTTTCCAAAGCCAATGGTGATGAGTGAATTCTTTGGCATAAAAGAATGTGCCATGTTAATTTTAAAATCATGAACAATTTGGTTAAAAATATTTTGGTACATGGTGTGCCTAAAAAGGAGTTTTTCTGTAAAGACAACTATATTGCTTGCCTAAAAGAAAAACAACACAAGGTCACTCACAAATCCAAAGAAGTTAACTCTATCACCACTCCATTACACTTATTGCACATGGATCTTTTTGGTCCCACAAGTATAATGAGCATTGGAAGGAAATCATACTGCCTTGTGATTGTTGATGATTTTACAAGATTCACTTGGGTATTCTTTTTAAGAAGTAAAGATGAAACAACTAAAACTATAAAATATTTTATTCTTAAAATTGAAAATCAAAAGGATCACAAGGTGAAAATCATTAGAAGTGATCAAGGGACTGAGTTTAAGAATCATGTTCTTGACTTATTCTGTAACTCTAAAGGGATTGCCAGATAAAATAGTAATCCTAGAACTCCTCAACAGAATGGTATTGTTGAGAGAAGGAACAAGACACTTATTAAGGCTGCAAGAACAATGTTAGCTGATTCAAAGCTGCCTCTAACTTTCTGGGCAGAGGCAGTTAGCACTGCATGTTATGTGCAAAATAGAGTTCTCATTGTTAAGCCTCATAGGAAGACCCCTTATGAGCTATGGAACAAGCGGCCACCATTCATTGGCTTTCTTAGGTCCTTTGGTAGCAGGTGTACCATACTCAACACAAAGGACAATTTAGCAAAATTTGCTGAAAAGTCAAATGATGCTATCTTTGTTGGATATTCCTCCACCTCTATTACTTATAGAGTATATAATATCAAAACTCAACAGTTTGAGGAATCATCCAACATTGTTGTTAATGAGCACACTCCTTGTGTTAGAGGGAATGGACCTGAATACATTTTTGATTTAGAATCCAAACTATTCAAACCATCTTGTGAGAATGTTTCAGCTGGAACAGGAACTCAAAGTAACCCATATGAAGATCAACTGTTTGAGCTACCCAGACCTATTTCCAGTTCTCCAAGAAGAAATAAAGAACCACTCCTACTGCTAAAAGTCCTGAAAGCATGAGTATCTCAGGAAACAAAGGAGCTTCAATAAATTGTTAACTCACTGAGCCTCATAACCCAGAAGTTGACAATTCAAACACTCAACACCAAGCTAATGAAGACTGTGACATGGAGGAACAGACAACTGTTGATGCTGCTTCACAGCATACTGACATTGATGATGTCACTCATTCATTCAATCAGTCCTCGTTGAATGAATATGAGACATCAGCTGGAGAAGATGTTCCAAGTTCTGAGCAAAACTTCTCAAACCTAGACCTATCTATGCAATTAGATGTGAGTCCTAGGCTCAGGATACACAACACCCATCCAGTTGAAAACATCATTGGGGATGTATCAGAAGGTGTAAGAACAAGAAGCCAGACCCACAATGAGAATGTATGCTTATACTCATGCTTTCTCTCTCAAATGGAACCAAAGAAGGTGGAAGAAGCCCTTAAGGACAATAATTAGATTGAAGCTATGCAAGAGGAATTGCTTCAATCCAAGAGGCAAAAGGTATGGAACCTATGTCCTTTGCCACCTGGTCAAGTCCCTATTGGCACCAAGTGGGTGTTCAGAAACAAAAGAGATGATAGAGGTTTGATCATCAAGAACAAAGCAAGACTTATTGTTCAAGGATACACATAGGAAGAAGGCATAGATTACACTGATGTCTTTGCACCTATTGCAAGACTTGAAGCTATGCGAATCTTCCTTGCTTTTGCAGCATCCAAGAACTTCATAGTCTATCAACTTGATGTCAAATGTGCATTTTTGTATGGGAATATAGATAGATAAGTCTATGTGTGTCAGCCACCTGGATTTGAAGACCCACAGCATCCCAACTATGTGTGCAAACTGGATAAAGCTCTTTATGGGCTGCACCAAGCACCTAGGCTATGGTATGAGACTTTATCTCAGTTTCTCCTCAAAAATGGCTACACCAGAGGCACCATAGACAAGACATTATCATACAGAAATCTGGGAAGGACATGCTGCTTGTTCAAGTCTATATCGATGCATCATATTTCGTTCCTCAAATGACCAAATATGCAAAGACTTTGAAAGCATCATGAGAAAGAAATTTGAGATGAGCTCCATGGGAAAGATGGATTTCTTTCTTGGGATTCAAGTGAAGCAGATGGAAGAAGGATTCTTTATCAATCAGTCTAAGTATGTCAAGAACATCTTAGAAAGATTTCAGATGAAAGATTTTAAGACAGCCAAGACACCTATACCCAGAAATCACAATCTATGTCCTGATTCCGAGGGGGAGGATACTGATCAGTATCAGTATAGGGCAATTATTGGTTCTCTGATGTATCTCATAACCAGTAGACCTGATATCATGTTTGCAACTTGCATCTATGCAAGATATCAGGCTGCTCCTAAGGTGTCTCACCTAATTGTCATCAAAAGGATTCTTAGATACCTCAAAGGAGCTCCCAAACTGGGTCTCTGGTATCCTAAGAATAAGGATTTCAATCTCAATGGGTACTCTGACAGTGATTATGGTGGCTGTAACATTAATAAGAAATCCACATCCGGAGGATGTCAATTTCATGGTGGAAGGATTATTTCGTGGCAATGCAAGAAGCAATCATGTGTCTCTACATCAACTGCTGAAGCTGAATACATTACTGTTGCAAGCTGCTGTGCTCAAATGCTATAGATTCAAAATCAGATGTTAGACTATGGATTCAACTTCATGAATACTCCTATCCACGTAGACAACATGAGTGCTATTTCCATTACAGAAAATCCTGTCAAGCACTCCAAGACAAAGCACATTGACATCAGGTATATTTTCATTTGAGATATTCATAAGAAACACTTGATCAAACTAGTAAAAGTTAATTCAAATGAACAATATGCTGACTTGTTCACCAAAGCCTTTGATGAACAAAGATTTGAATACTTAATCACAGCTATTGGAATGATTAACATTGACTAGTTTATTTCCTTTGAAAACCTTTTTTAAAATATGTCTTGTTTATGTTGTCTAATTACAATCTAAGCCCTATTACTAAAGTTTATTTTAAGTGGAAATTCCTCCGAAAAGAAATTTACTCTCGAAAGAGATCTTTATATCTTCCGAAGGTAAATTCCTTCACTTCAGTACTCTCTTCCGAAGGTTATTAACTTAGTCTCGGAAGAATTTTTTTTTTACTCGGAAGCAACTTTCCCTTCGGAAGAAAACTTTTACTATGTAACGGAAACCTTTGGGTCCCACTGTGTAAAGATTAAGATCTTTTTGGAATATTTTAAATTATCCACCTTGCCGCCGTACTCAAGTACACTCCCAAACTATCTTTTCACCTTATCGGCATGGTCTTTTACCCCTTATTTAAAACTTCCGACTCTCTTTCTTTACCCTTTTTACCACTACTGAAACCTAATACTCCCATTATCGTCTTCACGCTCTCTCATATTCCTTCAATCCAACCATACTTTCTTATAGTGGCTCTCAATCCACAACATAATTGTTGGTCCTGATGATCGATTCAATAGTGCACTTGATGTATGACAATGATTTGCCATTGATTTAACACAATAAACTCAATAACACAATGAATTATTTTGAATCTAAAAAATAATAATCAAGTAAGAGGCTCAATGATGATGAAAATAAGCTTCCAGCCACACACACACAATTGCAACAATAATATATTCGTATTAGGGTTTTGAAAAATGCTTGCTTACACAGATAGAAAACTTACAATATATAAGCAACCTAATTTCGCTGGCAGTTTCGCTGACTAGCAAAACTGCATGACTATCAACTAGATTCACCCGGCAACAAACTACAGTTTTGCCGGGTGAACAAAAACAGCAGACTCCGGCGAAACTGTAGTTTCGCCCGTAGTTTCGCTGGAACACAAAAGTACATCAAAAATACAAATTACAATAAAAAACTAACATTTAACCTATTACATAACAAAATAAACCTATCAACTATAGTGAGTCCAACCTATACTAGATTATCAATTCTCCCCCTAGGTTGGACCTCACTCTTAGTCTTCTGGCTCCTCTCTTGCTTCCTCTTCATCTTTATCAGAAGTTTCTTGATCTGCTCCTACTGTACTCTCCTCTTCTGCCCTTGCACTTGCCCTTACAAATTGTCTTGTAAGATCCTGCATGTCCAACCTTAACTCTTCAGCCTTAGATACTTTCTCAGTGAGCTCCCTGACTTCTGCCCTTACTCCAAGAGCTTTATTTGCCACATTCATAAACAAACTGGCTTCTTTTCTTGTTTCAGCTCTAGCTCCTGCTTTGATATGATTCTCACATAGAATTACCAAATCCTTATCACAAAATGAAAATTCCTTCATAGGATCAAAAAGCTTAATCTCTGCACCACCTTGCAGTCTAATTACTGCTTCCCCAGTATTATTGTCATAGAACCATTTTTCAAACTTTTGTAGTCTAGAGGGAAGTGGATTGGGCACCCTTACTTTGTTCACAGTTTTAGCTGGCTTCAGCTTCAAAACAATCTTTCCTTTGCCAGTAGCCCAATCCAAGTCTTTCTTCGATCTTCTTCTTTCGGTCCTCATATACCCCGAATGTTTCAAAATTATCATTTATTCCTACCTTGATTTCCTTCAAACTGTAGTTTTGCTGGTTCCTAAAACTTAAAAAAATTAAAAATAATTAAAATAAAATTTGATTTTTTTTTTTGTATTTATAAAACCTTTATGAAAAAACATTCTTCATCCCAAAACATCAGCACAAAATAATAAAACAAATAAGAAAGAAAAGTAGAAGGATATAGAAACTTCTTTTTCAAGAAATTGATCCAGAGAGTCAAAGAATTACGGGATTGCTGATATGTTTGTCCTTTTAAACCCATGCCTTCCTCTTTTCAACAAGTAATCTGCAGCTATTTTTTCATGTTTTGGATTCATTTGATAAACTCAGATGACTCGGTTTCCGCAGATATTCAGCAAAGTACTAATCCTGTTCTTCATGGTTTATTGAGCAATATAATTAACTCTGCTTGATTTTCTTTTTAGTTTTCAACAATGATCTTAATTTAAGAATCACTGTGCCTTTATTTGGGGAACAGATGATGAGAGCTTCAGGTCTATACTTACGTATAACAGAGGAGACGAACATCTGAGCGTGCTGATGAGAGCGTCAGGTCTATATCACGTATAACAGAGAAGTTCATCATTTTATCTCACTGATGAGAGCTTCAGGTCTATACTTACGTATAACAGAGAAGATCATCAGAATGTGCTGATGAGAGCCCAGGTCTATACTCACGTATAACAGAGAAGATCATCATTTTATCTCACTGATGAGAGCTTCAGGTCTATACTTACGTATAACAGAGAAGATCATCAGAATGTATATATCGAAACAATCTACATGAAGCAGATCATTTCATTTGAGGTTTCATCTATTTGTCTTCCTTAAATGATATCATACCCAAATGAGATGGATCTTCGAGCATCATTTTAGCCACCAAGTTACCGGCTATGGACCATGTTTGGTTCTTCCGAGCTTGTTTTACTACGTACCTCCTGTGCTTTCCATCATAATATTCAGGCCACCCATCCAACAGTAATCTGCTTTCAGCTAACTCAATCGCGCGCTTTGCAATCTAAGGTCTTCCTGCCTTGATGCCTGCCGCCGTCAAAAGCCATAAGAGAACTGGCCAAGATCCACCATTATGATAACTCCAGCTCGTATTTTTCGGGTCACAACCTGTAACGATTCTCCATTCATGACTCTCCGTAGCCGGATAACAGATCTTTAAAGGCAATTCACCAACGAGTTCTTGCCAACGTGATTCAATAAGGTCCATTATAGCAGAACTTTGTTCAGGAGTCGCTAAAGATGACAATATAGCCACATAATTCCCCAAACAAAACCACCTGAAATCCATTTTGGCAGGACTCACGTTCCCGATGAAGTAACCGCCCCGTGTTGGCATGAAATCAAAAACCCAATCAGGAAGTGAATCGGGAATGACATTGAACTTGTTGACAGTTGTATGTGAGTATTCTTCTGTTTTCTAACAGTATATGTCGTTTAGTTGTTTAATTTCGAGCCAAAAATAACTTCTCATATGAAAGCTTAAAGCGTGAAGGCGTTTGACTATTTGGTCAATGCAATTGTTACCCTCATAATCACGTTTCATAAGAAATAATGCACATCTTAGAGCCATGAAAAATAATGCTTGTATCTCAATTGGGTACCCGTAAACGCCCATTCGACGATCAATCATACAACACCCATCAGCACAAAGCAATGTCGGGAACGTATCAAACCATTCAGAAAGACACAAATTCATTATAAGACGAATACCCCTTTGTATTTCGGGCCTTTCAGACAAAGATGTGTCACCAGTTGACTTTGTATAGGCCCGAAGCAAAATAATCCACCAAAAGCCTGAATCAATGGGAGCCACATGACCAATGGCACTTTCACCATAATCAGCCAATATGGTCTCTGTGTTCCTGACCGGGTTGTGAAGCACTTTAAAACTTGCTGGCATTACACCTTCTCCTAACTTGAAATTCTTTACTATGTCGGCCTCTCCGTTCATCAAGAAGGCCAATGCACTAGGCACAAAAGCTCTTACAAAAACCTGATCATAGTTAAGTTCTTCGAAAGAGTTATCAAGTACAGCAATAATCCCAACTGGTTGACCATGAAAGTTGACCAAAGACCATCCCAGCGCCTCCTAAGCTTCTCCTATGATTGGATGAGGCTCAAAAATACCACTTCTAGGTGTTCCAGTCCATCTACCCGGGGAATAAACACCATCAAGATTATCAAACGCATGTGATGAATGTTCACTTGTTTTATAGAAAGTATTGCGTGGTGACATGGTAATTGACATTTCACTAAATGATATCTCATCAAACAACCCTTATCTCTCTATGTTAAGTGGCCTCGGCTTTTCTAACAATCTTGAAAGATCCGAGTCATCAATTTAAAATATAGAAGATGCGGTCTATTATTGGTCCTGATGATCGATTCAATAGTGCACTTGATGTATGACAATGATTTCCCACTGATTACACAATAAACTCAATAACACAATGAATTATTTTGAATCTAAACAATAATAATCAAGTAAGAGGCTCAATGATGATGAAAATAAGCTTCCAGCCACACACACACAATTGCAACAATAATTTATTAGTATTAGGGTTTTGCAAAATGCTTGCTTACACAGATAGAAAACTTACAATATATAAGCAACCTAATTTCACTGGCAGTTCCGCTGACTAGCTACTATATACACCCGGCAGCAAACTACAGTTTTACTGGGTAAACAGAAACAGCAGACTCCGGGCAAAACTGTAGTTTCGCCTGTAGTTTCGCTAGAACATAAAAGTACATCAAAAAATACAAATTACAATAGAAAACGAACATTTAACCTATTACATAACAAAATAAACCAATCAACTATAGTGAGTCCAACCTATACTAGATTATCAATTCTCCCCCTAGGTTGGACCTCACTCTTGGTCTTCTGGCTCCTCTCTTGCTTCCTCTTCATCTTTATCAGAAGTTTCTTGATCTGCTCCTACTGTACTCTCCTCTTCTGCCCTTGCACTTGCCCTTGCAAATTGTCTTGTAAGATCCTGCATGTCCAACCTTAACTCTTCAGCCTTAGATACTTTCTCAGTGAGCTCCCTGACTTCTGCCCTTACTCCACGAGCTTTATTTGCCACATTCATAAACAAACTGGCTTCTTTTCTTGTTTCAGCTCTAGCTCCTGCTTTGATATGATTCTCACATAGAATTACCAAATCCTTATCATAAAATGAAAATTCCTTCATAGGATCAAAAAGCTTAATCTCTGCACCACCTTGCAGTCTAATTACTGCTCCCCAGTATTGTTGTCATAGAACCATTTTTCGAACTTTTGTAGTCTAGAGGGAAGTGGATTGGGCACCCTTACTTTGTTCACAGTTTTAGCTGGCTTCAGCTTCAAAACAATCTTTCCTTTGCCAGTGGCCCAATCCAAGTCTTTCTTCGATCTTCTTCTTTCGGTCCTCATATACCCCGAATGCTTCAAAATTATCATTTATTCCTACCTTGATTTCCTTCAAACTGTAGTTTTGCTGGTTCCTAAAACTTAAAAAAATTAAAAATAATTAAAATAAAATTTGAATTTTTTTTTTGTATTTATAAAACCTTTATGAAAAACATTCTTCATCCCAAAACATCAGCACAAAATAATAAAACAAATAAGAAAGAAAAGTAGAAGGATATAGAAACTTCTTTTTCAAGAAATTGATCCAGAGAGTCAAAGATTTCCGGGACTGCTGATATGTTTGTCCTTTTAAACCCATGCCTTCCTCTTTTCAACAAGTAATCTGCAGCTATTTTATCATGTTTTGGATTCATTTGATAAACTCAGATGACTCGGTTCCCGCAGATATTCAGCAAAGTACTAATCCTGTTCTTCATGGTTTATTGAGCAATATAATTATGCTGACTTGATTCTTCTAAGGATGCTGACTTTGCCCCCATCATCGATTTTCTGTTTCACTCCACATACTTTACCGCCCTCACCATAAACCCCACCATATACTCTAATCACATGACCGAATTTTGGGCAAATGTTCGTTGTGAAACTCTGAACGATGAGAGGGTCATCAGGTCGGGAATCAGTAGACAATAGATAAACATTTCTAAATCTAACATCAGGGAGCATCTAGAGCTTCATGATGAAGGCGCCCCAACTAAATTCCCCAAATCTGAGTTAGTAAACGCATACACTCAGATATGATATGGTGGTGATGTGCACAAGTCCACTGTCTACAAGTTTAATTTCTCTTACAACTGGAAATTCTTGTTGCACATCGTTGTACACTGCCTATCCAACAAATCAGGGAGTTGGGGTCAAATCCCATATGATCTGGGATGCCTAGTCCATGGAATGGTAAAAGGCCTCCGCTTCAACTATTCAAGGTTTGTGCTAGACAATTTGCGAGGAAATCATACCCGGGATTGATTTTTCATGTATCCCCGGTTCATTCAGCATATCATAAACTGTGAGCTGGACCAGAGCAGACTACAACATGAAGACGCTCTCATGGTCCCACTCATGAGGCTGGGCATCTTCAAGACCTTAAAGAAGGTGTCCACCAATTTCACAGGGAGATTCACAGATATTCTCCTAGGTATGATTGAGCCAACGGCTCCTGGTGACATCCCTGCAAGCCAAGCAGGCGATGAACCCACACCAGACCTCCCCACTAAAATGCCAACTACTTCTTCCCACCCAATAAAATTTACATACACCAGACGCCCCAAGCGAACCCCTGATCAATCTACTCTGATTGATTAGGTCCCCTCTGTTCATACCAAAAAGGCTCAAATGGAACTCAGGGCTCCCACTCAGCTAGAGGTCACACCTTCCTCCACCATCAACCTCAATATCAGTGTTGAGTCTACTTAGTCTCAACTTGATGAGCCCAAAACCCAAGCCATTAGCCCTCAGGGTGAGTCCCAACATTCCCCTGAGCAAACAAAAAGGGACAGCCATATCATTGGCACATCTGCTATTGCAGAAGAGCCATTAGGTGCGGACCAAGGTCCCGGGTCATTAAAATTAACCTCTCTGTCCTTCACTGACCTTTTACTCCAACCTGATAAGGATATTATGTTCTATCAGGGCCATGATGTTGATCTATAATACCTATCTCAAGATCAACTGAGCCCCAGGGAACCTCTAATATCTACCCAACATCAGTTCAGCCAAACTGAGGTGAGTCCAACTAGTGTGGAGGTGACTCATGTAGGCTCAACCGCCACTACTGAGAGTGTCTCACTGGCCTCTCAAGAAAGTGGTGACATCAGTGAGATTGAGTCTATGGCAACCTTGCCAATTGATGTTACTGGAAAAGACATCAGTAGGGAAGGGTATCCAGGGTGCCGAGAAACCATAACTAGTGGTGATAATGAACATGCCAGGCATGTTATCTCATCTCCCTATGATTCTTCAAAAGAAGATGAGGGTAGACAGCAACTCAATATCAAAGACCTGATTTCTAAAGTCTCAAACCTTGAATCAAAGATTAAGACTTTAGAGGACAGGTCTGCCACTTAGCAACTTGATATTGAATATCTCAAGGATAAACTAGCTGAGACACAGATTGAGAAGTCTGTCAGGAACGTACCTATTCAGGCTTCTTTAAGTTCTTCCTCCAGTTTATCTACTTCTCAAGATGATGCTACCAAAAAGGGGGAGAATGTACAGAAAAAACATCATGAGGAACCCACTTACCCCAGAGCAACAACTTCTCCTGATGCCTTATCTATCTTTTACCCCCAACCGCATCACCCTACAATAGTCTTCCCTTAACCAGCTCCCATTACCTTTCAAGTGGACTAAAGGGTGCTTATAGATCTCAATAGGTTTCTAACCAAATTTCTATTGAGCTCCTCTATTGAACATCCCTCCCCTGATCTAGCTATCGCCTACTTTGGAGCTGAAGAGCTACAAAGGCTAAATGCACCACCTACCTCTAAAGAGGAAATCAGTCAACCTAAGGTCTCCACTGAACCCAAGATTAACTTCAAAAGGGATGTATAGACTGATGGCCCAACAACTGATTTGGATGGGACAGATGATGCAGTTCCATTTACTTCCAAGGCAAAAATCTAAGCTGCCAAAGGAATAATTGGACTGTCTTCTTTGTCCAGTGATCTATTCATCACAGAGGCAATCCTTGAACTAGCCTCTGAGATCAACAGAGAGGTCTTCCTTACAACCCCTCTCTTACAAGAACCACTACTTCAAACACCCTCACTCCAACCTGAATCTTCTAAAACTGAGTTCCTAAAGGCTGAATCTTCCTCTGATCCTAAAGGGAAAAGAAAACTTACTGCTGAGGAGCTACTAGAAGAGCAAAGATTGGAGAAGCTAAAGAAGAAAGGCAGACTTGATACTGGAAAGTTGTTGGCTGCAAGTAGCAAAGCAGCAACAGCTGCCTACGCAAGTCTTAACAATAAAAGGAGGGTGGAAATCATTGACAGGCTCATCAGCCTGGGAGTAGCTAATGAAGAAACTATTCTACTCCCAATGGAATAGCTTGTGAAACTAGAAAAGGCAACCTTGCTGAACAAAGAAAAGGACAAAGCAGCAAGGTTGGCCAAAGAGGAGGAAAGAAGGAAGAAGAAGGAAGAAGCCATGGAAAGGGAGAGGATGGAGAAAATAACCTTTCTCTACAATAGAGGCTATTCTTAAGAGGAGCTGGTACCTCACCAAAATGACATGATCTTGTTTCTTTTTCACAAAGAACAAGATATAATCAACAAGGAGAGGAAAAAGGCTACTAAGGAGAAGTTGAGAGAAAAGAGAAAGAAAAAGGTTGAAGGAGAACTTGTGGCTACCAAAAAGGAGGGAGACAAGGATTGGATGAAATCCTATCTCCGAGCTCACGACTTCTCCGGCAGGCAAGTGCGTCCCATGTCAATCAAGACCCTACAGTGACATGTCAGTGACATCAAAGCTGACATTTGCTTAGGAAGAAGGCAGGAGGTTGCTCAAACTCCTAGTGTTCAGAGGATGGCACCCAAACCATTACCCAAAACACAACCTACACCTTCTCCCTTCCCCATCAAAATAGAACCTTTCACCCCTGAACCTTCTCCATCAACTTTACCTATACCACCACCCACTGCTTCCCACCAACCACCACCACCACCTATCATATGACCCAAAACACAACCAAGAACCCTCTCAAAAACCAAAACATCCTCAGATCCATCAAAACCCCTAACCTTGGAAGAATTGAAGGAGATAAAGAAGAAGCTCACAAATTGCACAACACTGAGCTACATCTCTTATAAAGAGGAGTCCATCCAGCTGACCTTCATTGATGGCTCTTCTAGTTCCCTCACAAGAGATGCAATCCTTGATCTTCCTAAAAGAAAACTGGACCAAATTCAGATACTCTCAATGAAGTACACTTTAAGTTAAGAAGAATGCTGGTGACTCTGCTAGACACTAGGAAAGGGGACAAACTACCAACAAAACCCCTCAATCCTAGAAAGCAAATTGTCCAGTGGAGGTTTGATGAAGATTCCCACAGCTTTTCTATGGAAAGGGAGAATGGTGAAGTTACCAGGGCTGACACTTCATCTCTACTACATTCCAGTAGATTTGACATTACTTAGTTAGCTGAGAAGCCATTCTCCAATCCCTCCAACTCTGAGATAGCTGCTCACATCAAAATCATTTAAGCAGCCTTCATCTAGCCGAGCTCACAGAAAAGGCCAAGATTGAAGAAGAGTTGAAAAGGAGAGCACAGGATGCTGAAGAAGGCACATCCATAAAAGGGAAGACCTTTCTACAGATGGTTGAGGGCTCCACTTTAGATCCTATAGTTAGATGGGAATATGACTACCTTTCCCATCAACTAACTCTCTTCAGAGGGATGCAGCAAAGAGTACATGTCATTCAGAGCAATCGACTGGATTTATTATCTACGAATGAACTATACAAACTCCTCACCACCATATCAGGGAAAAACAAAGAGACTAATAGATATCTGCTTTCCCTGGTGTTGAAGGCTTTGAAGAGCAGGAGGAAGTGAAGTTTTGGTAGCATCAGCCTAGGGGAAGTTTGTTAGATCAAATGAGGCTGGTGCAACCAAAAGAATACTTAGAACAATTGTGTGTACAAGTTGAAGAAGTCTTCCGAAGACAAAACTACTCTTACACAGCTATGTCAAAGATCTTTCGAAGCATTATGTCTGAAGAGCTTCCAGAGGAAAACTAAGTCTTCTGAGACTAAGTAGTTCTCCTTCCAAAGTATATGAAGAACTTCCGAAGGATAGAACAAAGTCTTCTGCAGACCAAGCAGTTCTCCTTCCAAAGTATTCACACTTAGAAGATCCAAGATAAAGTCTTTCGAAGAATAAAGTCATAAAGACCTGTAGAAGATTCGGAAGAAGCTATTTCTTCCGAAGTATAAATGGCCTTGGAAGAACTTATTCTTCCGAAGCCATTTAGCTTCGAAAGAATCACCTATCAACTAGTGGACAAAAGTATGGTCTGTCTAACAGACTCTGATACACTGTATGGTGCTTTTCCTAACCCATGTAGTTGACCACACTTTAATCCACTGTTCACTGTTTCAACTTAGTATAGATACCATCCTTAGTTGGTGGCAAAAGGTAAGTCATGGACCTGTCATGACTATCTTATCTAGGATATTATTTTATCTTAGATATCTTACTTCTAGCAATAGTAGATTCCAGCTAGTTTTCCAAGTATAACCGGCTGTAGATAGTAGTATATATAGTTTCTCATTGTAACTTTTGTAGCATGAGCTTAAGAGTCTTGTAATACTGAGTTGAGAAATAATATATACAAATATCTTGAAAACCATTCTGTTGTTCATTAACTTCGTATATTATTATCAACTTTAGTTTGAGATTCTGTGTTTCATCATTCAAGTGAGACTTAGTAAGTTCTGTGTTTAGAGTCAAAACCGATCCTGCATCCCATTAAGAGCTATAAAGCCCTTTGGGCTCAAAATTATCCCCAACCCAAAAACAACCTTGTTGCTTATTCTTTTAGAAAATATATCCTAAATACTTTTTTTCTAGGAAAAGTAAAATGCAACTAACCTATTTATTTTACATAGCAAATGAAAAATAAATAAATTACATGCCCAAAAGAAAGAACAAATACATTTAATTATTACAACCCTTTTCAATAATCAAATACAAATCACAACACATCCAAACACAAGGTCTTGGCTAGGTTATGAACATTAAAATACATATCCAAATATGTAAGCAGAAATCCAAGAGCATCCCCTTTGAACCACTGATTTTCGGTTACAGTATAAATAAACCAAATATCATGATTCTTGTCCAAACAACTAAATCATCCAAATGATTAAATTTTCAAGATTACAGTATGCATGTAAAGTAGAATCTTGAAAAATCAGAGGTAACATTTGACCAAAACTCTCGGTCTGTTGGTGAATCAACAGCAAGAAATCGAGATTTCAGTCCAGATGAAGCATGTATCCATATAACCGGCTCTGATACCATTGTTGGATTTTGAACAAGTTTATTAGAGCCATTTTATCCAAATAAAATGAAAAATGCAGTGGATTAAGGAATTAAAACTTGTTACAGTTAATATATATAAACCATTTATATATCTGTTAAAACCCGTTATGGATCGATATATGAAAACCATGCTTACAAACAACCATAGGTGTTTAGAAGACTACCTCTTGTATGGGTTTGAGGAAGATGATCGATGAATGGCAGCTTCCAAAGAAGGACGCTTCAAGCTAGTCCACCCTCAAGCCTCCAACAAACACCCGGTTGCTAGGACTTTTCACTTGAGCGAACCTCTATTCTTGGTTTTCTTTTCCACAGATCGAGAGAGAAAAACCAAAAAACAAGAGGTGCACTTTTGAGTGTCTTGTATATATTAGAGAGAGTGGTTGATTGCAATCATATATTGCATGTCCTGGGAAACTGAAATTTCAGACGAGGAGAGAGAAAAGTGGGCGGGGCCCAGCCCCTTGTCCCATCCGCATTTCTCAAACATTCTCCCGTATTAGTAAATGTGGATGAATGGTCTCCTTCCACATTTGTAAACACGGATGAAGAAATTCCATCCGCACTTCCCAAATGTACATCCGCATTAGTAAATGCGGATGAGTAGTTTCATCAGTATTTCCTCAAATGCTCATCCACATTAGTAAATACGGATGAAGAAATTCCATCAGCATTTCCACAAATGCACATCCGCATTAATAAATGCTGACAAACAGTTTCCATCAACATTTCCACAAATGCACATCCGCATTAGTAAATGCGGATGAGGAACCTTCATCCGCATTAGTTAATGTTGATGAGTAATCGTCATCCGCATATGAGGATGAGTAATTAAGAAATGCGGATAAAAGACTATATTGTTGTTCAACCATTTGAATAACAATATAGAATACTCTCTCTAATATAAATTATCCATATAATTTATTTACAACTCAAGTGCAAATATTTAGAAACCTAATTACTCTAAGTGTTAATATTTATTTATATGATCATATCATAAAATAAATATTGTAGGTGTTTGTCTAGCTTGTTATTGGGTATAACCCGACCTGGATCATAACGTACTAGCCACTTCAATTTCATATGTGTCTTGAGCAGACCGTTTTCAACATTGACAATCTAGCAGTTTAAATTTCTTCAAGAGTTTTTCAACGAATTTCTCCTGATTAATAAAAATTCCATCTGCAGACCCACGGAAAAAGTTAACTTCTCCCATAGAACACATTTGGAAATGAGACGTCATGGTTTCTTCAAATTCATTACACAATTTTGGACTTGTAGAACCGAATATGATATCATCAACATACACTTGAACACATAAGAGATCATCAGCATCCTTCTTTATAAATTTCCCTCGCGTGTATCCATGCTGGATCAAATGTTGTGATAACGTTTCATACCAAATTCTAGGAGCTTGATGGAGACCATACAATGCTTTACTAAGCTTGTACACATGATGAGGATATTCTGAAACCTGGAGGTTGCTTGACATACACATCATCAGTGATTGGTCCATATAAGAAAGCACCTTTAACGTCCATCTGATTCACCTTGAATTTCATGTATGATGCATAAACCAGGAAGACATGAATTGATTCAAGTCTTGCAACTAGAGCAAATACTTCATCATAATCTATTCCTTCTTCTTGGGTGTAACCTTATGCAACGAGACTCGCTTTGTTGTGAACAACAATTCCCCGATCGTCTGACTTGTTTCTGAACAACCATTTTATGCCTATTGCATTTTCTCCTTTAGGTAAATCCACAAGCTTCCACACTTCTTATTTGTGGAATTGCAATAACTCTTCTTGCATTGCTTCAATCCAACTATTGTCCTTTAACGCTTCGGTGACGTTTTTAGGAACAATTTGAGATAGAAAACACGAGTATAAGCAGAGGTTTGCTTGTTCTAATTGACTTCTTGTCATTCTCTCAGTCAATGGATCGATAATCTGAGATGTAGGATGGTTCTTGTGAATACGAGACGTTGGAATCTTATTATTTGAACATTAACATCCAGATTAGATTGGTTCAAGTCGAAAAGCTGATGCAATAAGTTCAAACTATATGGATTGTAATTAGGAACTTGAGTCGGTGAGTTGATAAAGTAATGAAGATTATCAGTAACAACTACATCATAAGAAACCGATGATGTTCCGGACTCAGGTTGTACAATTTTAGGACCATCATTAGGAATATGTTATGAAACATTGGAATTTTCAGAAAAGGGATGTTCTTATGCTTGTTGAGAGTGAGATTGATCATGAGATTCAGACTGAAATACTAGATCTTTAACAAATAAGAAGAATGGGTAATCTGGGCTAGAATCATCCATATCATCAGAATCAAAATCAGAATCATCACTGAAAGATCCGAGATCTCCTCCTTGTTTCTTTTTCTCACCAAGAGAGTCAAACAAGTTAGAATTAAAGGAGTTTGACAAAGAATCTAAATCAAACAACCAAGCTGGACTATTAGCAACTAATGGAAAAGAGTTTTCAAGAAATTTAACATTAAAAGTTTCAAGAATAACATTCGTCCTAGAGTTATAAACTCTAAAGGCTTTTGAAACGGACGAATATCTAACAAAAAATCCATCATCAGATTTTGCATCAAATTTTCCTAGCAGGTCACTTGAATGTAAAATCAAAACTGGATAAACAAAAGATTTAAGAAACTCTATATTAGGTTTCCTGCCAAACATCAACTCATAAGGAGTTTTTTGTTTATCTTTCACAAGTAATGTACGATTCTGTACAAAGCATGCAATGGATATGGCTTCATCCCAAAAAGTAACTGGAATCTTTGCATCTGCTAACATGGAACATGCGGCCCCAATCAAAGTTCTGTTTTTCCTTTCAGCAACTCTATTTTCTTGTGGAGTTCTAGGAGCACTGAACAGAAGAGCAATTCCTTTTTTTGCACAAAACATGTCAACATTAGAATTTTTAAATTTAGTTCCATTATCACTTTTGATAATTTTCACATTTTGTTCAAATTGATTTTCTACTTTAATGATGAATTCTTTTAACAATTCAGCAGTTTTAGATTTAGCATGCAAAAAGAAAACCCATGAAAATCTTGTAAAGTCATCAATGATAACTAAACAATAATTTTTCTTTCCAATACTCTACACATTTGTTGGTCCAAATAGGTCCATGTGCAACATCTGGAGAGGCTTGGACTTGGAGTTTATCACCTTAGGCTTATAAGATGCTCTATGTTGCTTTTCTTTTAAGCATGCTGTGCAGTGATCTGTTGTAGAGAACTTCTTTGTTGGAATTCCTACTACATGATTTCCTACTACAAGCTTGTTCATGTTCTTGAAATTAGAATGCCCGAGACGTCTATGCCATAACTGGCTTTCAAAATTTGATGCTTGAGCAATAAAGCATGTTATTTCTGTAGATGGATCTACTTGAGACATATTTAACTTGTATACATCTCGATCTTATACAGCTTTAACAACTACCCATTCTTTGCTTATCTGAAAACCTGGCTTCAAAATATAACAAAAAGAATCATCAAATAGAACAGAGTAACATTTGTCATATATTTTGTAAACACTTAAAGATTAAAGTTCAACTATGAATAATAGTTGACTTTATCAAAGCTAATAATCCCATTGGACACTGTTCCTTTGCATGTTATTTTACCACCTGCATCACCTCCTAATGCAACATGAGTACCATCTTTTAACTTAAAAACTTGAAGCAAGGCATGGTTGCCTGTCATATGACGGTTACACCCACTATCAACATACCACGTGTTAATAGGTCTTCTTGGGCGTACCTGCATTTCAAAGAGATTTAAGTTGAGTTATCAACCCAAGGGATATGGTCTTGGGCTTCCCAAATTTATCAATAATGGTAAACTTTTTAAAATGAAGATTATTCAAATCAGGCTTCTTTTGCTGTTTAAATTTACCAATACCGTTTCTGACAAATTTTTTATTATCTTTGATTTGCATAGTCCGTAAATCATGATAACGTTTTTCAAGATCATCGTCAAGATAATTCAAACCATCACAAGAAACATTTTTAGAAAAATTTTGATTACCAAATTTTGCATTCTTCATTCTCACAGATCGTGGAACGAATTTTCCTTAATTATAATGCTTTGTTTTCACAGCATAAGAATCATCACAATCAGAATCAATCCTTCAAAAAGATCTCAAGCCTCAGGAAGGTTGTTTTGTCAATCTTTGAAAACTAACACGTTGATTTCTTTGAAATTATGGATTGACATATCCTTTCCTCTGTTTGTTCCTTTGGAATTAGCAATTCTCAGTTTTGTGATTTCTTTCATCATAAATGGTACAATACTTGTTGAAATAACAATCAGTTGTTGAATGGTTTTTCATCACAAATATGGAAGTACCTGTTAAAGAAACATTCATCAGTATTATGACTATACGTATCACATATTTCATAGTACCTTTGTTAAAATTTAAACAACTGTTGATTAACCTTAGATGTGGAAGCCACATTTGATCCTTGTTTTGATTTAGGAGTTGCAAAGTTAATCTGTTGTTTTGATTTAAGAGTTTGTTCTTTTGAAATTTGGGTTTTGACTTTTATTCATTAACACCATTCCTAGACACCTTAGATACAAATCTTTTGTTTGCAGTGGAAGACTTTGGACCTGAACCTGTTTTCAGATCAGAGTTAGATTTGTTCTTTGAATTTGATTTGATTTCTGGAATTGTGTTCATATCAAAAGAACCTGCAGACACAAACTTCACTGGTTTAAATTGATTAGATTGATTTGTTCTTTGAGTTTGATTGTTTTGATTTAAGAGTTTGATTGAATTGGTTTGAATCTGAGAATGACTACTCCTTCTAATGACCCTCACAATACTGGTTCCTCAACCAAGCCTCCAATGCTGGTTAGGAGTGAGTATAACATATGGCAACGAAGAATGCTCCATCACCTATCTGTTAACAGTTCAGGTTGTTGGACATCTGTGGTTCACGGTCCACACAAGCCTATGGTGAACAATTCGGAGACCAACCAAATGGTTCCGAAGAAGAAGGAGCAATACTCAGATGAAGATCGTAAACTGTTTGAGATTGATGCTAAAGCCCATGGAATTCTGGCCATGGCACTGCCTAATGAAATCTATTCTGGGCTTATGCATCATGAAACTACTCATGACCTCTGGAATGCTGTGAAGGAACAATTCGGAGGAACTGATGAGGTCTTAGCAAACAACAGAGAAATCCTCGCCCAACAATATGAGACATTCTCTCATAGGAAGGGTGAGACACTGACTCAACAGTTTGAGCGTTTCTCCTGCTTGATCTCTGAGCTGAAAATGGTCAAGCATGAGTATACTAACAGCCAGATGAACAACAGATTCCTCAGATCACTGCCTGAGAGATGGGACACATACACTATTGTCCTACACTCCAGTGCAAATCTGGATAGCCTATCTCTCACCCAACTCCATGGGAAACTGCTTACATTTGAAAGAGAGATAGAGCAGAAAAGGAAACTGGCATCATCAGGAAAGCTCACTGATGACTTTGTACCAGGGAACACTGCCTTGGTCGGTCATGAGTCAGAATATGCTGGATCAGAAAGCCATTATGATGAGCATATAGATTTCTCTTCAAACAGTTCTGATCATGCATTTGTTGGTGTTGATAGTCATTCTGGGTGTAATAGTGATAATTTATGCTTTATCATGGATGATTTGATGGGTATTGCTGATGATGATTTAGAAGAGATGGATATTTTGAGCCAAATGGCCTTGATCAATATCAGATCTCAAAAGTTCTACAAGAGAACTGGTAGGAAATTTCCAAGACTCTCTGGCAAAACCAAAGTTGGTTTTGACAAGAGTAAGTTGAGGTGTCACAAATGCCACAGGCTTGGGCACTTTGCAAGAGAGTGTAGATCAACTGGATCTAACTCCTCTGCACCCTTTGTGACCTTTCCAAGCAATAGTTCACAAAACAAAGGGCAACATCCTGCTAGTTCTGGTCATCAATCACAACCTCAATCTCCTGCATATTTTGTCCCTCAGGGTCCAATGCCATATCCATATCCCTGCTATTACATGCCACAGCTAAATCCAGTTCAAGTTCCTATAGCACAACAACCTCAAGCCCTACCTGAGCCTCAACCATCTCCATCACAATCTCAACCTCATCACAGCTTCTTCACACTAGGAGTTGTTGACTGGAGCAGCTCACCAGATGATCTTTCTGATTTCAATGAGCAATTATTTGCTAGTGCTGGTCAACATGGTGGTGAACATCCTTTTGGGAATCTTGCTCTCATGGCCCTGGAGTCTACTTAGGGTTCCTGCTCCAATGCATCATCTTCACAGGTAACCCAGGTATCTTCTGAGGCTAAAGCCAAGTTATGTTCTGAATCATGCATAGCTGCCTTTGTCTCTATTAGAGAGGCAAATGTAGATTTAATCAATCAAAATCTTGAGCTTGAGAAAACTATTTCCAAAAGAAAAGCTGAGTATGAGTCTGCTCTTAATGACAAAGATGATGAGATTTACAAGCTTAAATGCCAACTTAATGATGAAAAGGCTAAGGTAGAGGTCATACTTGAGAACCACAGAAGTCTCAAAGAGACACTTGCAGCTACCCAAGTTGAGTGTGACCGCTGGGTAACATCCTGCAAGGGATTTGAAATGCTTCTCAGCAAGCAAACAGCTTCAAATGTGAAGTTTGGAATAGGTTACAATCATACTGCACCACCTACTGATTTTACTTCAAAATCAATAGTAAAATCTGAAGGTGAAAGTAATTTCCAAACCACATCATCATGTGATTCATCCTCAAATGATAATACAAAATCAGAGGATGAAGTCAGTGTTAAGATCTCAGCAAATCAATTGCCTGATGGTTTAAATGCTGATAAACACATGAAGTTGAGCAATTCAGATGTTGTCCCTCAAAGTACTACAAGTACTGAAGGGCAAGTCACAACATCTGAAAAGCATTTCAAATATGCTGAAATAAAAGGATTAACAACTGCTGAGGAATCTATCATACGGTCTTTCAGGACGGATAGAGAACAGCTGAAGAACAAGTCTTCAGTTGTTACCGATCCTTCAGTACTTAACACAAGTACTGAAAGGAGGAAAGTACTGAAGATCACACCTTTAGTAGTTTCCACTTCAGCAGTTGATCAATCCAAGATGAAGAATAAGCCATGTGAAATATGTGGTAAATTCAATCATCTATCTGATGAATGCTGGTACAAAAAGGGTTCCAAACTCAACAGAGATAAGCTCATTAAAGAAGAGATTAATAAAATGAAAAATGAGTTTGAGACCAAGTTTGTACCACTGTCATCTCAAACTGATAAACCCAAGGCCTCGCCAAAATCCAAAAAGAAGGATGGGGTTTATCAGAAAACAGCTGATAGTGTTCCTCATGATAAACATCAGACTAAGTCTGTGAATTTCAAGAAGGAGGAAATGGTGGGTCACAGGAACTCATCAAAAACAAGTACTGATGTGTCAAATGAGCTGAAGGCTTTAGCAACAAATCAGACACAACTTGTTATGATGGTTCAGCATTTGTTGGGGAGAGTTAACCAACTAGATGCACCTGTGATCAAACCACTGAAATGGAAATCCAAGCCCAATCTAAGAAATCCATTTCAGCACCATCTCCACCTTCATCAGCTGTTAATCATGAGAAACAAGTTATGGTTAAATCTGTTGATGAAAACAGACCCAAAACCAAAAAGGTTTGGGTCTCTAAAGCTAACTAGTTTCTTATGATAAATGCAGGGTTCTTCAGCATGCCAAAGAAGCATCTGGTATGTAGACAGTGGAGGATCTATGCATATGACTGGGAGCAGTTCTCTTCTTAATGACTACTCTCAAGGAAAGAAGGGATTTGTCTCATTTGGAAATGATGCTAAGGGTTACATCATCGGGAAAGGATTTGTGTCAAATGGAGAAATCACATTTGATGATGTTAACCATGTGGAGAATCTCAAGTATAATCTACTGAGTGTCAGTCAGATGTGTGATAAAGGCATGTTGCACTTTTCACAAGCCAGAACTGCCGGATTCTGTCTTCCAAAGTTCTGAGGCTGATTGACAAGGTATTGGATGAACATACTCTCCTGAAGGCCAACAGGATAGGAAGAGTATATGCCTTGGATTTGTCAAAGAATATTGATTTAAAAGGTCATCCTTGCCTGTTCTCCAAGGCCTCTCCTCAGGAATCTAAACTGTGGCATAGAAGGCTGGGTCATGTTAATCTCAAAAACATGAATCAGCTGATCCACAATAGTTTAGTGAGAGGTCTACCAATAAAGGAGTTCCACTGTGATGAAACCTGCACTGCTTGTTTAAAAGGAAAACAACACAAAGTTTATTCCCTCCTATAGAAGAACCAAAGTCCACTGCCTGCTTGCAATTACTGCACATGGATCTCTTTGGTCCTGTGAGAGTAATGAGCATGGCAAAGAAGAAATACTGTCTGGTAATTGTGGATGATTACTCCAGATTTGTATGGACCTTCTTCTTGCATTCAAAGGATGAGGCTGCTCAGACAATTATTAACTTTGTGTTGTATGTTGAGAAGCAGTATTCCCTATCAGTCAAGTGTATAAGAAGTGATAATGGAACTGAATTTAGAAACCATACACTTGATGATTTCTACCTTTCAAAAGGAATCAAGAGGCAGTATAGCATCCCAAGGACTCCAAAACAAAATAGAGTAGTGGAGAGAAAGAACAGGACCCTAATTGAAGCTGCAAGGTCCATGTTGGCTGACTCTGGTTTGCCACTGACCTTTTGGGCTGAAGCTGTCAACACAGCATGCTATGTGCAAAATAGAGCTTTAGTGAATCAGAGGTTGATGAAGACTCCTTATGAAGTTCTACATCATTTGGCTCCTCTAATTTCATTCTTCAGAGCATTTGGGTGTCCTTGTTACATTCTCAACACAAAGGATCAACTCCAAAAGTTTGATTCTAAGGTGGATGCAGGGTATTTTGTTGGGTATTCATCCACTTGCAAGGCTTACAGAGTGTTCAACTGCAGAACAAAGATGGTTGAAGAAACCTTGCATGTGAAGTTCAATGAATCCCCTAAGGACAAAATTCCACAAAACCCTGTGGAGTTGTTTGATCTGGACATACTGCAATATGTTCCTTATCAGCCTCCAGCTGTTGCAGATCATGTGAATTCATCACCTTCTGCAGCTAGTCATCCATCTGGTGGTACTGATGTTGATGATGATCCCAGTACTCACCTATTCAAGTTTAGTGATCAACTGCCTGAGTCTACTAAACTTGATGTTCCTGTAGCTTCAGTAGCACCATCCACAACAAATGCTGATGAGATTTCTGAATCCTCTACTTCATTTGACTTGCCATCTAATACTTGGTTTCAAGAATCTGGATCAACATCTGTTGCTGCTGAGCGTGCTACAAACACTTGCACAGATCTCATAGTGTACCAAGAGCTGAAGAATCACCCAATGTCTCAAATCATTGGTGATATCAATGCTGGTGTCTCAACTAGAAGTCAAGTGTCCAACTTCTGCTTCTATGCTCTCTTCATCAGTCAGCAAGAGCCAAAGAACTATCATATTGCATTAAGAGACAATGGATGGGTTGATGCCATGCAGCTTGAGCTCTTCAGTTCAAAAAGCAGCAAGTGTGGGAACTGGTTCCTCTACCCCCAGGTAAGTGTGCAATAGGCACTAAATGGGTGTTTAGGAATAAAACAGATGAAAATGGGCAAATTGTCAAGAACAAGGCCAGACTGGTTGTCCAGGGGTTTTCACAAGAAGAAGGTATTGATTATGATGAAACCTTTGCCCCTGTAGCCAGACTGGAGGCAATTAGATTGTTCTTAGCCTATGCTGCATTCCACAATCTTAAAGTTTTTCAAATGGATGTCAAAAGTGCATTTTTATATGGTAAAATAAAAGAAGAGGTTTATGTGTGTCAACCACCAGGTTTTGAGGATAATAACATCCTGATTGGGTGTATAAACTTGATAAGGCTCTTTATGGGTTGAAACAAGCTCCTAGAGCCTGGTATGAAACACTGTCAAATTTTCTTCTTCAGAATAATTTCACTAGAGGCTCCATAGATAAAACTTTGTTCATTAAGAAAGTGGGTCAGCATAAGCTCCTTGTTCAAATTTATGTTGATGATATTATTTTTGCATCCTCTGATCCACAGTTGTGTGATGCATTTACAAAGTTGATGCAACAAAAATTCGAAATGAGTGCCATGGGAGAATTACAGTTCTTTCTAGGTTTGCAAATCAAACAAAAGGCTGATGGAACTTTCATTCATCAGTCAAAATACACAAAGAGTCTTTTGGAAAAGTTTGATTTACAAAACTGTAAGCCCTGTTCTACTCCCATGTGCAGCACCACACAACTGGATGCAGATCAGAAAGGTAAAGCTGTTGATGAAACACTTTACAGATGTATGATTGGGTCCTTGATGTACTTAACAGCTTCTAGACCAGATATTATGTTTGCAACTTGTGTTTGTGCTAGATTTCAGGCTGCTCCTAAAGAGTCTCATTTGATTGCAGTCAAGAGGATCTTTAGATATCTGCAAGGTACTCAATCTCTAGGTCTTTGGTATTCCACTGGGCACTCTTGCAAATTAGTTGCTTTTTCTGATAGTGACTATGCAGGGTGTAAATTAACTAGAAAATCAACTTCTGGTGGATGTCAATTCCTAGGCAACTGTTTGGTTTCTTGGCAGAGTAAGAAACAAACATCTGTTGCTACATCCACTGCTGAAGCCGAGTACATTGCTGCTGCAAGTTGTACATCTCAGGTACTCTGGCTTCAGAATCAATTATTGGATTATGGCATTACAGAGACTAAGACTCCATTACTAATGGATAGTGCTTCAGCTCTTTGTATTGTCAAGAATCCAGTCCAGCACTCTAGGACCAAACATATTGAGATCAGACACCATTTTATTAGGGATTGTTTTGAAAAAGGTCTGATTGATCCAAAGTTTGTTCCTAGTGCTGATGAGCTTGCAGACATATTTACTAAGCCTTTGGACAGTTCAACTTTCCAAAACCTAGTGTTAAGGCTTGGTATGCTGCAGCTAGAATAAGTGACAACTACTGATGATCTCAGTCAACAAGTACTGATGAGCATTCGTATACTATTGTCACAAATAAGTACTGATAAGTTCTTTTATCCTCAGTAGTTTTCATAACTACTGAAGACTAAATTACTTAAAAGTACTGAAGTACTCTCTGTTGAAAAGAACTGATGTAGTTACAACTACTGATGTCAGTATAACAGATAAGTACTGATGACCAATGAAACGTCTGAAAATCAGACAAAGTCTGATAAGTGTTGAGGTCAGAATGAAACAGCTGATGAGCTAAGAATTGACGACAACAGCTGATGAGAAACTTTTCTCTTTAGTTGTTTCTACAACTGCTGTTTCACTTCATACAACTGAAGCCAAAACCATGTCTTCAGTAGTTTTACAACTACTGATGACTAACACCAAATCTTCAGTTGTTTACAACACCTGAAGCCAAAACCATGTCTTCAGTAGTTTCACAACTACTGATGACTAATACCAAGTCTTCAGTTGTTACAACTTCTGAAAGTTAAACCAGGTCTTCAGTTGTTTTCAAACAACTGATGACAGCACCAACACTTTCAGTCGTTTTATATCAGCCTTTTCTTACCCTATAAATACCTAAACCTAATTTCAAACGTTTCATTAGCCGTTTTATGTCCTTCACTCTCTCAACAATGGCGACCATGAAACTCAAACCCAGACACAACTGTGTTGCCTACCTCTCGAAATCGGCCTTTTGGAACAAATTTGATAATGCCATCGATCTTATGGTAGATTCCCAGTACCGAACCGCTTTTCTTCTGAATCCTACCATATACCCCGATTCCCTAAGCCAATTCTGGACCAACGTCTCTGTGCAAACTGGTGAGAATGATCGCCAAATCACTCTCCAGTCGTTGGTTAACCAGAAACAGGTGGTCATCACTCAGACATCATTCGACAAACCCTAAATCTACATGATGCCACCTGTGTCACAGAATACCCGAAAGGCACAACTGATATGTCTTTCATCAATAACGGGTATGAAGGAGACTTAAGTGCTACCACCATTCTGAAGAAGCACTTCCATGATGCTGAACGTCTTATATTCCACATGGTGAATGTCTGCCTTGCACCAAAAACCTCCTCATGGGATCAGATGTCCTCCCGATGGCAACAGGTATTATACTCTATCTTTGAACGACAAAATCTAAATTTTTCTGAGATAGTTTTCATGGAACTAAAGGATCTGGCTTTGAAACCTGTGGCAAACAGATGGATATTATATCCCAGGTTTCTCATGGCCATAATTTTAAATCAGCTAAAATCAGACGGCCTTGTTGGCCTTGGAGTCCCTGCTCCGGCTGTATTGCCTGAAGTATACTCCAGGCACAACTCTGACCCTACACTGAAAGGGGCTGCCCGGCTGCTAAAACCCAAGCAGCGGGAACCCACAGCCTCCACTTCCAGATCCAAAGTCCCCACCAAACCCAACACCAAAAAGCCCAAAAAGGCTACTCAGGGAGATGAGTCCCCTGAGGATGCCCCTGTACCACCAATACAGGAAACACTTACTGGTTCTAACCCCCCAGTAGTGTCAAAGACTCCACCAGCCCTAGCCGCTCAGGCATCCTCTCAACAGGATCCTGATGCAACCATAATTGGGGATACCACAATGCTGGAACCTATCTCAATTGAGAAGGTTACCATTGAAGAGCACCAGTCACCCCGGGTGCAATCTGCTTCAAACCTATCTCCAAATGCAACCGCCCCTCAAAGCCCAACCATTATAGTTGCACAAGTGCTGAGTCAGCTGCATTCCTCTCCTCCTCCCCAGAAACCAATTACAATGGGGAGAACCTCAACAGCTGAGGAAGAGGACCAAAATGCTGCTGATAACCCACAGCACAGGGGTTATAATGTTCAATCTCCCATGTAGAGGAGGAGGTTAGAACATCTGGTGAGGCTGCCACTTCTACTGATTCAGCAAATGAACAGGATGCAGTTGGTAACATCTCTAAGACCTCACCAGAGGCAACTGCCGATGAAGGACTCAGTCCTGAGGCAGGAAGTCCCCAGAACCAAGAACAAGGGGCACATGCTACAACTGATCTACACTCAGGGCATGTACATCCTGATTCAATCAGGAGGTCAGGTGATTCAGCAAAGACTGATGATGACCTGGGCTTTTTCTTCGATGTCTTAGCCCATAACACAATCCTTGAGGCTGAGGTGAGCAGACTCAAAGAACTGCTTGCCAAAATGTCTCAGGATCAAAGTCCATCTGCCCCAATAAACCCACAGATGGCACCTTCATCTGAAGGTTCACCAAACACTCAGCCACTACACTCAACTGAGCCACCAGCCACTGCTTTTGGCACCACCTCTCAGGGACAGAACCCCTCTGAGCAGATGGTTGCTACCTTTCAACATTCCTTACCTCTCATCACTCCCATCATCAATGAGATTGTGCATAAAGCCATTGATGAGAGGATCTCCTCAAATCTACAAACACTTGTTGATGATGCTGTGCAAAAGAAGCTTTCTGCCATTCAAACCCCTGAACCCAATGCACCCAAAAAGGGGAGTCTAAGGCAGTGAAAGAAAGAGAAAGAGAGTGGAAGATGAGAAACAACAAGAGAAAGAAAAGGAGTTAGAAAAGGAAAAACAGCTGATCACATACAAGAGAAAGAAAAGTGCTGAAACTCAAAAGCCTGATGAAGAGAAATCATTGGAAGATCTGATTAAAGAAGCTGATGAAGCTCACAGCAGATCAATGGACAGAATAATAGACCAACTCTTCAGACAAGGCTTTGATACAGCTACTTTAGACACTGAGATCAGAAGGCTGGAGATTAAAGAGATACAAGAGAGATGGGCCAGTTACAGTGTGATGGAAAGGGAGAGGTTGGAGATAATGATCAGGTTTATTGCAAAATACTTAGGAAGATCATTAATTGAGATTAAATCATGGACCAGAGACAGTATTCTGGCAATAACCACCAGAATCTGTGCTTCTGAAGCATTCAATAAGGGGTTGATTATCGAAGCCTTAGATGAAGCAGGTGCTGGGAAGAGAACTGATATGGCCAAGCTTTCCAAAGCCAAACTTACCACAAAAATGCTAGATCAGCCTTCCCAAACTCCCACTCAAAACAACCAACCCCACAACTCTCCAAACCAATCCCTAAACCTAAACTTAAACCAACTCAACCCTCAAAACCAACTCCCTTACCCCAAAAACCACCTCAAACCACATCCAATGATGCACCCAGAAGGAGGAGAAGGGTGTTGAGGATGGAAGAAGAAGAAGAAGATGATGATGAAGAAGACAGTCTGCCAATCTCTGCTGTTCTAAAAATACCTGAGCCCAGAAGTCAACAAATGATCACACCAGACTTTCAGAGGCAAATGGTGAAAGTTAAGATTGAAGAAGAAGAACAGCAGAAACAGCACGATGAGCAACTTTTGAAGATGGTTGACAAAGAGTTTCCTCAGTCATCATCTATACAAGCCATGAAGAAACACGCTCAAAGGCTGTATGCTCTCAGGTATACCTTTCAATATCAAAAGGAGAGAGTAAGGATTTGGCCAGACCCCAGGGTTAGTTCTAGAATTCATAAGAAATCCATACCAAGTAGATACAATGGCCAAGTGAGAAAGACCATAGATGCTGTTATTATGTTGGCCATTGTAGTCTCACCCTGGGAGATACTTGAAGACTTCAAGAGAGCCTACAAGTCAAAGATGACCCCTCAAACTCTAATGGAGAACAAAATGGTCAAGAAGGGGTTGTTATACAAGAGGCTTGAAGAGATCAAGAAAAATGAACTCCAGTTGTTATTAGAAGGGACTCACCCAGATGAATTTGCTTACAGAGAGATAACAACTGTTGAGTTGAAAAATGGAAAGAGTTAAAGTACCTATCAGAGTACTATGGCCCAGAGTTCTTCTTCGAAGGAGAAGCAGAAGAACTCACTAAGGAGGAACAAGTTGTTCTCCTTGAGGCCTACGTCAGAGAGTCTTATAGACTCATCAATGGGAAGTAGGTTTCATGGTTGGGATAACAGCTCTGTGTCCAGTTCCCCAAGACAGAGTTCCCTTCCATCCTTTGACATTCACATCTACTGAAACCTGTTCCCTGGCCTGTGCTTATCTGATATCTCTGAAGCTGATCAAGAGAGTATTTCTGCCAAGAATAAGTGGGACCTCAATAAGCTTAAAGGTTTTGGCTGCATTGGTTCAGGGGGAGTTTGTTGGACCAAAAGAACCAATGAGCCTGATCAGAAAAACCTTTAAGTCCCACAGACATTACAACAACTGAAGTAGTCTGCAACAGCTGAAGACATCAACTGATAACAAGGTCTGAAGACAAAGTCTGAAGTGAAAGAGCTGAAGACAAAGTCTGAAGTGAAAGAGCTGAAGACAAAGTCTGAAGTGAAAGAGCTGAAGACAAAGTCTGAAGTGAAAAGCTGAAGACAAAGTCTGAAGCTAAAGAACTGAAGACAAAGTTTGAAGACAAAAGCTGAAGACAAAGACTGAAGACCAAGTTTCAGATGTTGTCACAACAGCTGAAGAAGACCTCTTCAGTAGTTGTGATGGTTTCCTTTCAGTAGTTTTATGTTTCTTGTATCAGTACTTGTAGTTTCAGTAGTTTTAGTTTCATCTTGTACTTAGCATACTCTGAGATGTTCTCAGTTGTTGTGAACATTCTCAGTAGTTTGCTTACTTTCAGTTGTTTGTAATAATTTGTTAGATGTCACTATCAAGTGACATCAGCAGACGTCACATTCCTTTATATAAGGAATGTTGACCTAATTGTAAGGTGTGCAGCTATAGCGAAACTTAGCGAAGCTTAGCGGCCGCCATACCGAAGCATTTGTGCATGAATGATATTATCCATTTTGCAGAAAACCCTCTTTCTCTATAACCGTGTACTGTTCCATTGAATATCTATTGTGTTCTTGCTATATTTGTCTAATTCTTGTTCTAATTCCGCTGCGATTCAACTCTAATTGATCAAACTTAGATCACTGATCCTGACACAAGTCTTATTGAAAGTCTCACCATGGAAAGGCGTGATTCGGTTTGGTAAGCGAGGAAAGCTAAATCCAAGATACGTTGGACCATTTGAGATCTTGGAAAGAATAGGTCCAGTGGCTTATCGATTAGCCTTACCTGATTCGCTAAGTGGAATCCATGATGTATTCCATGTTTCAAATCTGAAGAAGTGCCTAACGGATGAAACTATGGTCGTACCGCTGGAAGAAGTTCAAGTAGACGAACAGTTACACTTCATTGAGGAACCGGTCGAGGTGATGGATCGAGAGGTAAAAACACTTAAGCAAAGCAAGATACCTATTGTCAAAGTTCTTTGGAACTTAAGACGTGGACCAGAATTCAGTGGGAACGTGAGGACCAAATGAAGCTTAAGTATCCTCAGCTGTTTGAAAAGACGATGCCAGCCGACGAAGGTACTGATTAAATTTCGGGATGAAATTTCTTTCAACATGGGGATGATGTGACAACTCACCCAAAACTCACTCGATTTCGATTATGTTATGCTAATGCAGTAGACCAGTGATGGAACACTCACCATGTAACGTAATTTTCGGACGAAAATTCTTTCAACATGGGGATAATGTGACATCCGGTAATTTTCCGTTACCAAACTCCGTTAGTTCCGTTAAGTCTTGCATACACGTGTCGGGAGCACACACTAGTTGTCGTTGAACGTTGGTGACTTAATAATAATTAATAATGTGAAACAAATAATTACTCTGTTGATTATTAGTTGTGATTATGTGATTTAAATGTTTATTGTAAATTTTACCGCATAACGTGGAAACGTGTGTGTTTAATTCGTATGTTTTGTATTTAGTGAAGATAAAACATATAATTGTTATCATCAATTTATATGTTTATTATTGTGGTTAAAACATTTAAAAGAGTGTTTAAAAGTCTAAATTTTATAAAATACAAAGTGCAAGGTTTAAATGGTAAATATGCTATATTAAGGTAATTAAAATAAAAATCCTAACCCTAAAAGCAACCATCGGCCGCGACACCTTCTTCACACACACACACAATTCGAATTCGGTCAAGAACACCCACAAAGCTACGGATTTGATCGAGTTCCAAGCAATTCAACAAGCTAACAACATCAAACCTTGTTCCTTTTGCGATTTAAAGGTTAGAATTCGAGTTCTTTGATGGGTTTGGTGTATAGCCGAAAGTTTTAGTCGATTTTGATGATTTGGTGGCCGATTGATGCTTGTTTATTGTTGTTAATGTGTTTGTTAGGTAGATTACATGTTAATTAACGTCAAGTATGCAATAAAGGTTGGATTTTTACAAGTTCTTATGGGATCTATGTTAGGGCTGAAACCCTAATTCGAAATCTGAAATTGGATGTTAGTTGTTGGTTGTTTGTTGTTGTTAATATGTTAGTTGGATTGTATTTATGCTAGTTAACGTCGATTATGCAAGAAAGTTAGGATTTTGATGGATTGTTCATTGGTTACTAAGAATAGTAACTTTATTTTGCATGAATTGATGATGGGATGATGAATTGGTGTTATGGGTATGCTTACGATGATGACTAGATGCTAGATGGTTGATATGAATGTTAGAAACCTTGGATTGAATGTTGTAGTTCATACCTTGCCAAAAGTGGAAACTTTTGGGTATGAAAGTTGATGTAACATGATGGTTAGATGTTGTTGATCATGTTTAGTTATTGTCATGAGCTTGAATTGGTATGCAAATGGTAAATTCATGAATGTAGTGTGAGTTTGATGAATTTGGGATGTACTTTCCTAAAAGGGAAACTTTATTTGTGCAAATCCTTGAATTGGATGATTTGAGCATGTTTGGGACATTAGGACCATGCTTGTGTGTTCATGGATGGTTTCTAAGGTGATTAAATGTGTTGTTTAGGTTGTATGAATGTTGATTTGGTTTGTTACCTGTTTTGGCCTGTTTGTGGAAAAATCATAGTATGAGTCATATAGGTAAGCTAGGACTTTTGTTGATTGATGGTTGATTAAGAATGAACATTTTGGATGATATGAGCTATGGAAACTGGTATGTTAATGATCATCATACACACGTGCGAATCTAAGGCCCCTACTTAGTAGGATTGGCAGGGTTTAGGGTGTGAAGTCGTGAGTGGCTTCACATGGCATGTGATGCGTGATTTGATCCTTGTATGGTGTATTATTTGTGTTATTGATGTTATGAGCATGATAATAGTTTGAGATTCGCATGACTTGTATGATATCTGGCTGTATGATGATCTAATTAGTACATGTGGTTAATGAAGTGTTATATGTAATCAGTTTGTATGTTAATCATATGTGATAGACTGTTATGTTTGTTTGAATGGAATTTCTCCTATAATGTCAACAACGGGTCAAACGGGTCAACTGGGTCAAATGTGTCTTGTCTTCTAAAACTTTGAGTTCTTTGGTTTGTAAAGCACTTAGGGTTTCATTATGATTCTGTGTACACGTACTTATGTACTCTTGTGTTCTAGGTAACCTTTGAAGGGTTGTCTTTGCACCTATCACCAGTTCTCTTTAGTCATTATCTTTACACACCAGGTGAGTTCATGCCCCTCTATTTTTATAAACCTTCTTCTTGGGGAGGTAGCATACTTGTACTCAACACTATTTTATTATTATAAGTTGTGTATGTTTTAACATAGTGCTTAATACCTTGAAAGTCCTGACACTTTCGGATCGTTAATAATGGTAACTAGCGGGAAATCTTGGGTAGTACTACTGGGTCTGACAAGCCCCACCTGTGTGACTCGAGGTCAAACGGGTGCAATATTGTCCTAGACACAAATATCATCATGACCTGGTAAGTCGTGACGGGAGGCAACAAACGCAACACAGTCAGCTTCGATCGCGAAATCACTATGGTTATTACTTGTGAATATAGACTAGCTATCTATTTCAATGCACTTCTTATGTTATGCAAATGTTATTGTTTATGATAAACGCAAACTCTTGAACTCACCAACCATTGTGTTGACATTTTAGTATGCTATTCTCAGGTCGTTAACTCTGCTTGCCATTAGGAGCCACCACACGGGTCCAGCATGCATTCTAAGACTCTATTTTAAAGATATATTTGTTGGTTTTTATTTATGAGTGTTTAAATATTTGGGTTGGCGCATGTTTTGCCAAATGTGCATTTTTATATTTTGGGCTTGTCTTATTTACAGAACGCTTCCGCATGGTTTTAAAGTTTGAACT
Source organism: Flaveria sonorensis (assembly GCA_025506505.1). Taxonomy (NCBI): domain Eukaryota; kingdom Viridiplantae; phylum Streptophyta; class Magnoliopsida; order Asterales; family Asteraceae; genus Flaveria; species Flaveria sonorensis. The sequence continues at coordinate 38,611,502 of CM046433.1, forward strand.
TTGGTTGGTTTTATTCTAAATGTGGCATATAGTGTCATTCTGAGTAACTATAGACTGTGATCCTGGTTTGTTCATACGCCTCGCGGTAAAACTCCGCACGTGGATTTTGAGGGTGTGACAGGATCAAACAACATGGATCAAATTGAGCATTTATACTCCTAAGTAGCTAGGTCATACATACTGAAAGTGCTTTCTACCATATCTTGAGGTAGACTGATATTAACATACAATCAGATGTGGGGTACATACAAATCATATTAATCAACTCAAAACATGATAATCACTCATTGTTTAAATCAATTATTAATACCATGCATGAGTTTAAGTGGATCACAATATCTACAACAACATTGTATTAGTCTATGTCTATTCTCAAAATCATCCAAACAACTCAGTGAGAAATTAAGACTAGTATGATCTCATGTCATGTGCCAATGAATCATGTCCAAACAAGAAAATCATTCATTTATTAGTTAGATAAAGTGTTATCTTTCTAAATTTTATCATGCAAGCAATCAGATTGGACTTTGATAATTTCCATTCAAACATATTCAAATTTGTCTTTTTCTAAAGAGTGTTATAAACATGCAAAATTTAAGGGAGAAAATGAACATGGAAATATCAAAGGCAGCTGAATATATACATAATCATATAATATTAAAATTGAAATTTATAAATTTTGAGTTTTAAATAAAGCCAAGTCAAGTCTGCATCCAATGTAAGGCCCCGATCCGAAAACCCCACAGTTGGTCAATCACAACCACATTTATATCAAAACATACTAAGATTTAAAACATTGCAGCGGAATAATTCATTAAAAACCATTTCATGCTTTAATAAATACATTTGCCAAGTATTACATCATTGTTTAAAGGATTACAAAAGATCAATTAGTTGTATTACTGTCACACGACCCACCCGGCGCGGTGTTTCCCCAGCCGTAACTATCCAAATATCAACACAATACAGCGGAAGGGTAAAGGTACATGTAATACTAGATTTAATTCACTTAAAAGTCATACAGTTATCCCCAAGATAAATAAGGTCTAACATTTGTTAAAGTGTTCTAAACATCATCCTATATATTCTCGACAGAAAATCATCTAAAACTAGGAGGCGGTGCCTATCTTCGAATGTCCAATTCTAGTCAACCTCCTAGCCAGCTTACTCATGCCAATCAGACTTCTCCTGAATACACACCCAAAAATACGTCAACATAATGTTGGTGAGCTCAAGAGTTTATGACATAAGTCTCCACATATAAATAAGTTTACACAGTTCATGATGCACTAAAGAAAAGTATCACAATCAAACCTGGACCCGGTGACCCTCCCGAGTGCTAGAACATCCCCTAACTCATACCCCTTATTGTTATGGGCTCAGATGTACCCTGCTATGAACATATATTTCTGAAATAATTGGTGACACAATGGTTTTCCATCTCAATGGGGGGGGGGGTTTCCCTATCCACAGGGCATTATGTGCGGGGGATTCCCAAATAGTATTATCCACAAATCAAGCGGCTCTCACAAGAGTTAATGATTGTGCTCATGTTCGGGGACAAGAGCAGGTAGTGTTGCATCATTACAAAGTTATAACCAAGAGTATGTATTTCACCCCAAAAGTTTATCAAGTAAAAAGGGGGTCAGACTCACCTTAACTTAGTTGTGACGAGAGTGTTCGTGTTTGAGCTACCGGCCGGAAAGGTTCCTAAGTTCATATTTATAGTTGTTAGTTCCATTTCAATTAGTTAGGTAAGCCTAATCTTTCTAGTTCAGGTTTGCCTTACGCAACTAGGCGGTTTTCATTACACATGTGTAATTTGGTATATTCTTGTAATTTGAGGTCTTAGGTTTGAGAGTAGATATGTTTGAGTTATTATAGATAAATTTCAAATTATTAAGTTTATTATTTTAGTGTTTTATTCCCAAAACAGTAAGGTTTTGGTCGTTGTCATGTTTGGTCCTTCAACTTTGTTATATTGATGGTTTTAACCCTTATATTTTGGAATTTAGCACTTGAGTTGTTAATTATGTGTTTTATAGTTTTGAGTGAGTAAGCTACTAAGTGGTTTTTATGCTTATCAAGGTTTTGGAACTTATTTATCTTATTGTTTTGCTAGTGTGATGTTCGGTTTTTGTATTTTAACATTATTTTTGTCTTAATTCTTAGGAAATCCTACAATTGATAATATTTGGTTTGTAATATGATTTTACCTATTTTTAACAGCTTCTATAACATAAATATAACCTATATGAACTCCAATTCCAGTAAGTTATAGTAATCATGTTTTTCATATTTTTTAGAATTTTCGAGTTTTATATACATATTAATTTTATAGAAATCATTCTTTTTGTAAAATGTACATTCTTTTGGTTACTGGAATTCATGGTGTTTTACATGTATAAGACAATAGAAGTGACACAGAATTGATTGTGTCACTAGCAAGATGATATAACAAAATGCCGAGAGTTTTTCGGGTGGTGTCGTTTACCTCGATGAAGCTGTGAAACGGGGCAACCAGATGAAGCTGTGAAACAGGGCAAATAGGAGGCTGCAGATGAACATGGGAGGCTGCTAGAAACAAAGATTTAATCCATATTCGCAGATGGATTAGAGGTGCAAAAGAAGAAGAAAGTAAATACTTATAAGTTGTAAATAAAAGAAAGAAGAATTTACCTTATGGAGTTCAAAGAAGTGATTCTACCGAGAGTGTGTAAGAGCAGAAATAGAGAGGATAACTCTCTATTTATAGGGAGAAAGTGGAGTTTGAGATGTGAATCGGCCGAAGTGTGTTTGGGACCCACTTTCTTGATAAGAGAAATCTTGGTTAGTGGGAGATTTTGATACTACAACAAGTTAGCATGGCTTAGGAAGCTAAGCCATGCATTGGGTAGTTTGGGTGGTGATTAGACTGGTCAAACCACTTCTAGAAGGTTTTTGCACAG